>CM073137.1:52064730-52568819 GCA_037039145.1 Fundulus diaphanus | reverse complement strand
TAAACTACAAAGGCTTAGAAGAAATCATACACTAAATTCCTCCTCATGTTGCCTCAATGTTCTACCCACAGGTTACTTTAAGAAGGTTTTGCCTGGCATAACGTCTGATTTGACTGACATAATAAACACGTCCCTTCTGTCAGGTGTATACCCCAGTCCCTAAAAACAGCAATTATTAATCCACTGTTGTAAAAGAAGAATTCCGACAAACTACTACGGCAGAACTACAGGCCCATCACAAAGCTCCCCTTTATCAGTAAGATTATTGAAAAAGTGTCATGAACGGGGACAGATGGACCCAGTATTCAAGCCAGACAAGTAGGAGGTATGATCCAGAGGGTTTAATAAAGCGATCATGACCATACAGGGGCAGGCAGAACTCAGTGGTCAGAATGACAGTCCAAAAACGGTACACAAAATGGCAGTCCAAAACAGGCAGGAATACAGACAGGGAACAGGCAAGGTCAGATAATCCAAAGGCAGAATCAGGTCATCAAAACGAGTAAGCAGACAGACAGGGCAGGAAAAACAGGTTCAGGGATCAGGCTGGCTCAGAAGTCAAAAAAGCAGATTGGGTCAATATTCACAGGACTATAAGAAAAAAACGCTGGACAGAGTCCAAACAAAACAATAACAACCCAAACCGGGCAAGCGGATATAAAAAGTCCACAACTGTCCAATCAAAACAAAATTTAAACCAAAATCAACCCAGATAGGGTGAAACAGAAAAACAAAAATGAACAGAGAACGGATCCAGGAAAAACAAGAGTCTGGAGAGCGTCCCGGAAGAGGACCCCAGCAGAACAGGTGCTCCGGCGGACGCCACGGAGGACACCCGCCAGTGACGGAGCAGGGCTCTTCGAGGCCGGCGACAGAGCAAGGCCCTTCGAGGCCGGTGACGGAGCAGGGCTCTTCAAGGGCGGAGTCGACGATGCAGGGCCCTTCGAGGGCGGAGTCGACGATGCGGGGCCCTTCGAGGTCGGAGTCGACGATACAGGACCCTTCGAGGGCGGAGTCGACGATGCAGGGCCCTTTGAAGGCGGAGTCGACGATGCAGGGCCCTTTGAAGGCGGAGTCGACAATGCAGGGCCCTTTGAAGGCGGAGTCGATGATGCAGGACCCTTCGAGGGCGGAGTCGACGATGCAGGATCCTTCGAGGGCGGAGTTGACGATGATGCAGGTCCCTTGGCGGGTAGTGACGATGCAGGCGCCCACTAATGCAAAACAGGAGACTAGCCGGGAGTTCAGCACCAAGGGGTGCCCGACTAGTAGCCTCAGAAGGTGCTGGACTACAGAGTTCAGGCGGCGCTGAGCTACAGAGTTCAGGCGGCGCCAGGCTACAGAGTTCTGAAAGCACCCAACTACCGGCCTTAGATCTACCCAGACGCCAGACTACAGAGTTCAAGAGGCGCCATACTACAGGCTTCAGGTGGCGCCTGGCTACGGGCTTCAGGTGGCGTCTGGTTACCGGCTTCAGACGGGACCTGGCAACAGGCTTCAGACGGGACCTGGCTACAGGCTTCAGACGGGACCTGGCTATAGGCTTCAGATGGGGCCTGGCTACAGGCTTCAGATGGGGCCTGGCTACAGGCTTCAGATGGGGCCTGGCTACAGGCTTCAGACGGGGCCTGGCTACAGGCTTCAGACTTGGGCAGACATCTAGAGACCAGGAACTTCAGCAGGAGCCCCTCTAGCACCTCCGACAAAGACAGCCTGTTCAGCCACTTCGACAGCTTACTGTCTAACCGAAGGTGTGGGGGCAAGAGCTTCAGCAGAGGCCCGAGGATCTCAAAGTCTCCATGGGGCTCTGGGTGCTTGTCTTCACGATGATGGTCGTCTCGCCGGGACCCTCAGTGCTTGTCGTCTCGCCGGGACCCTCGACGCTTGTCATCTCGACGAGGGCCATGACGGTTGTCGTCTCGACGAGGGCCACGATGCTTGTCGTCTCGACGAGGGCCACGATGAGACCCAGTGTTGCAGACTGGAGAAGGGGTTGACTGAACCCCGACCTCGCAGGAAGAAAGAAGGTCTACTGAAGGTCCCTGTGCTGTTCTCTCCACCCGTGCTAGGTCATTCCTCTCCTGGACTGTGCAGCTCCCATACCATACAGTTATGCTGATACATAAAACACTCTCTGTGGTAGCTCTCTAGAAGTTCCTTAGCAGTTTAGTGGGAAGTCCAGACCTTTTCAATTTCCTGAGGAAGAAGAGCTATTGTTGGGCCTTCTGCACCAGATTGCTTCATCCGACGTGAAACATAAAGAATGGTCTTAAAACCTTACGGAATGTTTGGTGAACAGGGTTATATATTCAAGTATGAAACAGGCAATCTCCAACTTTACCAATTTGACCCAGAAGAGGGTGGTATGGCCCCAGATTATACGTTTCGGTACCTGTATAATCTGACTCTGTATTCCAGTACGCAGGCACAGTGTTGTATAAAGTACTGAAATCTCGGAGTCAAGTAAAAGTATAGGTACCTCTCCAAAATATGACTTTGGTAAAAGTCCAAGTCACTGACTGAAATGTTACTTGAGTAAAAGTCTTAAAGTATCTGAAATGTCTTGTACTTAAGTATGAAAATTACTGTAAAAATAGATGTACTCAAGTAATGTAATAAAAAGTATAAGTGTAGTGGTATAGAAATATATGTATTGCTATATAAATAGCTTTCAGGTGCGAGGTTCCGGTTGGGCAAAGTGGGCGTGGTATATAAGAAGCCGCTGCGCCCAATCGAACACACAGGTCTTCCTCAAGCTTTGGCTGTGACTCGCGTCTCAGGGACTGACAGTCAAAAGGCATAACATCAGGTGCATGCTGCTCTGATCTTGTGGTGGTAGGTCTCCCCTCCCTTTGCACTATTGCTGCTTGTTCACAGAAGATCTAAATCCAGGTATGATTATAGGCAAAACGCTACTGTGCGGCTCTCCTCCTCGTCGTCGGTTTGTGTGTGTGTGCACGCGTACATGAGTTTGTCTGGATTGGGAGGTAAGAAGTAACGCTCATTGTTAACGCCAATTTGTTGCAGTTCTGTTAAATAGTGACTAACTTTTACAGGTCTCCCCATATTACCATTGCTGCTCTGTTGATATCCCGGATTTTGTGCATCATCAACCTCGGATTGTGGTGGCGGCTACACACCCTAATTGAAGTGGTGTTTGGCGTGTGGCATTGGCGTGCGGCACCGGCGCGCTCAATTCACCTCCTGTTGCGGCGTGGCCAGAGGGTCGCACCAGATTCGGACATTTTAATTTGTATTTTTTTTATTTTTATGTTTGTTCCAGCCCTTTCGATTTATGACATAGCCTGACTATTGATTCATTTGGGCTGATATTATTTTCCTTTTGTTGTACATTTTGGATTGTTGTCCTTATTAATTGTTCCTTTTTTCTCTCTCTCTGTTGGCAGTGCTGAGGCCCGGCGGTGGTGTTGGTGTGGTGACGGTGTCTTCTTTTTTTGTGCCGTGATTCCTGAGTTTGGGTTGTCTCACTGCGTCTGGTGCTTTACAGGGGTTTTGTTTGCTGTGTTTGGGCGGCTACTGTCCTATAGTGGCCCCTTCCGCCGGTAACCTCAGCTACTGTAGTTACTTTTCTTTTTTCCCTTTAGCATTATAAAGAATTGGTTTTAAAAAGAATATTTTAAGAAGCATCTAATAAAAAGCTGTTTGTACATTTTAAAATTACCTCAGATGTCTTAATCCATGCATGAGTGAACTGGTGTGCCTTATCAAAAAGGAGAGTAATATTCCTTGGGTGAAATTCCCAAGGTGGCGTTGTGGAGCAATTTTATTTGGGTTTAGAAATTTACAATTTCTCGACTTCAATCTAGTCTCGCCACATTTTTGGCGTTGTTGACAGGATCATGCTTTTTATGAACATCTGAGACAAGTAGTTTTTAAATATTTGTGTATTTTTTTGTCTTTTTTTTTTTTTTTTTTTTTGTGCAGATTGGCTAATCCGTCAACAGAGCAGCAGTGGTTTCGTGCAGAGCATCAAAGCGGTGGGTGAGGTGTTAACAGTTAACCTTAGGTTGTAATTCTGCACTGTAGTAATCACAAGAAGCAGAATAAGCTTGTGATAATTATGGAAGAAGAAATTCAGGAACTTAAAGAGCTGGTAGCAAGCTTAAGAGCTGACAATGAGCAGTTACGACAAGGACAGGCTAGCTTAAGTGCTCAGCCATCCACTTCTTCAGCATTACCTAATGCCCCTCCTACATCTAGTCTCCCTGTAGCAGAGAGACTGATTTTTGCGCCTAGAGATAGGAAATGCCCCATCTTTAGAGGAAGGACAGGTATAGGCTTGAGTGAGTGGACTGAGGAAGCGAGGGTGTGTATGAGAGCCCGACATCTGTCTGTAGCTGACCAAGCGTTTTTCCTGTTTGATCACCTGGAGGGAGAAGCTAGAAATGAAATAAAGTATCGCTCTAGTGCAGAGAGAGAGGACCCTGCTAGAATATTTGAGATCCTACAAGAGTTGTATGGTTGTTCTGAGTCCTATGTTGCTCTTCAAGAGGCCTTCTTTTCTAGAAGACAACAAGAGGGAGAGAGTCTTCAGGAGTTCTCCCTCGCATTTAATGGGCCTTATGGAGAGGGTAAAGCAGCGTGCACCTACTGGTATGTTGAATTCTGAGACGCTGTTAAGAGATCAGTTTGTTGAACAGGTGTTGGACAGTTCCCTGAGACGCGAGCTGAAGCAACTGGTACGCACGAGGCCTGAAAGCACTTTACTTGAGGTTAGGGCCGCAGCAATCCAGTGGGAACGCGAAGGGGTACCTCATGGTGGGAGAAGCCGTAGCCAGTCGCTTCCTTCAGTTTATGGCGTCCAGTATGGGGTACATGGTGGTCCTCAGGTAGCTTCTTTAACATCAGCAACGGAAATGAGTCAGATAAGAGAAATGCTAGAGTGTCAGCAAAAGCAGCTCCAGCAGCTTAGTGAGAGCATATCTCAGTTACAGAATTTCCACCGCCCTACTTATCCACGCACCACTGGTTCAGTAATCTGCAGGCGGTGCAACCAGCCAGGTCATTTTGCACGAGAGTGTGATGGGGTGCGTGTTTCCCGTCGAACCCAGTGTCCGCCAAATTCAGCTGCCCAGTCCCGATCTGCTTCTGTGGCGGAAAACTAGTTCCCACCGAACTGCTGAGCCACAGTTTGGGTGGGGATGCTATTGGCTCACAAGCCACTATTGGAAGTTTGGGTGCTTCTAAGTTGATTTCAGATTGCCCTCATGCAGATGTAGTTATGGGTGGGGTGACAGTCCCATGTTTGGTGGATACTGGTTCGATGGTGTCCACAGTTTCTGAAAGTTTTTTTCGTCAGCATATGGAGTCTTGGGGTCCAGAGCACCTCCAGTCGTGTCATTGGTTGGAGCTTAGAGCTGCTAATGGTCTTAAGATTCCTTATATTGGCTATTTGGAACTTGATGTGCACCTCTGTGGTAAATTGATTCCCCACTGTGGTGTTTTGGTTGTGCAGGACCCTGGTGGTGAGTTCCCAGCTAAAGTCCCAGGTGTTTTGGGGATGAATGTGATCAGGAAGTGTTACCAAGAACTGTTTGGGCAACATGGTGTAGCTTGGTCTTCTGTGTCTGGTGTTTCCGAGGCCCCTCAGTCAGTCATGCAGGCACTGCAGCAGTGCCAGTCTGCCAACTCACGAGAGCCTCAAGGTAGTCCTGGAAGGGCTAAGGTCAGGGGTAAAAAGGGCTGTCGGATTCCTGGTGGGGTCATGAAGATTGTGGCTGCCACATGTTCTGATGTGTACTCAGGTTCTACTGTTTTGTTTGAGCCTTTAGAGTCTGGATTGCCTTCTGGTTTGCTTGCTTCCCCTGCCTTGGTTCAGGTAATCAGGGGTACAGCTTATGTGCCCATTATTAATGTTGGTACGACAGAGGTGGTGGTATATCCCCGCACTGTTGTTGGCACCTTAAATGTTGTCAATGTTGTTAGTCTCCCTGCAGGAATTACTGAAGTCCCAGCAAAGGTAGCTACGATGGTGTGCCAGACAGTCTCAGTTAATGTGCAACAGCAGGTGGAAGACCTGGATTTGTCCTCTTTGTCGGTGGAAGGACAGGGTCAGGTAAGGTCATTGCTTAATCAGTATATGACAGTTTTTTCCTCTCATGATGGTGACCTGGGCTGTACCAATGTGATAGCTCATGACATTCCTCTGGTTGATGATGTTCCAGTTAAACAACGCTATCGGCGTATTCCGCCTTCTGATTATGAGGTGGTGAAGGACCATATAAATCAGTTACTTGCTTCACAGGTCATTAGAGAAAGTAGCAGCCCATATGCATCTCCCATAGTCTTAGTGAGGAAGAAAGATGGGAGTATTCGTATGTGTGTTGACTATAGAAGACTCAATAGCAAGACCCGGAAAGATTCCTTCCCCCTTCCACGAATAGAAGAATCGTTGGATGCCTTGTCTGGTGCATGCTGGTTTTCTACCCTCGATCTCGCTAGCGGGTATAATCAGGTTCCAGTTGTGGAGGCAGACCGTCCAAAAACTGCCTTTTGTACTCCCTTTGGGCTGTTTGAATGGAACCGAATGCCTTTCGGACTCTGTAATGCGCCTAGCACTTTCCAACGGCTAATGCAGCGGATTTTTGGGGACCAACAGTACCAGTCTGTCCTGTTATATCTTGATGACATTGTTGTTTTCTCTTCAAGTGTGGATCAACATCTGGAGCGCTTGAAAGTGGTGCTGGGCCGACTTAACCAACAGGGTCTTAAAGCAAAGCTCAGTAAATGTTCCTTCTTTCAAAAAGAGGTACGTTATTTAGGACATGTGATCTCTGGTGAGGGGGTTGCTACAGATCCTAGTAAAACTGAAGTTGTAGCCAATTGGCCAACTCCCACTAAGGCCTCAGAACTTCGGTCATTCCTTGGTTTTGCCAGTTATTACCGTCGCTTTGTGGAAGGTTTTGCAAAATTGGCAGCTCCATTGCATAAAGCGGTGGCTCAGTGTGGTGGTACCGGTAAGAAACCTGATCGTGGACTTGTTGCATGCTGGACTGATGAATGTCAAAAGAGCTTTGAAGCCTTGAAGGCTAAGCTAACAACAACGCCAGTGCTAGCCTATGCAGATTTCACTCAACCATTTATCTTGGAGGTTGATGCCAGCCATGGTGGCCTGGGAGCAGTCCTCTCGCAAATACAGGCAGGCAAAGTGAGACCGATTGCTTATGCTAGTCGAGGCTTGAGACCCACAGAGCGAAATATGGCAAATTACAGCTCCATGAAGCTTGAGTTTCTGGCCCTCAAGTGGGCCATGACTGACAAGTTTAGAGAGTATCTCTTGGGAAACAAATGTATTGTATATACTGATAACAACCCTCTCAGCCATTTGTCCACTGCTAAATTGGCTGCCACTGAACAGCGGTGGGCTGCTCAGCTAGCCTCTTTTGATTTTGAGATCAAGTATCAGTCAGGGCGGTGTAATACCAATGCTGATGCACTTTCTCGTCAGCATCCACCTGATCCGCCAGATGTGAAAGCAATGCTCCCAGGTACAGCTTTGCCTAAAGCATTGCAGGACGCTTTGGGGTTTGAAAAGGTTGAGGCAACCCAGGCAGTTGTTGCAGTTTTGCCGCAGCATACTACGGCTGAACTTTGTGCTTTGCAGCAGGCTGATCCATTTGTACAGGACTTGTTAGTGTTCTGGAAGAAAGGACAGCATCCCAGTCGAGAGGAACGAGCCCAGCTGTCCCCGTCCACTTTGGTTCTGCTGCGGCAGTGGGACCGGTTTGTCGAGAGAGATGGAGTTCTCTATCGAAAGGTATTTAGATCAGATGGTGGTGATGCTGTGTTCCAGCTTGTGTTGCCAAGTGTGCTAATTAAGGATGTTCTGACTAAAGTCCATGAAGAGCATGGTCACCAGGGAGTGGAGCGAACGTTGGCGCTCTTACGGTCCCGGTGTTATTGGCCTCATATGGCCTCTGATGTGGCTCAATGGTGCCAGGCGTGTGAGAGATGCCAAGTGGCAAAGGATGTTCACCCTAAAGCTTATGGCTATATGGGACATTTACTGGCATCACGTCCTAATGAAATTTTGGCCATTGATTATACCACCTTAGAGCCCACTCATAATGGCTTGGAAAATGTTTTGGTCTTGACGGATGTTTTTAGTAAATATACTGTTGCTGTCCCTACACGGGATCAGCGAGCAGCCACTGTGGCTAAGGTTTTGGTGTCTGAATGGTTTTACAAGTTTGGTGTTCCTGCTCGGTTGCACTCCGATCAGGGTCGTAACTTTGAGAGCTTGCTTATCCAGCAGCTGTGTAATTTGTATGGCATTGTAAAATCACGCACCACTCCTTACCATCCAGAAGGAAATGGCCAATGTGAGCGCTTCAATCGGACGCTGCACAATCTGTTAAGAACACTGCCTGTGTCCCGAAAAAGAGATTGGCATGCCTGTTTGCCCCAGGTTCTTTATTGTTATAATACAACTCCTCACCAGTCTACTGGAGAGTCACCATTTCTCTTAATGTTTGGGCAGGAACCTAGATTGCCCCTGGATTTTCTTTTGGGTAGAGTCGAGAGTCCAGTTGGTGGTTCTGTCCATGAGTGGGTTCAAGAACATCAAGCTCGGTTGCAGGTAGCCTTTGATGGGGCTAGAGAGCACCTGAAACATGCTGCAGATCGCCGAAGGCAGACTCATGATACTCAGGTGAAACATCGGCCATTAAAGGAAGGGCAACTTGTGTTTTTGCGTGACTTTACTGCTAGGGGGCCTTATAAGACAAGGGACCGATGGAGCTCTGTGAAGTACGAGGTATTGAGGGCACCAAAGGAGGGCGGCTCTGTTTACACCATTGTGCCTCTGGATGACCGGACTAAAGTAAGACAGGTGCACCGTACCATGTTAAAACCTGTGGTTGGTGTTGTTCCTCCTGATCACATCTCTCCCCATAACTTGCCTCCTGTAGAAAAGGGACTGTCTGAAGATAGTGGCCCCTTTGATTACGATCTGTTTGTTTGTGAACAGCAACCCCTTGTGGTTGCTTCTGCCTTACCTTTGGGTAGGTTGCTGCTTCAAACTCCATCCCAGGAACTTGGGCCACCTTCTGAACCTGCTGCATCTATTGAACCCTCTACATCTTTGGCTGTTCCATCTACCAGCTGTGCTGACCCAATGGCCCTACGTCGCTCCAAACGTCCAACTGCTGGTCAACATACTAATGTGCACCATCTCCCACGGCCAGCAGGAGACATTCATCCTGGGGGCTCTTCTGCATCTTTGTCAACTGTGTCAGCGTTGTTTAGACCTTGGAACTGATTTTATTAGTTTTGAATCAGCCATCGTCGGGTCGACGATGGCTGATTGCAAGAAGGGGGGGTAGAATGTAGTGGTATAGAAATATATGTATTGCTATATAAATAGCTTTCAGGTGCGAGGTTCCGGTTGGGCAAAGTGGGCGTGGTATATAAGAAGCCGCTGCGCCCAATCGAACACACAGGTCTTCCTCAAGCTTTGGCTGTGACTCGCGTCTCAGGGACTGACAGTCAAAAGGCATAACATCAGGTGCATGCTGCTCTGATCTTGTGGTGGTAGGTCTCCCCTCCCTTTGCACTATTGCTGCTTGTTCACAGAAGATCTAAATCCAGGTATGATTATAGGCAAAACGCTACTGTGCGGCTCTCCTCCTCGTCGTCGGTTTGTGTGTGTGTGCACGCGTACATGAGTTTGTCTGGATTGGGAGGTAAGAAGTAACGCTCATTGTTAACGCCAATTTGTTGCAGTTCTGTTAAATAGTGACTAACTTTTACAGGTCTCCCCATATTACCATTGCTGCTCTGTTGATATCCCGGATTTTGTGCATCATCAACCTCGGATTGTGGTGGCGGCTACACGCCCTAATTGAAGTGGTGTTTGGCGTGCGGCATTGGCGTGCGGCACCGGCGCGCTCAATTCACCTCCTGTTGCGGCGTGGCCAGAGGGTCGCACCAGATTCGGACATTTTAATTTGTATTTTTTATATTTTTATGTTTGTTCCAGCCCTTTCGATTTATGACATAGCCTGACTATTGATTCATTTGGGCTGATATTATTTTCCTTTTGTTGTACATTTTGGATTGTTGTCCTTATTAATTGTTTCTTTTTTTTCTCTCTCTGTTGGCAGTGCTGAGGCCCGGCGGTGGTGTTGGTGTGGTGACGGTGTCTTCTTTTTTTGTGCCGTGATTCCTGAGTTTGGGTTGTCTCACTGCGTCTGGTGCTTTACAGGGGTTTTGTTTGCTGTGTTTGGGCGGCTACTGTCCTATAGTGGCCCCTTCCGCCGGTAACCTCAGCTACTGTAGTTACTTTTCTTTTTTCCCTTTAGCATTATAAAGAATTGGTTTTAAAAAGAATATTTTAAGAAGCATCTAATAAAAAGCTGTTTGTACATTTTAAAATTGCCTCAGATGTCTTAATCCATGCATGAGTGAACTGGTGTGCCTTATCAAAAAGGAGAGTAATATTCCTTGGGTGAAATTCCCAAGGTGGCGTTGTGGAGCAATTTTATTTGGGTTTAGAAATTTACAATTTCTCGACTTCAATCTAGTCTCGCCACATAAGTAAAAAGTAAAACAAAGCAAATGCAGTTTGAATGACATTTTTTTAGATTTTGGTAAACTTTGAAAGTGAAATTCACTCAAAATAATATAAACAACCAAGTGCAGGAGAAATTTAGACTAAGTTTAGACAGAAAATACAACCTTTTGTAAGCTTTCAGTTTTCCTACTTGAAATAAGGTCAGTGCTATGCACTTTAAAATTGTACACAACCAAGTGCAGGCAAAGGGGGTGTATACTAAGAACATGGTTAAGTGATAAACCAGGCTTAGTTAACCTACAGGAAGTGGTAAATCTGCTAATAGATACACCTGCAGGGATCATTTAGTTAAGATAATTAGGACTCCCGGCTCTACTATTAGATGCTCTACCTATACCACAAGGTTAATTTAACCGTATTGTTGTATTGCTTTGCTTACAAGAGAGACAAATCTAGCAGTTTGTGTATATATATATATATATATGAGTCATATATATATATATATATATATATATGACTTAGACTTAGACAACTTTATTTGTCATTTTTGTATGCACAGAGTGCGTACAGAACGAAATTTTGTTTTGCATACAGCTTGAAAAGTTACAGTAAATAGCAGTGAATTACAGTGCAGCAGTGATTTATATATATATATATATATATATATATATATATATATATATATATATATATATATATATATATATATATATATATATATATATGCCATTAGATCTGCAGTCTCATATAAGACATAAGCCTGCCATATATTATGGCGGTCTCATGACCAGTCCATGTCTTCTGTCAAGCAAATTGCTAGTAAGTTAATAAATCCCTACACATATCCTTTATGAATTTGCATACTGAACTTTGTTTTTTTTTAAACTCAGATTAAGTGAAACGGTTTCCTTATTAGTAAAAAAAACATACAGTTCAGATTTGGGGAGGATGGAGCGGGAGATGGACAAGCGGATTGGTGCGGCGTCTGCTGTGAAGTGGGCACTGTACCGGTCCGTTGTGGTGAAGAGAGAGCTGAGCCAAAAGGCGAAGCTCTCGATTTACCGGTCGATCTACGTTCCTACCCTCATCTATGGTCATGAGCTTTGGGTCGTGACCGAAAGAACGAGATCCCGGATACAAGCGGCCGAAATGAGTTTTCTCCGTAGCGTGTCTGGGCTCTCCCTTAGAGATAGGGTGAGGAGCTCAGTCATCCAGGGAGGACCCAGAGTAGAGCCGCTACTCCTCCAAGTCGAGAGGAGCCAGTTGAGATGACTTGGGCATCTGGTTAGGATGCCTCCTGGACGCCTCCCTGGTGAGGTGTTCCGGGCACGTCCCACCGGGAGGAGGCCCAGAGGGAGATCCAGGACACGCTGGAGGGACTATGTCTCTCTGCTGGCCTGGGAATGCCTTGGGGTTCCCCCGGAGGAGCTGGCCCAAGTGGCTAGGGAAGAGGGACGTCTGGGCCTCCCTACTGAAGCTGCTACCCCCGCGACCTGACCCCGGATAAGCGGAAGACAACGGACGGACGGACGGACAGTTCAGATTTAACTTTTCAGATAGGCATTCTGAATCCACGTCTGCATCTACTGAGCTCATGTTAAGAAACAGTTCATTAGAACAGCTGAAGCTCTTCAGACACAGATGCCGCATGTGCAGAAAAGAATATAGCGGCAGATTTAAAATCCTCGAATAGAAATAGATCCCATCATGGTCTGATTATGAAACAAAGATGCAAGGGCGTAGGTTTGATTTGAACTTTGGTAGGGACACCTACAAACAAACCTTCCCTGGTCTGACGTCATTGGTCCTACGCAATATTCATGATCCTATTTTTTTAGGCTTGACTTGAGCGTCAGGGTGCGTTTTGTCTGTCTAAAGAGAAAAGCAGTATTTCTTCCAAAATTGTATAACCACGACACACAATAGATGCTGTTTGTTAAGGTTTAAAGCATCACCGGATCTGATGAATGTTGAATTTGGACTTTTTTCCATTTGAACTACCAGCAACAGAGACAGACGGTAAATATGTGCCTATTAAACCAAATATAGTCAAAATATGTCTGTTGTCTATATTTATCCTGTATTTTCTTTTGAAGATATAGAAATGCACAGAGATAAACCCCACCCTCATTTTCTTTTAGCTAAGATACTCTAACCCATCATAAAACACGGCAAAATTATACATTCAAGGTACTGCAAATAAATGTATTGTCTTTACTCTGCACTGGAAGTAGAACTGTAACTGATACTAACAGCATTTCAAATATTAAATTAAAACAACAAATGTACAACTGGGCTGTAGTTACTCTCTTTAGCCCATTTGCCCATTTATCTTAACATTCCAAACACATTTCTTACATCATATATCTAAAATGTAGATAACAGTTTCTCCTTACCTACATCTTCTCAGACAACTAATTATTTCCCTAACAATAGTGAGTTATCAATGTTTAAATGTGCAGTAAACCTTAATACATAAGCAGCATGGAGGACCCAATACTGTACTTTGAGTAAGATTGGTGACACCAAGACTGAATTGTTACCTGAGTGGTTGTCCATTTCATCATTGACATGAGAACATATTAATATACTATTGGTATATACTAGTACGACTATTAAAGAACAGCAGATTAAACTTTAAGATATTTAAAGGCCTATATTAAATTAATTTTGCGACCACATGAACAGATTTTGGTGTACCAAATTACCCTCGTAATGATGAAATATTTTATGGACTAAGCCCCTGATAATATGAACCTCTAGCTCCGCCCCTGGTTTGTACTAATTTAAAAATGGACAGTGTGGAAATCTATGTAAAATAAAACCAAGTTTAATAGTGTTTCTCTATTTTATTTGTCTTTATCCTAATTCTAGAAGTAGAAATAAATAAATAGCACTATTATTTGGTGGGACCCTAATCATACTATTATAATTACGCAAAGGTCTAAACAAGAATAGCAGTTGTTTAGGCGGCATCTAGTGTTCTTATACTGTATATTATGCAAAATAAATTACACCTGCTATTTATGCCTGAACTGCCTCAAATGGTCGAGCATAAATGAAAGCAACAATAACAACAAAATATCGGTAAAAGGGAAACCCCCACCTTTTCTTTTTCAGGCCTATAGTCTTTGCTTTTCCATCTTTCCAGCAGTCTTCAGAACTCCTGCCTGGCACAGAATATTTAGTTTTATAGAAGAGATTAGGCTTTTGTTGACAAAATGTGTTATTAGAATTAGATGCTCTTTTGAGATGCTAACGTTGGTTACTTACATTTCTCAAGTTCCACAAATCAAAACTCTCTCCTGCTTCTTTACAGAACTGTACTCAGCAGCTTTCACCTATTTTAGTGCAGATAATATTTAGTTTCTTAACTGGGACTAGTTTCGTGGCCTAGTATTAATTGTGGTAATGGCAGTATCCCAGTATGAAGCCAAACTTAAATCTCGTGCTTCAGACACGCACGCAACCACACGCACACACACGCACACACACGCAATAGAAAACAGCCAATCAGGAAGAGGGAAGGCGGAATTTAGGGCAGCACAATCAATGAGAGTGGAGTTAAAGGGGGGTGTCTACCTTGTCAATCAATGGCCAGGCACGTTAGTGATTGGCTGCTTGGAGCGCCAGGCCCCGCCCCCGCTTGTGCACAGCAGCGTTGAAATGACACCATTGGAACGCCGAGCGAGCGCTTCAAACGGAGGCGCTCCGGGCGAACCTATGCATGTACGCACGTCTGGCAGAGCCGAACCGACACACAACTCTGAATCAATAATTTTTCAGGGCTGAATCAGTAGGTGGGGTCATAGGTTGCATGTCACAGGATACACATCTGGTAGTCATAAATCATAAGTCATAGGTCATGTGGTCATTAATCCTAGGTCATAGGTCACACATCTGGTAATCATAAATCATAGTTCGCAGGTCACGTATTTGGTAATCATAAATCAAAGGTGGCATGGTGACATCATACGGAAAGTGGGAGGATGCTAGAAGCAGGACTTCTGGGGCGGGACCAGATGTGGGCGTGGCACCTGTCACTTTGGAATGTGGGTGGGTATTTCAGTTTGAAGATAAGAGGTGGGGTCACCTACTCTCTCTGCTTTGTCTTCTTTCTGCTCCGTCTTCTCAAACCCCCAGTCAGTCGTTGCAGATGGCTGTTCAAACTGAGCCTGGTTCTGGTTCTGCTGGAGGTTTCTTTCTGTCAAAGGGGAGTTTTCTTCTCCACTGATCCGTATTCGAACAGATCTTGTATTACCTAGGGATTACATGTAATTAATACACTGCAGCGGCGTGACAGAAGCAGAGCTGTCAACTTCGCGTCTGGGCTTGCTTTTTTTTTCTAAAGTTGCTGGTAAATTTCGTGAGTTGCGTTTTTTTAGCTTGATTTTTGAACGTGCAGTCGCATATTTGGGCTGTTTCTCCAACAGAACCCCTTATCCTGACAGGACAGGATAATCCTGTCTATCGCACTGTGCAACAAGAGTCCTCGCGCTGCCACTTTTTCCTGACAGCGCAAGCCGGTTAATATCTGTCCAGTAAGGTATAACTGCAGCGGTGTGTAGGCGTTCCTACTGTGTGGGCATTCCCACAGGGGCGTGTTTGCTGCTGGCTGGGCCTGCAGTTATACCCCCTCCTAATATTAGACCCAAATAAGCGAATGCAAGTTCAGAAACCAGCCCAAAAAACTGCAATGCGCAGAATTTAAAATTAGCTTTAGAAACAAGCAGACTTGGCAACAGTGCCAAAAACAATTTCACGCGATGACCATAGCTATTAGCAGTTGCTAATACATGAGGAGGACATGTTTACATATAGTCACATTTATGATACTCCGCTGCTTCTGTAGTAGTTATTACATGCTTAACGCCAAGGTCGTTTGTAATTCACTTAGCGCACCACTAGATGGTGTGCCAGTTTGAAAATCTTACACACTGGGGCTTTAAAGAAGGGAGATAAAATTTGTCCAGACCTATAGTCAGCTCATCCTCACTCTGCAGTGAAAATGACTCATATATCAGATTAAAAAAAATACAAAAAGAAGTCAATTTGTCTTCTATTCTGACACTCAGAGTTGGTAAGTGCTCATTTTGGTTATGTGCTCTGTCTGGTTCATTAAACAGAAATTGAACAGCTGAAAAACATACTTTTGGTAACAGTAACTGGAGCTGTCAAATACTGGACTGAATTGTATTTTTTGAGTATATATATTTTATACATATACATGAAGGCAATCTGCTTTGTTCAAAAGTGCATCAAGATGATGCTCCTTATGAATTCAGTTGAACTGAGTTTAAAGTAATTCTACCAATCTTAGTATTTGTGTAACGTTAGCTTCTTAAAACACTGATCCAGGACAGGAATTTGAGGAACTAAAACATCGTTTTATTCAAAGGCTTTTGATTTATCATTTTCTGCAGTGTAAAATGTCACAATCCGAACTTAAAATAGAGAGAACTAAAGAAAGAAAAAATATGTATGGAAAACGGCAGACACACCTTTAATAATAGAAATCAAGTCAAATAAAGGGTATGGATCAACCAGAGAAATATAAATTGAACAAAAAGCAATAGAAGTACTTGTTAAACATGACAGTGACTATCCATACAGCAAAGTATGAAATGTATCTGTTATTGTGATCAACACCATGAAACATAGGTCATCTCACCTGAAATGACACAAGGAATCAATAACAGGTACTAGTAGAAAAACTCACACAGTGCACAGTCTTAGGAAAATAGACAGCAGAATTGTGTCTATATATACATACATTAACATAGACATATTGATAATTTCTTTTTCTTTGAATTTTAGAAGAAAATGATTGACTTTTAGGATATACATTTGAATAGTTTTAATAACAGTGTTTTTTGTTCCCAAGCAGTGGTGACATTGTTGGTCCATTGCTGAGCGATGAGAGAGCTCCTCCTCCTGCTGTTGCTGCTGGCATTGGGCTGCCAAAGGGCTACAGTCATCGGTACAAAAATAGAGATCTGAACAGGGGAAAATGTTTGGCCCTACATCCCTTTCTTCCTGTCCTCTGATGAAAAACTGCATGGAGGTGGACTGCTACAAAAGAACAGAAAGGATGAATGGCCTTCACTCACGACACAGAGCTACATTTAGGCTACGTTCACACTGCAGCCTGAAGTGACCCAATTCCGATTTTTTTGCCCATATGCGACCTGTATCTGATCTTTTCATGACAGTCTGAACAACACAGATCGGATTTTTTCAAATGCGACCCAGGTCGCTTGGATATGTGGTCCTGAATCCGATACGTATCTGATCTTTTCAAATGCGACCTGTGTCTGTACGGCCAGGTCGCATTCATTCGTTGGTAATGTGCTGGCTCCGGTTGGAGAATAACGTAAAGAACGCAAGATAGGCTGCAGCATTAAGATCCATGTTTACTTCCGCAAACAATGAGCACGCTTGCTACGTATGACGTCATTGCGTCCTCTACTGCGCAAGCGGGACACTTAGGTGTATGAATGCAGTTCACACAGGAGATCACATACAAGTCGCATATATTTGGAAATGTGAACGGACACGCAAAAAAATCCGATTTCACAAAAAAAAAAAGGAATTGAGCATCAAGGCCTGCAGTGTGAACGTAGCCTTAGTTGAGTATGAATGTGATATACATTTTCCTTCAATACATGGTCTATCCTGTTTGTCTCACCAGTTCTGCGATGGACTGACCCCCCCCCCCCTCCCCCCCCAACACACACACACACACACACACACACACACACACACACACACACACACACACACACACACGCACACACACACAAAACACCACCACCAGACATGAACAGTCAAGGACAACAGGATTTTTCTCAATCGCTGGTTCGGTCTTAATAATGTCCTGAGAATATCTGTCTCTTGTCATGTTCTCCAACGTTCCGCTCAGCTGTTTATCTGAATACAGAGCACCCCATTTCCCTCAACAAAAAGTACTATTTCATACACTATACAATATATAATTCTTTGAACAAGAGAAGACAGCATATGAAAAAAGTGCTACAACATAAGAAAACACCACATGTCACAAATGTTCTATTATTAGGATTATGGACCACTAACACTGGAATTACGTTTTTTTATTGCAGTCATAATATATCCTACATGTTTTGAACACTTTACTGAGTAATAGATGTCATGTAGAATAATGTGATTAAGTTATTTAATTAATCTTTGAAGAGAAAATGTTTTTATCCTTTAGGGAAAAACAATCTTCACCTTCCTGCTTCATGTGTTTTTATATTGGAACTTGATAGGGTTCCTTCCTGATAAACCAAAAACAAAAAACATCCACTGTTTGTAGAATTGTCTTTGGGTGCAACCTAAACAAAGTTATGAACAATATTCAAACTTTCAACTTAAAAAAGGTAATCACCATCACTAAGAAAAGTATGATTAAAGACCAAGTTGGGATTAAAAGGAAACACAATCCCAAACTACAAAGAATAACAGTTTGTAAGTGGGTAACCCGCAGTAAACTATTATAGTATGTTTTGTAAATACTAAATGATGGTTACATATGGCACTTTTTAAACTGCTGTATGTTGCAGTGGGTCAGACTAAACCGTGAAAGTATTTCAAATATCCACAACTTTGTCAGAGTGAATATTTGTTCTTTTATTTTATTACTGCACTTTACAAGTAATTGCAAAGTGCAGTAATAATTGATGTTTTATCAGGAAAAGATAATCATTGGATAACCATCCTCAGATGTGCAACAATTCAGCCCTAACTTATCTTTTTTTCTGTTTAACAATGGACATTAAATTGTTTTAAAGTTGCTGTATATCCCTTCCCAAAATTTTGCCCAATTGCTTTGCTAAGGCCATTGCTGATTAATTTACTTCTTGACAGTGTGTTAGCAAATACCTGCATGTTTCAAACAAGCAAGTTAACAAGATTGAAACTTCAACGGATCATTTCGTATGCTGCCGACACACTGTTCTATCTTGAAATGCCTGCCAGCATTTTTAAAAGAAACCTGTCTTGAACAATCCAGCAATCTGGTGTGCAACTTGTGACATGTTGTTGACATCACAAGTTGTTTATCTGAGGTTGTATTTTACTTATTTTAGGACCTGGTGGGGAACAGATATTTTCAGAACCATAGAATTGTAAAAGGATAAGCTTTGCACAATTTTTTTAATATGAAAATAATGTCTTTACATGTAATTTACATTGAGATAAAAGTATAGAAAATTGTAACTAAACAAGAGATAAACAAGTGCAACTAAATTCATATCCCATCAGTGTGCACATAGAGAGAGGCCTGCTTTCTAGTCTAAGATTAATTATAGATCACAGTTTATACGTGCTGTAAGAAGAACATGACTGACTTTTAAATAAATAATTTCTGCAAAACAAACCATGTTAAATCCATAATGAGCTGTGAATGAAGGCCTGAGCTCTGCAGCAAAAACAATATATATTTTTTGGGGCCAGCATTCAGAATTTATGTCCTGCGAGGTGGACTGATACTGCAGAAAATGTCTTTCTTTCTGATGCTGAGGGCAAATCTAATGCATACCTTTTTTAGTCTGAAGAGACAGGTTTGTCCTGTGAGAAGGTGTGCTCTGCCTTAGTTAAACAACAGAAGAAAGAGCATAAAAAGAAGGAAGTGATGATTGTCTTCTGCGGCTAATAAAGTATTCACAGTTTTGTTACAATGGTGGAATTAACTAACCTGACGCCGCCAGATAGATTTGCTCCGCATATCCATCTGGAAACCTTCCGTTGAAGTAATTTTGGGAAGGGGCGAAAATACTGGTTAGCTGATTGGCCTATGATAGACGGGCCAAATAAACCAATCAGATCAACGAAGCATATGACGTACTCGTCAACATGCTTTGTCGTCGCTCTGTTACGAGCGACGAAAACACAACCATAAGCCAAGCTACTCTTGCTGCTGCAGGTAAAGGCTCGTTAGCTCAGCAAAGAAATACTCTGTAATTCCGATAAAACTTGCTCGATAGCCACGCTAACGCTAGTTTCATCGGCTGAAGCCGCCATGTTCTTTAGACTGAACTGTCGCGCTTCTGGTTGCGTCACACCTCAACCCGCCTCAAAGCCAACGCTGATTGGACGTTCGTTTGGTGAACGGCTCCAAATTTTCTTTAACGGAGAGTAGCCAGACTGATCTGCGAGTGAAACCTTGAAAGCTCGCGAGATCAGGATGGTCTCACGAGGCTAGGAATTAACTGGAAGGTTTAATAGGTTTTCGAAATGCCGACTCTGCGCCTAAAAAAGGGGATGTGAAACAGTGAAATAACTGTACAATTTAGACGAAATAAGTCGCACCCTCTGTCAACGGACTGTTTGGATAGGCATATCATAGTCAACTTCAAAAGAAAGTACCCTATTCTGTTTGTTAGGTTTAACGTAGAAGGTTAAACCTAATCTGGGGTCTCAAGCTTGTGAATTCACAAAACAGGGACTAAGCCTTGTGCATGGCACTTTCCACACAAAAGCAGTGACTTATAAAGAAAATTTGACGTCAGAATGTACGGTCCCTCATGCAAACTCTGACCAATGCATACGCTCCTTTTGGAGATGGGGGATGCGATGCAGATGGTTAAATGTTGAATTGAAGCCACAATGCATCATGTTTCCTCTCAGGTTCAGACTCAATTTCACTCCATATCAGACGTTAATCATAGGTTAGCTTTATCATAAGCACCCAGAAACGGTATTTATGCTTGCGCTGGTGAGCCATAACTATACACAAGGACCTTTCAAATAATAAAAAGGGCCATAAGAAAACTGATCAATGTTAATTGTTAACAATGGCAACCACTGAGAAATGAACAAAGAAACTGTGAAAAACCTTCACAGAAAGTCCTTTAATACATGAGTAAATCTGAGGTGAGAGAACATATGTTGTTCACATTAAAATAACTTGTTAAAAAGTGAAAATTTTTGTAGTCATCCACAACCTGTGGTATCCTCATGGATGCAATGCTCAGTGTTGAAATTCCTCTCACTTTGGATGGAGGCCAGGAGGGATGATATGAGTATAAAATCAGGTTAGAAACCAGCGCCTGTGGGGTAGCCACTGTCCCCTGTAGGTTATAGCTGAAAGCAGTGGTCTAGGGAATCTGAATTGGCATGTTAGCCAGTCATCATCATGGGCCAGGAAATCTTGGTGATCCTGAAAACGCATGCTCTCCTAATTTTCCCATTTGCTTTGTTGTCCAGCAGTGCCAATGCATCAATCGCACATTCAGATGTCAAGTTTTTTCTTATTGATCACTGCCTTTGCGTAGAAAGTGACATACGCAAGTTTAATGCCCCCTTTGGTGTGTATGCAGCCTTTGTAAATGAGATCCTAGGTCTTTATTAGGCTCCAAAATCACACAAACCACCCATATAGCACAAAAAGTAAGAAATGCTGTGTTTGGACAATTATTACCCTGTTGCAACAACATTTCCTAGCAATAAATCTTGCACCTTTGAAAAGTCTGAATATTTTTTGCTTTAAATGGTGCTATGTTTGTACGGAAAATGCATCTGTGGGTTAAGCAGCAGAGCTGAGTATGTGGGCTGTGCCTCTAAGACCCCCCCCCCTCAAAAAAACCAGGCTTGTTATCCTCCAAAATAAGTAGTTCTTCAAAAAGAGAGGCAGCATTGGAGGTAACAGTAGATCTGATTGTTCTATGATGTAAAAGAACCCTTCGCTCTCAGACTGCAGGTCTACTGGTGGTTCCTAGAGTCTCTAAAAGTACAATGGGAGGCTAATCTTTTATGGGACTTTACCATGGCCCCTGTCTACCCTGCACCACTCTACTCGTCCTACCTGAGCACCGGTCCACTGTACCGCTTTTGGTTTTCAACAGACCCAGCTTTAAACCCCACCTTCGTTTTGTGCCCTCCTGCTATTAAGTATTACTGTGTGGCATTAACTCTGAAGAAATATGTGAGAAACAATAGAATAAAAACGTAAAGAAAATGTTATTAATATAAACATGAAACAAAAAATATAAATAACTTAAATGTAGGAATGTCTTGAATTTTTTTAAGGATAAAATAATCTACTGGGTTCCCAATGCAACGGCTGCTGAGAGAGCTCTGTCCTGCAGCAGCCCCAAACCTGCCAGAACCAGGGCTTCGTCCACGCTGTCTCTCAAGGCTTCTTGCTCCCGCAGAAGGCTGCTGCAGCAGCAGCTCAGCCCTCTGCCGCATAACACTAGTTAGATCAGCAGCTGTGAAGAACAAATTTTTGAACCTCACACTCGTATGGACAAAACTTTATAGCTTTCAGTGTAGTGTATCCAGAGTCCATGGAAAAGTCCCACTACTTATTAGGCTCCTCTCCTGAGGAACCAATACCACGTTTTAGTTCATGAGGCAGACACCCTGTCTACTTTTAAGACTAGGCTGAAAACTTTCCTTTTTCACAAAGCTTCTAGTTAGAGTGGCTTAGGTTATCTTGTGCTATCTCTATTGTTATGCAGCTATAGGCTTAGGCTGCTGGAGGACATCAGACCCCTTATGCTTACTCTGCTACATTCTCCTACTACTCTCCAGTTTAGCTAAATCTGAGGTCATTGCAATGGTTCAATATCTGTTTTTTCTCTTAATAGAAGCTACATCTGCCCTGATGTTCCGTTTAGCTGTGACACATTCCTGGTGGCAGACATAGGCTGAACTACTGTTGCTTATAACTTAATGTTCTCCTACAGATAATTGTGCTAAATCTGTATAACCCTCTGGGATAAAACAACCAAAGGAGCCACTGCCACAGCAAACTATATGTAATTTGTTTTTCATTTTACAGATTTTAGAACTGGGTTAGATCTTATCTGTTCAGCTCCGGTTCTATCCTTGATAGAGCTACTAAATTATCTACCACTGATATTAATTCTACTTTCATTTAAAGTAGAAAGTACTGCTGGATTACTACTTCTGTCTTTTGTGTGTCTGCTTCATCTTCTCAAACCCCCAGTTGGTTGTAGCAGATGGTAATTCATACTGAGCTTGTTTCTGGTTCTGCTGGAAGTTTTTCCTGTTAAAGGGGGTTTTCTTTCCACTGTTGCTACATGCAAGCTCAGTATGAGGGATTGTTGCAAAGTTTAAAGTTAACAACAAGAAGGGTCAAATTTAGCTTGTTGAAAAGTGAGTCAATTGATGCCAATGAAAGGGTTTCTTGAGGAGCAAAATATTTTAATAATCAACATAATAAACAGAACTCCACTGTATTGCTTTATAATTAGTATTAAATTGTAATGTATGTATTTGATTTTAAATCTCTCTGTATGATTGGAATTGACTATATTTTTTGTTTATATGGACTTTTGTCCAAACCTGAACTGAACACCTGTGGGATCATCTTGGGTATATTGCTCATGACAGAGTGCTCAGAACAACCACACTGGCTGACAGACAAATGCTCGTTGATGAACAAGTTGCCATCCCATAGCAATGTGTGACCAAGCTGGTGAGCATGATGAGGAGCAGAAAGGCTATTGAGATTTGTATGATTCTATGCTGCACTACTGAGAATAAAGAATATGAAAGACAAAAACAAGGATCTACCAAAAGAGAATTTGGCACATTTTTCATGGGTGCCACTCAACTCTGCTACTCATCCTACAAACACATTTTTTCTCACAAATATATCTCCTTTTAAAAAGCAATTGTGATTTACTGTTGCCACCTAAAAGTAATCAACCAAAAACACCTTTCCTTAGTTTTGACTTATCTACAGATATATGAAACTAATGTAATTTGGGTTTACATTTCTATACCAAGACTGTATTGCAACCAAACTATTTCACTCATATTCGTTCGTCTTCTAGTTGTTGAAGCCTTCAGAATTGCACTTAAAGTCTGGGAGGAAATAGTCTGACAAGAATTCAGAATGAGTGCATAGATGGAGATAGCAGAAGCAGCTGGTCTCACTGAGTTACTGACTCCACCTTTTGCCCCCTTTGAGTACAGCAACTGAGAACAACAACGGGTGTTTGATAGAAACAACATAGAACAACAGCACACTAGACGAACACACACAGAATGGCTCTAGTGCTGCACGCTGGTTAATAAGACTGGACAGTGAAGAGTGTGGATGTCCAATGGGTCTGCCATACAGCTGATTCCACATCATGTGACCTCAGCGAAGGTGATGTGATTCTATAAAAGGAGAAAAAGAGCATAAAGACAAAATCAGCATTTGAATCAAAGAATTTCACTCTAGATCTGAGTTTCAAGGAAAATTCTGAGTTTTTGGTCTGACGTGTTTCTGATAACTCTGTTCTCAACAGCACTGTACTTAGAAACACAGCGGGAAACTGTTTTACCAACTGACATTAAGAGGAAAAAAGTCAAATAATATCAAAGATAACCCAATAAATTTTTATTTGTGAAAGTTTTATAGAAAATACTTTTTCCCAATTTCACATTTAATACACCAGGTTCCAAACTCCAGAATTGTCCGTTAAGACAGAAACTCAGTACACAGCAACATTTCAGTCAATCTCAGGAAATCCCAGGTGTGTCAAAATTGAATAAAATACTTGTAAACATCTCCAATAGGGTTTTTGGCAGCAGAAGAAGAGTAAGGAGGCAGGAAAAGTAGAGGATCTGAAAGGGATTTTTTCCCCTGCTTCTGGAAGCAGTGGAGGTTTGGCTACACTGGTACAAATATATTGGACCTCTTTGAAGTGAAATGGGCCCATTAAAAAACAACACCTGACCTAATTAGGTAAGACGATCCCCAAGTTTCTGCTTTATCTGAGTTCAGAAAACCCAAAATAAACATGTTACACGTCTGTTGGTTAGAGCTGGAAAGTTATATACACAGGAAACTATGAACCTTTTTGCTACAATTCTGTAATTAGTAACTAGTAATATATTAATACGAGTGATCAAACGTAGCCCTTTCATTTTCCTTGTACACAGAAAACACACATATCCTTAAGACTGACTTCTAATGTAAAACTACGTTGGTGGACTGTGAACTCTTACTATTTACAAAACATGAACCACGGCTGAAGGAGAAAAAAAAGATAAAAGACACTCCAGCTTTCCAGACATAGATGCATTTAATTCAGATCCATGGATTTAGCTGAGCTTTCACTCATTTTACACTCACTGAAAGTTTTCTCTCTAGAGTTCACTGGATGCTGATCGTGTGTGTGAATGTGTGCACCAAACAACACAGGCTCTCTGCTTCCCATTCCTTCCGTGGCGGAGTTGACTAGAGTCAGTCAGGCCAGTGACGACACCGGACCATGCAGCATGGTTACAGCAGGTTAGCAAACCCTCCCTACAAGGCCTTATCATCCCATCTCAGATTGGCATTTATTATGTTTGTGTTATGGACGTGTTCAGGGCACACAGAGCATTAAAGGAAGCATATCAGCAATATTATGGTGACTGTCAAACAAACCTTTGGACTCACCAAGCAGCTTAAAAGAGGAAATTTATTTTGATGGTGTTGTGGAAAACAAATCCAAGCTTCAGTTCCTTTTTTTCCATCAAAAGTCAAAACCTCATTGAATAAGTTCATTTATATTCATGCCCACAGATGCTTAAAAAATGGAGATTCCACGGCTCAGGACAATAATCTATAAGCAAAATATTTACTAAAAAAAAAGGATCCAAGGTTTAAGCAGTCAGCAAAAGAAAGACTTTCCCCATCACTCACCCACTTAAAACTCCAACAGCTGATGAGCGAACAGGTGATACTCCAACCACTAACCTAACTACCACCTATCTACCACAAGCAATGCTATACTATATATGTATAAATATTTTTTTTTTGCTTTATCAGTTAAAATTTACTTTGTTTAATGAAACTGATGATTTTTAATACAAACTGGTGCTACCCATGTATAGTGTTTAAGCTTTAAGACATTTGTCCATATTGTAGCTACATATTGGATGTTCGCCCACGCTGTAGCATTTTGTTAACTGTGGCCTGTTTAGCTCTCAGGCTTCTTTAGGCTGTGCTATTTTTAGCTCATGCAATTTTCCTCCAAGCACCTCATAACCAAGGTAAGCATGAAATGTTATGCTCTTTGTCAGGCCACTGAGCCTACACTCTCTGCAGGAAGTCAAGCATTAGATATATACAGTGTATGTTTTAGATCTGTTGCAGTTAAATGTTTCTTGTGAATAAAAAAATACAGCTTTCAAAATACAAAACACCTTATTCTTCACCATAGGAAATATGAGTGCATTTAATCAATATTTAAATTGAAAACAAGTGTATGTATTGTAAATTGAAAACCAATATGTCAAACATTGTTTAAAGGATATAGATACATGCTGCATTAGCTATGAGATGAAAAGCTAAATTATTTAAGAAGAGTTTTTGAGTAGGGTAGTGTCAAATTTGGGCCACTGCCACTTAAGATGCAGGCAGCACAATGCAAATGTGATTTATTTATTTCCTTAATTTTTAAACCATTTAGAAAAGTATTTACTAATTAAAGACTCATTTACTGAACATCTTGCTTGATTGGAAAATTCGGACTTGGCCACGGATTAAAGAGCCAGAAGGAGGAGAAAGTGTATCGCATGAAGAATCTTTGATCTGACAACAGATATCTTTATTGAAAACATAAACCAAGGATCTTATGTTTGCTTTTATTATGCTGTGCTAATGAATGAATCCACCTCTTTGAATACAAACACTTATGTGCCCTTACACAGAGCTCCAATCTTAGCCTAAAAATTGCTGATGATTGATGGTCACTCAACATCAAAGTTTGAACACACCTTATCTACATTCTCATAATTATTTTGATTTTCTTATTGTTCATATTACTACTTCATCAATTTGATATTAACACGCACTCACCTTTCAGCATTTTACTGCGGTTGCCTGCTTGCATAAAGTGGTCGTATTTGGCAAAATGACCAACATGAAATGGAGAAAAAAAGCAACGGATCTGTCCCATAGCTCTGGGAGGAGAATAGAGAAATGTTGACAAATATATTGATGCCTTGATCACGGCGCTAATACACAGACTTTGAAGAGTATTGCCGCAGATCAATGCGTCTTTTGGTCAGCGCGTCTTGGTGCTTTTAGCACCAGCCTGGAAAACAAGAAGTGCTGCAGCAATCAAAAGCGAGGAGATGGCATCACACAAGCAAACTTATAGATGACCTTTTAGGCTACTGACAATATCATACAACACAGAAAATACTTTCTCGCCTCTTATATATTCTTTTTTTTAATTTATTTTTTTCCTTTTTTTTATATATTCTTTTTAAATTTCTCCACTTTTTATTCATGATTACCCAACATTTTACCTATTATTTATTTATTCTCAATAAAATGGCATCAGATAGAGCCCCTTTTAACCCGCCGGGCCGCTGAAACTAATAAATTTCCCTCTATGGGGATGATTCAGTTTACATTATCTACATATTAATAATTGTATGATTGTTACAGAAGTTTACGTGCTCATTTCCTCCACTGTTTAGTGATGGTTCAACTAAACAGCTCTCTCTGTTTCCACCATCTTCCCTGCTTAAGACACTCCTAGGCTCGCTAAAAGTCCTCCTCACTACTCCAAACATATTGTCACTTCAAAATCTCTCTTAAGGCCTAAGATGCTTTGTGAATAACTTTGACCTAACAGAGGTAAAATTCTAATAAAATCTTTGGGAATTTGGAAAATTCTAAGATTTCTCCTTAAATGACGTCACTAAGAGCTACTTTTAGGGATCTTTGTGAATATGAGCACTGATTTTTTTTCTATCCACAAAGGAGGCAAACATCTCAGTAAGACAATGCTTTACCCTCTTATTGGTCTGGCGTTCTGTTAGCTGTGACATCATCCAGGGAAGACAGATCACCCACTATTACCATCTAATGTAGAACAGATTACTGGATCAATGTGTGCTTCTGTGCTTTTTTGTCTGTCTTGTTGTGTCTCTGCTCTGTCTTCTGTAACCCCCAGTCGGTCGAGGCAGATGACTGTTCATACTGAGCCTGGTTCTGCTGGAGGTTTTTCCTTCCCGCTAATGGGTGGTTTTTCTTTCCACTGTCGCTTCATGCTTGCTCAGTATGAGGGATTGCTGCAAAGCCATGGACAATGCAGACAACTCTTCCTGTAGCTCTACGCTTCTCCAGGAGTGAATGCTGCTTGTCGGGACTTTGAAGCAATCAACTGGTTCCCTTATATAGGAAATTTTTGACCAATCTGTATAATATGATTGATTTGACTTTGTAAAGTACCTCGAGATGACATGTTTCATGAATTGGCGCTATATAAATAAAATTTAATTGAATTGAATTGAAAAATTCACTTCTGCTTGGGACATCTGAAGGAGAGGATGGCTGGGGAAGCCAGCCACGCTGACCAGCCAACATGGGGCCCAAAAGACCCACAAGCTGAGTAAATATGAGCCTCTCTGAACCTCAGTTACTGCTGGCATCGGAGAAACTGCCAGACGAATCAAAGATAAGTCTCTCACTTCAGCTTAAAACAGATGCTGAAGTGAACGAATCCGTCTGTAGCGGGTAAAATCTTATATTTTAGGCTACTGGTTACTGTTCCTGAAAGGCGTTGTTTTACGTGCGCTCAATTAATATTCATAAGGCCAATCATCAGTTTAACTTATAATAAAGTAATTTATTGTCAGAACAATGTCCATTGTCTTACTATCTCCATTTATATCCACATCAATTCGACATCAATCCAAACCAAGCACAGTAGAAAACTGTTGCCTCTTCCTATTAACAACCTGAGCAGAATCATGGAAGACCTTAAATAACCCCGTCCCCCATCAGACACTCAGAGCTCAAAATGAAATACGCCTCTGGTGGCAATAAACACAGGAAAGGACAAATGGCTCCTACACTGTCTATGCCAGCTTTGTTTTGCTTCCTCAGCCGACTTCAGACGGAGCTGAAAAGCCGGCACAGGACCCACTTTCCCATGCTGAGGGCAAAATCTGCTGAAATCGCCTGCTGCATGCCGGGGACATGACTGCAACCGGGTCACAGACCACTGCAGGGCCTCGGACCGGCCGATCCCGACAGGGTTACGACTGGCCGCATGTCTGCTGCTAAGAGCTAGCCCACTGCAGAAAGAATCAACGGTTTCCCTGGGCCACTGCTCTTCCTTGGATGGCCAAAGTGAACCGAACTCACACGAGGCACCGACAGGTTCGGCAGAGAAACCACAGAGTAAGCTAAATGGTTGTTTGGAAAGCTTGTGTAATGCGTACATTGTGTTTTTAAACACATAGCTTCCCACTACCATGTTGATACCATGCCATTGCCGATGTAATTCGCGTGTGTTTTTATGGTTATAACAAACGTTATCTCCATAAGAGTTTTATACATTGATGGGATATTGATGTTTGTGTTATCAGTCCAATCATTATCGTTAAAATAAAGCCGAAGCTTTTAAAGTTAGTGCTGAAAACGGCTGTTACCTTCTGAAAACTTCCGGTTCCCGGATAGGCACGAAAAACCTTGTTTCAAACATAAAGTTTGTTTCGTTTCGCTCCACCATCGTTCGATAGTGCTATGGGCATCATTAGCGCATTAATATGGAATATTAATGTCGATTTAAAGGCGTTTTGTTTAACTTTAGGATTAACCAATTTTAGTGACCGATCACTACAGCGACCCCTAGCCTCCCGGCGGTATAATCGCATTAATAAAATCGAGCGTCCCTAAAGTTAATGATTTTACTGAGCAAATCATTGTTTAAAATGTTATTTCCTCAAATAATGTTTTGTGTAACTTGGGATTTGCATAGTGAATGGGTTGAAACGCATGCAAAATTTTGCTCTAAATTAGTTAAGCTAATTCAACTCCATTCCATGTTCTTTAAGTCAGATCTGCAGTGAACCAGGATTCACTGAATTATTCTGATGATGATCAACCACTTTGTTTTGTCTTCTGTGTTCTTTTGCATGTAAATAGTTCCTTAGCTTAGCTTCTTATCTTCTTTTTGCTTAGTAGTTTAGTTAAGTTTCACTAGCCTCGTAGAGACGATTTGTTGATTGAAATATAGTGTTAATTCAGATAAACAGCATTATATAGTGGTGTTCTCTGGATGTTCATTTTATTTCTGTTAATAAATTCGTGAACTTGAAGAGAAGTTGTCACTCCTTATTCTATGTGTGTGCAGAGTTTGCTGTTAAAAGATCGCCAGTGCTCGAATCATCCCTTTCAACCATTGTCCTGATATCAGCTCTAGAGCTGATATTAACGGACCATACCTAACAGACAGAGAGTTATTTATTAAACATTAAATAACCTTTCAACAGCGTATAATTGCACAACATAATTTATCAGCTCCTTCAATCCCCTTTAAAACTACACAACCGTTCAAAAGTTTGGGGTCACCCAAACAATTTTGTGTTTTCCATGAAGAGTCACACTTATTCACCACCATACGTTGTGAAATGAATAGAAAATAGAGTCAAGACATTGACAAGGTTAGAAATAATGATTTGTACTTCTGTAACGAGCTAACCTGTTTTCAGATGTGTGAACATGATTGCACAAGGGTTTTCTAATCATCAATTAGCCTTCTGAGCCAATGAGCAAACACATTGTACCATTAGAACACTGGAGTGATAGTTGCTGGAAATGGGCCTCTATACACCTATGTAGATAAAAACCAGACATTTGCAGCTAGAATAGTCATTTACCACATTAGCAATGTATAGAGTGTATTTCTTTAAAGTTAAGACTAGTTTAAAGTTATCTTCATTGAAAAGTACAGTGCTTTTCCTTAAAAAAAAGGACATTTCAATGTGACCCCAAACTTTTGAACGGTAGTGTATGTGTCCTGGAACCCACATAAAAGTGACTGTGACCTCTTTCTGAACAAGCTGTATGTGTAACAGCAACAATTCAGTTAAATATCCAGCATGTACAAATGTATTTTAGGTACAATAATTGTTCATATTGGCATTTCCAGCACAGATACTGATGGAAAAAACTTTTTATGACTTATACCAAGGCTTTGCGCATATTTGGTACCATATTTTCCTAACCTATTAACCTCCCAACAAGGTTCAAGTACAGCTTCTGTAGGGTGAAGTTCTCCATGTCATTTAAAGTTTACCCAGTTGGCCATAAGCTGTTTCCATTGCAAATCAAGAGGCATTTCTCCAGATAAAACAAGCAGAGCTGGAATAGAAGTAGATTTAACAGTACCAAAGCCTGTTGCGTGTCCTTCCGAGCCCCATAATGAGGCATTCAAACCAAAACATTGCAGACTTTTAGTACCTAATGCTACAGTGAGTTAGCCTGACATGGTCATACTCAATTCTAGTCAGAATTTGAGTCTGATACTGCTCCATAGAGCTGTGATTATGGGGCGTGTTTCGAACGAACCAGGAAAAAAAATTCCTCTGCACTCAATTGGATAGACCTACAACCAATAAGAGCAACGGAGTGTGTGACGTATGTTAAGCGACGCATAGTTGTTGTCAACAGAACTCAACTGTTAGCCTAGAATAAGAAGATGAGCGTGAACGATTTTTGCCGGTGTTGCAAAAAGAATGTAAGGATCCAAGGAGTCATTCTACACACCTCAACTCTCCAGCGGCAGCCATCGTTGTTGTAAACGAATTCAACCCAAGCGCGCTTTGATGACGTGATTGATTACGTTACTGTTGATCATCTGTCCATCATCGTATAAAGCCCGCCCTGACAATTTGATTGGCCCGCCAGATATTGGGCGAGCATACTCGCGCTACTATTGAGCAATGCCAGACCGAACTTCCCGACCTAAAACGTTGTGGGCGGGACTAAGTTCGGAATGGCACCCAGGCTAACGGTGAGTGACAGTTTGTGCCAAACAAAAAAAAAAAAGTGTGGCCATGATAATTTAAAATTTAGATTTTCACAAAATCTCTCTCACTTGAGGTGTGGATCTCTCCAGCTCCTCCAAAGTTACACCAGGCCTTGTAGCTGCTTCTCTGATTAATGCTGTCCATGCTCAGCTTGTCTCCACAACCTCTCTAATGTGTTCCTTGGTCTCCATGATGCTGTGTGTTTACTGATGTTCTCTAATAAACCTCTGAGGCCAAAAACAGAACACCAGGGTTTAAACTGAGAATAAATTACACACAGATTGACTTGATTTACAAATTTTTATCTATAAAAAATGTAGCACCCGACCTTCTCCTAATGTAGCACCCGACCTACTCCACATGCCAGGCGGCACAATCAAACACAGACAGAAAGAAAAGGTAGAAAAGAAAGGTGTGCAGTTATCTCCAGAGAGTTGTCAGAGTTCATTATCCAAACCAATTCATAGCTTGTTTGCCTTTTGTTTCTGAGATGCTGAAACCAGTTGAGACCCTGCAGCCAGCGCAGGAAAGCTTGGAGGCACTTCTTAATATAGCAAGATTCCTCATCTTCGTCATCTGTCTCCTGCAGCAGCAACATGCATGTGAGGTATCACAAAAAAATGTCCACATGTACCCTAAATGATATATATTAGGGCTGTCAATCGATTGAAAAAATTAATCTAATTAATTACATACTCTGTAATTAATTAATCTAAATTAATCGCATATAATTTTTGCTGTGAAAGTATTTTAAATATTAAAATTCAAATGATTCAATGAATAATCAGCATTAGATAAATTAAAGTTCAAAAATTCTTATTCACATTTCATGCCTTCAGACGTTTTAACATGTGTCGTTGTGGCATATGTGGCACACAGTAACGTAGGGGACACAATGAAAATAAATGAACACTCCCCTCAATATCAACACTTTACAACAGTAAAGTGACGTCCGCGCTACTTCCGGGTTACGCCGGTAGGCAAAAACAGGACTGTTCTCGCCAAACACCGTGACAAAACGGGTGAATTAGAGCGTGCTTTTAGTTTATGCCACACAGAGGCTTCCAAATCGTTGGATGTACGTTTCTTTCGTTTACCGAAGGACGAAGAAAGAAATGGATATTTTCAGTGAAAAAGGACCCAGGCAAACAAATCCCAATGGACTGTGGGAGCCATCATACCCCGAAAGAATTTGCAGTCTACACTTCATCTCCGGTAAATACAACTTAATTTTGCACTGGTCATTGTTCTGCTTAAATAATTAAAGCCGCAAGCGGCGTCAATCGGCCCTGCAGCCAAGCGCCTTCGCGCACCGCCGGCCGTCAGCCACCGCAGAAGCTGTCACGCATTTTCTCCGTCCGTCCACCGGCCGATACACACGAACGCGTTGAGCAGCGCTAGCCCACGACTCACAAAAAATCTAGTGCAGATCGGTGGATGCAGCAAGGAGATACAGCCGTTGAATAATGATAATGCATTTGGCCACCGAGCCGGACTAAATCCATCAACCATCAACTTACTCTTAAAACGATCTTGTGATACGTTACCTAAAGAAGAAAAATACGTCGAGAACTTGTTGTTTGCTCTGTTGGCGTCTGCCGCTGTGCTCGCCTTCTGCCTTCCAGTCCGGCGCGCAGGCGCGAAAAAACCCGGATGAAAACAATAGCAGTGAACTACCCTATACGATTAATTTGCGTTAATTTTTTTAATCCGTTAATTTTATTTAACTTAATTAATCGAAATTAAAGCGTTATTTTGTCAGCCCTAATATATATATATATATATATATATATATATATATATACAGGGGTTGGACAATGAAACTGAAACACCTGGTTTTAGACCACAATAATTTATTAGTATGGTGTAGGGCCTCCTTTTGCGGCCAATACAGCGTCAATTCGTCTTGGGAATGACATCTACAAGTCCTGCACAGTGGTCAGAGGGATTTTAAGCCATTCTTCTTGCAGGATAGTGGCCAGGTCACGACGTGATGCTGGTGGAGGAAAATGTTTCCTGACTCGCTCCTCCAAAACACCCCAAAGTGGCTCAATAATATTTAGATCTGGTGACTTTGCAGGCCATGGGGGATGTTCAACTTCACTTTCATGTTCATCAAACCAATCTTTCACCAGTCTTGCTGTGTGTATTGGTGCATTGTCATCCTGATACACGGCACCTCCTTCAGGATACAATGTTTGAACCATTGAATGCACATGGTCCTCCAGAATGGTTCGGTAGTCCTTGGCAGTGACGCGCCCATCTAGCACAAGTATGGGGCCAAGGGAATGCCATGATATGGCAGCCCAAACCATCACTGATCCACCCCCATGCTTCACTCTGGGCATGCAACAGTCTGGGTGGTACGCTTCTTTGGGGCTTCTCCACACCGTAACTCTCCCGGATGTGGGGAAAACAGTAAAGGTGGACTCGTCAGAGAACAATACGTGTTTCAAATTGTCCACAGCCCAAGATTTGCGCTCCTTGCACCATTGAAACCGACGTTTGGCATTGGCACGAGTGACCAAAGGTTTGGCTATAGCAGCCCGGCCGTGGATATTGACCCTGTGGAGCTCCCGACGGACAGTTTTGGTGGAAACAGGAGAGTTGAGGTGCACATTTAATTCTGCCGTGATTTGGGGAGCCGTGGTTTTATGTTTTTTGGATACAATCCGGGTAAGCACCCGAACATCCCTTTCAGACAGCTTCCTCTTGCATCCACAGTTAATCCTGTTGGATGTGGTTCGTCCTTCTTGGTGGTATGCTGACATTACCCTGGATACCGTGGCTCTTGATACATCACAAAGACTTGCTGTCTTGGTAACAGATGCGCCAGCAAGACATGCACCAACAATTTGTCCTCTTTTGAACTCTGGTATGTCACCCATAATGTTGTGTGCATTGCAATATTTTGAGCAAAACTGTGCTCTTACCCTGCTAATTGGACCTTCACACTCTGCTCTTATTGGTTCAATGTGCAATGAAGATCGGCCACCAGGCTGGTCCAATTTAGCCTTGAAACCTCCCACACTAAAATGAGAGGTGTTTCAGTTTCATTGTCCAACCCCTGTATATATATATATATATATATATATATATATATATATATATATATATATATATATATATATATATATATATACATATATATGTATGTGTGTGTGTGTGTGTGTGTGTGTGTGTGTGTGCAAGCACAGTGGTGCTAAACCAACCTGTGATGCAATGTACTTCTCCAGAGATCCCTCCACTTGGCCCATGTTCAGAATGGCTGTGTTGGGCTGCTGCTCAGCAGGAGACTCCTCATTCAGCAGTAATTTACCTTTGAAGTTGTGGACAACACACACCACCTACGAAAACAATGATGATAGACTGATTTATAAAAACACACAGCACAGATATTTGGAACATAATAAGAGAAGCAGAGATTTATGAGCATAACCCAAGTACTGAGGTTACACAGTCTGATGTGTACTGGCTGCCTCCTCAGGGTGTTGTTGCTGTGATGGATGTAGCTCCTCCAGTATTATGTAAAAAGTGGCCATGAGGTTCCAACTAAAAATGTACAAATCCCACTTGACTGAGCAGACGTGCATGTTTTTAAAATGTTCCTGCAGATGTCTCGCTCATTGTACAGATTTAAACGCCAAAGCATTTCATTTAGCATGTCTTATAGGTTTCTAAAACTGAATTGTTATAAAACACATTTGTAAAAATTTTTAGAGTGAAGATGTTAATATTCCAAAACCATATATAGATTAGTTTTGCTTTGAGCAACTGTTTACCCCAGAGGACTTTTGGTCTTTGTTGAAACAGAGGTCTTTATTTTACGATAATGGCAAGGTAAAGAGAAAAAATTATTCTCAGTACAAGACCTAGATGTGTTTCTTGCAGCTGACATTATATTAAAGATTTCATATATCAGACTTTAGAAAAATCCTAACTTATCGATGTGAATCTGACCTGAGCTGCACATCATTTGTGTCTATTAGTCTTATAGTAATATACCCTGACAGAGTTGTTCTGTTTTAACTTTTATTGCCCCACGTAAATATTTCGGAACATCGAACAAATGTTATCAGGGAATGATTACCTGAGTAAATATAAGCTTTTTCAAATGATCTCCGTTATCAAGGAAAGGGATCAATCCAGACCAACCTGGACCTATGTGAAAAAGATGTTGATCCAGAAACGTAGTAGCTGGTTGTTCCCCTCTGGACAGCAACAGGTGCCATCAAGTGTTGGTGATAACGCACAATGACTTTTACATCACTATGGAGGAGATTTGACCCAGTCCTCCTTAAAATATTGTTTTAATTCATCCACAATGGATGGTTATTAACAGTGATCGAGTAGGTCTCGGTCTTGGTCTTGGAAGAATCGAGACCAAGACCAGGCCCTCCAAGGCCAAGAGCAAGGCCGAATCTTTAGAATTAAACTTATATTTTGGAATGCCTTTTTTTCTTAAAAAAACATTTACTGCACAAAATGCATAATTAAAAACAATTAATTCTTCAACTAAAACTTAAATAATCATCATGACAAACTAATAAGGATATTTGAAAATTGGTGCAACATTCGTAATGAGAGTCAGGGCGAGTTTTCCAGTTATTCTATTGTTTGAATGCCTGGTTGCATAAACCTCTCAGTAATTTGTGCATCTACTATTACCCCGTTGGCGTTTACACTACCCTTTTTTAACCGTGCCGAGATCAGTCCGAGCTCGGTAACTGAGATAATTATCGAGTGTTAATGGAACGCAAACTGAACTGAACTGAGCTAGACACAACCGGACCGCGCTAAATGCAGCCCAGTTCCATGTGTGAGCTTGGCCTGGTTTTTTCTGGCCTGGTTATCTGATAACGAAGAGCGCATGTGCAGACCGCGTCATCTCCATGCGGTCAGCTGACATTTCATCCATCCATAAAAATATTAGCTTCCCTACCGTGACACACGATTTCCAGTGATGATTCTGCTTAGCAGTGTGATGAACCTCAGCGTCTGTCGTTGTTTCCTGCATCTCTAAATCCTTATTAGAGGTTAATTTGTCTTATCTACGTCCCAAAAGCCGACTCTGTCAAGTAAATCCACCAAAAGTTGCCCTCTTCGCCTGACTCTCCGCAAACAACGACGTATCACCAAGCTTAACTGCCTGAATGTTACGGGCGCCGCCATTTTGATTCGCCTGGTCATTCCTTCAATCCCAGAGAGCAGTAGTACCGCAGATCGTCACTAGGAGGCGAGGAAACCAAGGAACCGAGATAGCGTGCTGTGTAAACGGTCGTCAGAACCAAGTTCGGCTTGGTTAACTGATCCAAGCTCGGACTGAGCTCGGCATGGATCGGTTTAACAAGGGTAGTGGAAATGGGGCTTATGTCTAGGATACAGTAGAACATCTACCCAGAGCTGATTCATATGTAAACTTGGTAACTTCAATCCTTTTGTTTTTAATTTTTGGTTCGCTGGTTCTAATGCAGCATCCAAGTTAACTTTTGGTTTTATTTAGTCTTGTAATATTTAGATTTTTATGTCTTTAACTTTGAATTATTGTTGTAAAGCAGGGGTGTCAAACTCATTTTGGTTGAGGGGCCGCATACAGCTTAATCTGATCTCAAGAGGGCCACACGAGTAAACTCATTGCAAGATTAAATAGAACTAATAAATGTGGACTTGTTGTTGATTTTTATCCGTCCGTCTTCGTCCGTCTTATCCGGGGTCGGGTCGCGGGGGCAGCAGCTTCAGTAGGGAGGCCCAGACGTCCCTCTCCCCGGCCACTTGGGCCAGCTCCTCCGGAGGAATCCCAAGGCGTTCCCAGGCCAGCCGGGAGACATAGTCCCTCCAGCGTGTCCTGGGTCTTCCCCTGGGCCTCCTCCCGGTGGGACGTGCCCGGAACACCTCACCAGGGAGGCGTCCAGGAGGCATTCTAACCAGATGCCCGAGCCACCTCAACTGGCTCCTCTCGACATGGAGGAGCAGTGGCTCTACTCTGAGTCCTCCCCGGATGACTGAGCTCCTCACCCTATCTCTAAGGGAGAGCCCAGACACACTACGGAGAAAACTCATTTCAAAGCTCGTGACCATAGATGAGGGTAGGAACGTAGATCGACCGGTAAATCGAGAGCTTCGCCTTTTGGCTCAGCTCTCTCTTCACCACAACGGATCGGTACAGCGCCCGCTTCACAGCAGACGCTGCACCAATCCGCCTGTCGATCTCCCGCTCCATCTTCCCCTCATTCGTGAACAAGACCCCAAGATACTTGAACTCCTCCACTAGGGGCAGCACATCCTCCCCAACCCGGAGAAGGCACTCTACCCTTTTCCGGTTCAAGACCATGGTCTCGGATTTGGAGGCACTGATTTTCATCCCGGCCGCTTCGCACTCGGCTGCGAACCGCTCCAGTGAGAGTTGTAGATCACGCCCTGATGAAGCCAATAGGACCACGTCATCCGCGAATAGCAGAGACGCAATCCTAAGGCCACCAAAACGGATCCCCTCAACACCTTGGCTGTGCCTAGAAATTCTGTCCATAAAAGTTATGAACAGAATCGGTGACAAAGGGCAACCTTGGCGGAGTCCAACTCTCACTGGAAACGAGTCCGACTTACTGCCGGCAATGCGGACCAGACTCTGACACCGGTCAGACTCTGACACCGGTTGATTTTTATATTAAATTAATTTCACTTTTACACAATATATTATGAATAACCTCAGCGTTTATAAGAAAAGTATGCGCAATTTCAACAATACTTTTACTCAGTTAAAAATTTACTTAAGTGCATTATGCAGAAGAACTGATCACAGTGATCGTACAATGTTGAAAAATGTATTTATTCACATTTGATTTATTCACATTTTTTGGATCTTAAAAACACTGTCCTGCATGACAAAATACATCAAACAGATAAAAACTTAAGAAATGATTTAAATTTTTCCACACCTGAAGCTTAATCTGCTAATTAAAACACAGCGCCCCTCGTGGACAATATAGGAACTGCGGATTTTCAATTAAACGGAGTACATGTTCTTTTTCAATAATTGTTTTATCATTCTCTTCCTTTTATCTCCTCTTTCTTTCACCTTTTGTTTTTTTTCTTCTTGTTCTTCCTTTCCTCTCCTACTTTCCCATTGTAGTGTCCATATCATTTGAGATATTCCCCGCATGAATCATAATAAAACTATTCACATTCATAAATCAAGCGGAGCACTATGGCAAAAGCAGTACTGCTCCACTTGTGAAAGTCAAATCTGATGAGCTCTTTTTGGCATTAAGACAACAATTCTTATTGCCACATTGCCAGACAGGACACTGGCAATTTTTTTTTTAATAATGATAATGCATTTAGCCACTGGGCAGGACTAAATTGTTCGGCGGGCCGGATCCGGCCCGCGGGCCCTATGTTTGACACCCCTGTTGTAAAGTATCATTTTTATTTGCAGCACTTTAGCCAACAGCAGTTGTTCCTCAAAGTGCTTTGAATAAATTCTATTTGATTACAAAACAATTATCTTCCACATCTGGGAAAGACAACAGGCACAGGATAGCCTACTCACAGTTTTCATTAATGTAATACATCAAACACGTCTACTAAGTAGTAAACATACCCAAAAAAGAATATATGGATAACCTCTATCATTCACAATCGCATGCGTGTTTTGTGACATCTGTGGACAAGTTGTGTAACGTCCAATTGCATTAAATGCACCACTCACAAAGTAACCGCTGTGCACACTCGTTTTCTAAGGGAACTTCAGCCGTTGGCTAAGCAGTTTTTCAGATCCATTATTTGTTGTTAAAACTGATCAAAATAACATGACACAGCTACAATCCTATTGATTTTATTTGGGACCCTTTTCAACATGGAGTAAGTGGAGGGGAGACGGCCTTCTGGATCCCACTGTGTCCGGAACAGCAGCTGTAAAAACTTTTTTCACTTCAAACAGTGTGGCTTGTTCTGCTAGATAAGGAAATGAGGTGCCTTATCCAGCTCTGAGGGTTGCAACTGACTGATCACCACCAGCAATAAACCTGCACCCCTTTTTGTATGTTGTAAACTCCTGACCACTTCTGTTCCTTCTTTGAAGTCCAATAATAAAGGCAGAAAGACAGAGGTGGCCCGGCAGAAATGAGCCCAGACGTTCAGGGAGTACTATTCTCCGTTTGGCTCTTCTGCCCTTCTCTGCAGAAAAGTAACTTGTGTTTTGTGTTGGTTTCTTTCTGGGACAATAATATGGAGCCAGATCGGTCTCGATATTCACAAATGCACATATGTGATTCATACATGCACAGGACAAGATCCATGCATGCACAGCCCGATTCATGCAAGCACAGCCCGATTCATGCAAGCACAAAAAAATCCACGCACACACAGGACCACAAGATCCACACATGCACAGCTCTGGTCTTTAAACTTCACTGCATTTGTGTGTGTATTTTTGAGACTCCTCTGCCATGCGCTGATTCACGCGTACATTTTTTTAAACAGAGAATGGTTTGCAACCAATCAGAAGCCTCCCTTGTATCAGCCAATCACTGGAAAGTACTCCACGTGGGGTGACTTACTCATAAGCCAATCACATTCAACCTGTTCAGGATGCGCGTAGTATGAGCACAATGCGCTCTCAGACCACTGACAACGTCAGTGTAGCGGTGGGTAAAACATATAACTTGATATGCTTAGCTTGTTGTCTGCTTGGCATGATACTTTGTTCTATTATTACTTTTAATTGGTTTATTAGTACAACTGCAGCATAGTTCCTAAGGGATACAGAGAAAAAGATAGTTTCATGTCAGGCTTCAGCGGGCAGCAGCCGTTTGTCTCCCTCTCTCTCCGCAGGTGTTTGCTCATGAGCGGAGGCGCCGAGCAGCAGGTGTCCGCCTCCGGCCTCGCAGCCGACGGATAGCGCGGTGAATTTCGGCCAGCGTCTCTCAGCTGCTCCCTCCTCTCACACGCGGTGGTGCAGTTAGGGACCAGAGCTGTGCATGTGTGGATCTTGTCCTGTGTGTGCGTGGATTTGTTTTGTGCATTTGTGGATATTTTTGTGCTTGCATGAATCGGGCTGTGCTTGCATGAATCGGGCTGTGCATGCATGGATCTTGTCCTGTGCATGTATGAATCACATATGTGCATTTGTGAATATCGAGACCCTTCTGGCTCCATACAATAAGGGGTTATTATAATAACTCTAACAGCCACCACCACCACCACAACCACCACCACGTTTGACTGTAGGAATAATTACATACATTACAGTACATTTTCTGAAATGATTCATTAGTTTTCAACAGATGTAACAGGACCACGCCCGCGGACAGGGGGGACAAACGGGTCAATTGTCCCGGGCCCAGGACAGAGGGGGTGCCCAAAACTGACACTCTGACTGACCATTAAGACCTTGAAAGAACCCAGTACATATATCCTATTAAAAAGTGTTATTTAAGATAAGATAACATTAGCTAATCCTTTATTTATCCCACGACGGGGAAATTTATAGGATAAAAGCAACAGGCAGGTGCCACAGACAACTGTAACATGGCAACTTGTTTTGCCCGACCTCTGCTGCCTGCCCTACCCCAGCCTGATTGATCACACCTGCTCCCAATCATCTCCTCCTGTGTATTTAAGCATTCTGTGCCCTTCCTTCCTTGCCAGTTCGTCTTAGCTTCTCCCAGCAAGCGGTCCAGCCCTTTTTCCCCAAGCTTCTAGTCTCTAGTGATTTTTGAACCTGTTTTTACTTCGACTCTGCCTGATAACTAAAGGCTCTGCCTCCCATTCTACATTTAGAGACTCTAGGAACCACCAGTAGACTCGTAGTCTGAGAGTGAAGTGCTCTGTTAGGAACAGACGGGGTAATCAAATCTCTGATATATGATGGAGCTTGATTATTAAGGGCTTTATACCATTTTTTTTATCAAGGGGAGTGGTGGCCTAGTGGTTAGAGCAGTGCGCTTGCGCTCTGAGAAGGTTGCAAGTACCCTGTTCGATCCCCACACCCTGCACTCTGGGTCCCTGAGCAAGACCCTTAACCCCCGATTGCTCCCCAGGGGCCGCACAGTGGCAGCCCACTGCTCCCCGAGGGGATGGGTTAAGATGCAGAAGTGAATTTTTCCATTGTGAGATCAATAAAGTTCAATTATTTATTATTATTATTATTATTATAGTGATAAGGAGAATTTTAAATTATATTCTTGATTTAACACGAAGCCAATGAAGGGAAGCTAAAATACGAGAAATATGATCTCTCTTGTTAATTTTCATCAGAACTCTTGCTGCAGCATTTTGGATCAGCTGAAGGCTTTGAACTGCATTTTGTGGACTTCCTGATAGTAAAGAATTACAATAGTCCAGCCTTGAAGTAACAAATGTATGGACTAGTTTTTCAGCATCCCTCCTGGACAGAATATTTCTAATTTTGGCGATATTCTGGAGGTGAAAACAGGAAACCCTGGAAACCTGTTTCATACTGGATTTAAATGACATGGCCTGGTCAAAATTAACACTCGGGTTTTTTTACTTTATTACCATAGGCCAATTTAATGACATCGAGTTTAGGTGATTGATTAAGAAGTTTGTTTTATGAGGACTCTGGTCCAAAGGTGACAACTTCTGTCTTGTCAGGATGTAAAAGCAGGAAATTTAGTCATCCAAGTTTTGATATCATCAAGACATGCCAAAGTCAAAGTAATTGATTGGATTCATCAGGATTTATGGATAAATATAGCTGAGTCCCATCACCTAAACAGAAGAAATTAAACCCATGCTGTCTAATAATTTTACCAACTGGAAGCATATATACACACTCACATATATATATATATATATATATATATATATATATATATATATATATATATATATATATATATATATATATATATATATATATATATATATATATAGTAAAGAGAAGGACTGAACCCTGTGGTATTCCACAATTGACCCTAGAGATTGAAGATTTATTATTAACATGATGCGATTTAAACCAGTCCAATTCTTTCCCCTTAATCCCTACAGTATGTCCAAGTCTTTCTAGAAGAATATTGTGATCAACTGTATCAAATGCAACACTGAGATCTAACAGGCCAAGTGCAGACACAAATTGACTATCTGAGGACATGATATTATCATTAGTGACCTTCACCAGAGTTGTTTCAGTGCTATGATGAGCTCTGAAGCCTGACTGAAACTCCTCAAGTAGGTCATTATTTCGTAAATGTTCACATAGATGCATTCTTATCAGTGGCAACATTAATTCGGTCCCGCTGGCCCTTCTTAACATCTATGCACCTAATTTCGACTGTCCGGACTTTTACAATAAAGTATTTAATCTTGTAGCGGAACACAGCGAACATAGGATCATAGTGGGGGGTGATTTTAATTGCTACCTCGATCCTGTCCTAGACAGGTCTTCTCCTAAACCTCCCCTGCCATTGCAGTCCACATCGGTTATAACCAAGTTAGCAACATCTTTGGATCTGGTTGATGTCTGGAGGCATCTTCATCCCACAGAGAGCCAATACTCCTTTTTTTCTTCGGTACACAAATCCTCAACAAGAATTGATTATTTTTTGGTTGACTCAAACTTATTACCCCGTGTTCTCAAATCCACTTACCACCCTATTCTCATCTCTGATTATGCACCGCTGTCAGTTGAACTTAACTTTGATACACAAAGAGCACAATACAATTGGAAACTTAATCCCTCCTTAAACTTGGACAGCTCCTTTTGCAAATTTGTCTCTAATAAGATCTCAGACTTTTTGGCTTACAATGATAATGGCGCTGTCTCAGATACCACTCTTTGGGAATCTTTCAAGGTAGTGATAAGAGGTGAAATTATATCATACCAATCCAATGTTAAAAGAATCAGACGTAATCGTCTGGCTGAAATTGAGAAGCAATTAATCACACTGGAAGACACACTCCATAGCTCCATTTCTGACCACATATTCACCTCTATTGTGAATCTAAAGTATGAATATAACTGCATTTTGGGTGAACGGGTTATGGATGATATCCAGAGGCTGCGTCAGAGGTATTTTGAAGTGGGGGACAAGGCAGATAAAATATTATCCAGGCAATTAAAGGGAACGCAGGCCGAGCAAGCCATTAATAAGATGCTTACTCCATCAGGCCAGCTACTGACAGATCATAAGCTAATAAACAAAACTTTCTTTCAATATTACAATAGACTTTATGCTTCCAATACAACTGCATCTACAGAGGATATCGCACGCTTTATCCAGCCATTGGACATTCCAACTCTTACAGATACCGTCGTGCTGGAACTAGATGGCGATGTGACTCTGGAGGAGATAAGGGCAGCAATTCGCTCTCTTCCTAGTGGAAAGGCAAGTGGCCCTGACGGCTTTGGTATCGAGTTTTACAAGTCCCATATCGATATGGTGTCGCCTCTCATACTGCGTATGGTCAGGTCTTCCGTGGAGGTTGGGCATTTTCCTGAGTCTCCATATGATGCCAATATTTATCTTTTACTTAAAAAGGACAGAGACCCTACCAATATGGCATCATATCGCCCCCTGAGCCTGCTTAACTCTGATCAGAAGATCATTGCTAAGGTGTTAGCTAACCGATTGTCATCCCACATCAGTGCTCTGGTACATCCAGATCAATCTGGATTAATTCCGGAAAGATTCTCTTTCTCCAACACAAGACGACTACTTAACATTATGTACTCTCATGCTCTTCCCAACTCAGCAATCATATCCTTGGATGCCCAGCAGGCTTTTGATCAGGTGGAGTGGGGATACATGTTCGCTGTTCTCAGAGGATTTGGCTTTGGCATGGGTTTTCTGTCTCTGATAGAAATGCTTTACGCTCATCCCAGGTCTCAGGTGGTGACCAATAGAGATAGATCGCCTCCCTTTCTACTGCAGCGTGGCACTAGGCAGGGCTGCTGCCTGTCTCCCATGCTTTTTGCACTGGCTTTGGAACCCTTGGCTATTGCCATCAGGTCTAATCAACTTATCACAGGAATCACATGTGGTACATCAGAACATGTGATAGGTTTATATGCGGATGACGTAGTCTTGACATTGTGTGACGCTAGAGCCTCTCTTCCACCGCTTCTTGATGTGCTGCAGAGCTTTGGGCAGCTCTCTGGTTTCACAATCAACTGGACTAAGTCTGCCTTTGTGCCTCTGTCTGATGAATTTGACTCTGGTTTCCTGAATAGTTTACCACTCAAAATCACCCATGACCACTTTATGTATCTCGGTATCAATATTCCCGTAAACCCCAAGCTACTTTTCCAATTAAATTATTTAGAGTTGCTCTCTAAGCTAAGGAAATGGATTGACAGTTGCCGATTACTCCCACTATCATTAATTGGTCGTATTAATATTATCAAAATGGTTGTTCTTCCTAAGTTTATTTATCTATTCCAAAATATCCCAATTTTTATTCCTTCTTCCTTTTTTAATACATTGGATTCAATTATTATACCATTCGTTTGGGCATACAAACCTTCCCGAATCTCTAAGGCGCATTTGCAGAAAGCCAGAGGGGAGGGTGGCTTTGGCCTCCCGATATTTCGGCACTACTACTGGGCCTGCAATGCAAGGGCTTGGACATTCTGGTCGTCAGGCACTGCCGAGGCGGGGACTCCTTCCGTCCCTCTCCCTGGCTGGCCTCAGATTGAATCACATAACTTGTTACTACTAACTTCTGCTTCATTACCTGCAATATTATTCTCTAAACCAGATATCTCCCTCAAGAGGCTCTCGTCTGACTTCATACTTAGGAACTCACTCAAAATTTTTAAACAAATAAAGAGGGTCTTGAAACTCCCAGACCTGTCCTTTTTGCCCCTTTGTGTCATAACCCCTGCTTTAAGACAGGCCTCTCGGATCCTGCCTTCAAGCTCTGGTCGGGGAGGGGTCTCTCCTCTCTCAAGGATATTTTTATCAATAATCAGGTCTCATCATACCCTCAGCTACAGTCTAAATTCAATTTGTCCTCAAATGATTTTTTTCGTTATTTGCAGGCTAGGAGTTTCGCAAACCAACTTGCTTTGAGCTCAAATCAGCGTTCAGCGCAGCATATTTTTTATGATCTTCTTAGTAAACCTCCCACTTCTGGACATCTAATCTCACTATTTGTGAATGTTTTGTCTATGTCAACGTCGTCCACTCATATAAGAGACGCCTGGTCTAATGATTTGGGAGTCACAATTTCCACTGCGCTTTGGGACACTGCGCTTTGGGACCGTGTGCTGTTTGGAATAAAAAAACTGTTCCATTAATGCCAGATTGCAGCTAATCCAGTTTAAAGTGGTGCATCGCCTGCACTACTCTAAAGCAAGGTTGAATAAAATATTCCCAAGTCATTCAAGTACATGTGACAGATGTGAACACCCAAAGGCTACCCTTGGACATCAATTCTGGCACTGCCATTATTTAACAACCTTTTGGTCTGACATATTTTGTATCTACCGAACTGCGTACAAACAACAGATACCTCCGGACTGTCTTATTGCTCTGTTCGGGGTATCTGACTCCTGCTCTGCTCTGCCCCGGCCTACGCGAGAGGCTCTCGCTTTTGGGATGGTGGTGGCTAAATGTGTCATTCTTACAGAGTGGAACTCTGCCTCACCTCCCTCCTTTAAATGTTGGCTGAATAACATGGCTTCTTGTTTACATCTTGAAAAAATACGCTACACTCTCAATAATAACGTACCCAGATATGTTGGGACGTGGGGGCCATTCCTTGAACTTTTGAGTAACACCACTGAACATGGGTAGTGGCAGACTAGCGTCTGCCCTGTGGCCCCGCTGCTTCTCTGCCTTCTAGATGGGCTGTAGGTCGCCCTCTCGGTTGGTACACAAGTGACTTAATACACCCTGATGCACTTATTTCCAGCAGCCTGCTGATGAGCTGAATATTTTATTTAGTTATCCTACTTGTTTAATTTGTACATATTAACCTTTTTTTTCTCTCTCTCTGTTTCCCCCCATCTATCTCTTTGCTATACTTTTTTCTATCCTTAATAACCTGGGGTGGGTTGGGTTGGGGTATCACTGTTTTTGTTGTTTATTTTCTGATAGCATAAATGTTTTTATGAGTGAGTTGGATAGTCGTATTCTGAATTTATCTGTCACTGCAATCCTGCATGGACTCACTCACGGATGATGACAATATAGACCAGTTCATTGTTATTGTTTTGATCTGGGGTTTTCGCGCATGCGCGCCGGACTGGTTGGCAAAAGACGAACACAAAGGCGGACGCAAACAGAGGAAACGACGAGTTCTCGACGTATTTTTCTTCTTTAGATAACGTATCACAAGATCGTTTTAAGAGTAAGTTGATGGTTGATGGTATCAGATTGCCAGATCCACACAGCAAAAGCCTGAAGGGACGGAGCGAGTCTGTGAAATGCTGCCAAGAGCTCCGTACCGCGACATTTACAGCTGCCTTATAAACACGGCAGGCCAGTACAGACGAGAGAGCATGGAAGCATGAAACCACTGGACATCTACAATTATTTCATTTCGGGACATTGACAGCAACCCCCGCGACCCCATGAGGGATTAAGCGGGTCAGAAAATGGATGGATGGATGCTCAGACATGTTTGTGTAACATCAGAAAGCGGAGTCTGACACACAGCGCCTCAGCAGAGAGGAAGACCCGCCCGGTAGGTTAAAAAACATTGTTCACTACGGATTATTTGGTGTTTTTGTCTTATTAAAATTGGTGGGGGTGTCGGCGACGTTGCAGCGTAAACAGGGGCGTAATGCAGCCGCTGTCTGGAGCACATTATTGCACACTGGTTGCACGAAGAAAACTAAAATGATGCGGCGTGCTGCTGCTGCAGCGCATCGACTCTGCTTCTCCTGGCCCCGTCTAGCGATCGCCACCTCCTCTCCGCTATTTAAGTAGAACAATGACTAGTGCAAAATTAAGTTGTATTTACCGGAGATGAAATGTAGACTGCACATTCTGTCGTAGTATGATGGCTCCCACAGTCCATTGAGATTGTCTGCCTGCATCCTTTTCATTGAAATCATCCATTTCTTTCTTCTTTCCTCGTCGTTTTGGAATGCCTCTGTGTGCAACCGGGAGCACAACAAGTCGTAGACATTGTTTAGATTCCAAAAATAAACTAACTAAAAGTACGCTCTAAATCACCCGTTTTGTAATGATAGTAGACGGGAACAGTTCTGCTTTTGCCTACCCGCGGGACCCGGATGTAGCGCGGACGTCACGCATGACCTGGTCTATAGAAGATCCCAATGCCAGCGACAACCTACGCCAACTGGTCATCGTGGTCTGATCGACAATCCGGATATCATTGTATGTTGATAACTGTTCTGTAGTTTTGTTAATTTGTTGAAAACAATAAATATATATATAAAAAAAGAGCAAATCCTCCGTGCAGCTGGGAAGAAACCCATATACATATAAGAGAAGCGCTTATTTTTTGATCACGACTATGTTTTAAGCATACAACTAAGGAGGAAAGAGTATAGTCCCATTAAAAAATTGCTAAAGAAGAACGCAATCCGGTTCCAAACCCCACTGACAAAAATACGGGTGCACTTTGATTCAGGCATGGTCATATAAAACAGCGCAGAGGAGGATGCGGTGGCTCTACAGAGACATGGATTCCCGGTGGGAACGGTCACTACAAGAAAGCCTAAAGCCATCATGGTGGAGAAGATCAACAATCTACTGCCAATGAATATGGTGGGAGCGCGACGTGTAGGCAAAGCACCTGATATTTGAGAGAGTGCACGGGAGAAGCTGAAAGTGTTCCAGCGACCATAAAGAGAGGTCATCACTCTGGATGAATAATCCTGTATTTATTCCTTAGAAGAAAAAAAAGTATGATCACCTCACATCACAAGCGTGGGATCTGTTGGTTAATGCTTTACGGCCAGGATTAAGCCGGGGACTGTGACCTCCTTCAAAACAGGAGTGGTGTTGACCGATGCAGGTGACTTTTATTTGTAACTTTTCAGTTTGCTTGTTACATTTGGCGAATAAGGAAGGGCCCCACATTGTTGCATTTTCCCCTAACAACAAGAGGAGATGGGAAACCCTCTTAATTTGAAGACCTGTTTTATTGTTATGACAAGTTCTGTCATGTCTGAGGGCTAGAAGTGAAGTTACGCAGGAGCTGGTAAACATGTCAGTATTGTGCAGAGTGTATAAAATTATTCTTCTAACGTATAAAGCCCTTAATAATCAAGCTCCATCATATATCAGAGCTCTGATTACCCCGTATGTTCCTAACAGAGCACTTCGCTCTCAGACTGCAGGTCTGCTGGTGGTTCCTAGAGTCTCTAAAAGTGGAATGGGAGGCAGATCCTTTAGCTATCAGGCTCCTCTCCTGTGGAACCAACTCCCAGTTTTGGTCCGTGAGGCAGACACCCTGTCTACTTTTAAGACTAATCTTAAAACCTTCCTTTTTGACAAAGCTTATAACTAGAGTGGCTCATGTTACCCTGAGCTACCTTTATAGTTTTACTGCTATAGGCTTAGGCTACCGGAGGACATCAGGATCTAATTTTCTCACTCTATAGAGTTCTACTGTTCTTCAATTATGCATTACGTGTTGTCATTTCTGCTTTAACTTTCTGTTCTCTCTCTTTTATCTTCATAGTAGGTACACCTGGTCTGGCATTCTGTTAACTGTGACATCATCCAGGGAAGACAGATCACCCGCTATTACCATCTAATGTAGAACAGATTACTGGATCAATGTGTGCTTCTGTGCTTTTTTGTCTCTCTTGTTGTGTCTCTGCTCTGTCTTCTGTAACTCCCAGTCGGTCGAGGCAGATGACCGTTCATACTGAGCCTGGTTCTGCTGGAGGTTTTTCTTCCCGTTAATGGGGAGTTTTTCTTCCCACTGTCGCTTCATGCTTGCTCAGTATGAGGGATTGCTGCAAAGCCATGGACAATGCAGACGACTCTCCCTGTGGCTCTACGCTTCTCCAGGAGTGAATGCTGCTTGTCGGGACTTTGATGCAATCAACTGGTTTTCTTATATAGGAACATTTTTGACCAATCTGTATAATCTGACCCAATCTGTATAATATGATTGAACTTGACTTTGTAAAGTGCCTTGAGATGACATGTTTCATGAATTGGTGCTATATAAATAAAATTGAATTGAATTGAATTGAATTGAATGCAGTCACTAAATATGAATGGTATAAAGACTCCCATCAAAAGGAGCGAGATTATTTCAAAGCAAGAGCATACAAGCATTTGACTAAAGACACACATGAAAAATTTAAGAAAATGGTTTTTAAAAATACATATTTTGCTTTCCATAGATCTGGTAAAAAAGAGAAGTAGCCATTCTTATATCCAACAGCATTAGTTTTTATCTTATTGCAGAGCATAAAGATAAACAGGGTAGATTTGTGATCTTAAAGGGGAAACTGGAGGAGGAAGAAGTCACTTTATGTAACATTTAAGATCCCCCTGGAAGTAGCATCCATTTTTTAAAAGAGGTATTTAATCTCATAGTTGCAGAAGCGAGTGGTATATGCATACGTGCTGGTGATTTTAATATACTTCTAAATCTGAAACTAGACACTACGAACAGAGAGCGGAAAAGGACTCGTGGAAAAACAAGTTAACAAAACTTTGTAAGAACTGGGATGTATTGATATATGGATATTTACATATGTACATATGTACATTGCTCTGTATATTATAGGGCTTGGTAACCCTTCAGACCATGACGTTTTGCTCTTTCATATCTTCTAGCCTACATCATCTTGTTGGACAAGACAAGGTGTTGCAGTTGCATATAACAACATTTTTCAGAGCCACTATAATACTGACCACTACAGGAGATCCTTCCTGCCCACAGTCATCCGCATCTACCACTCTTTAAAGAATCTTGGATTATATGAGTTCGAACAACATTTAAGTATTTATGAATTAAATTAAATCATCTTTTAAAAACATTTTTTATTCACTCATACTATCTGTAAATAGTCTGATATCAAAGAGAAAGTTATGGAAGATATTATTAGGCATTGAGGATACCTCCCTTTAATAAAATTAAATACTTAAAAAAGAGGGAAAATCCATTTTTACAGCACTATAAATGCTAACTTAATCTAATATCTGTGGTGCACATCCGTAAACTTTAGGCTTTTATTCTCTATGAGGACCAGAAATGTATAATGACAAAAAGCCTACCTATTTGTCTATCCACTCAGAGCATGTATTCTTGTCCCCTTACTGTGAAAACCCTTAAATCTCTCAGGAATAAACTGGAATAGTCCTGGGTGAGTTTCTTATGTGTAGGGATTTAAGGAAGACAGCAACTCACCACAAATGTCTCTTTGTGGAACTGCTGTTCCATGCAATATTCCTAAAATAAAGTGACATTTAAACTGGCAAACTGATGCTATGTCGATTTATTTCTCCTAAATTTTCCCACCCTGTCATATAGTGTGTGATTCTCACCAGGAATGTGGCGATGGCCATGCCGATGATGAAGCCCGCGATGACATCTGACCAGTGGTTGCGGTATTCAGCAACACGATTCAGACCAGTGAGGAAGGCAAGACACATGAACCCCAGAGACATGACAGGCTTGGCCAAACGACTCCCCTTGGCATGCACAGTGCAAGTCACATACATCTACCGGGAGAAAGACATGCCTGGATTAGAAAATAGACCTTTTCAGTTTATCTATGCACCACCAAAAGAATTACATCTTTATTGATAAAATTGTTGCCCAAACTAAAGAGAAAAGAAGGGAAAAATATAAAAGACAGCAAAGGAATTAAATACAAAAAGGACAAGAGAAATAGATCAGAATAGAAGTGATTTATGAAGTTTCACAAACAAGTATTTGCTCTGGTGATTTTCGTGCTGAAGGGTTCACAAGTTATAACAAACAGATGCTGTTAAACTATGTTCACCTACAAAAGGAGAACAAATCTATAATTAAGACCTTTAGAGTGGTGAGATCATCATTTAGCAGTTTAAGGTCACATAAAGTAAACATATTAGATTAGATTCAACTTTATTGTCATTACACAGGTACAGGCACAAGGCAACGAAATGCAGTTTAGGTGTAACCAGAAGTGCAATATCAGCAAGTGCAGGATAAACAATGGTTCCATAAGTACAGGACATGGGTTATTACTGAATAAATATAGAGATGGATACTATTATAAACAGAATTTTACTGATAGATTTGTCCTATGAATATAATATATAGATAACTAGTATTGTGAACTAAATTTACAGCTGGATATGTACCGAATATAATATACAGGTGGATATTACTATAAATAGAGTTTTTACAGATATGTACAATAGCATAATATACAGATGGTTGTTATTATAACAGAGTTTACATGTACTATGAATATATGTACAGATGGCTATTACTATCACTGCATGAAAAGTGTGATTTCCGTCACTATGCGGCACTGTAGATTGTCGTGGAAGTTCAGGTTAACGGCTGTTCACGGTAATTTCCAGGCAACACCGAAAACTGCCATGAATTGTCAGAAATTGACGTGGCAGTTGTCCCCCCCATGACCCCCTCCTCCTAATTCTAGGGGAGGCTTTAACATGTAAATGAAAATGCTGTGAGCTATACAAACGCAAATCAGTGTTGCAGGGGGAGGTTTCGCCTTTCTTAGAAAGACAGAGTCACATTTCACAGACTTTAGCTGTGGGTGATTGTGGAATGGTATGTGACCACAAGTCTTACAAACCTTTGTGCCATCGCATCTGAGCTCGTAGGTTTCAGTAAGCATGTATACTGTCATAGATTTTGTACAAACCACATACTGTAAGAAGTTGTCACGGAGGACAGCAGTCCATTTCTTCAAGGAGAAATGTTTGATGAACAGAAGAAGTGATGTGATGGCATTGTCAGAAATCTTGAAGGTTGATTGCCATGCCAAAAGCATCATGGCCAGAAGTTTCATCAACAAGTCTCCTGGTTTTTCACTTGTGGACTGATCACTTCGTAAAATGTGTTATTTAGTTAAAAGTTATAAATTTACTGAAGGCTGTGGCTGGAAATAATTGGGGTGCAGATAGACAATCATTATTAAACATATATAGGGCTCTCATGAGATCAATAATACATTATGGCAGTTTTATTTATGGAGCAGCAGCTAAAACAACATTACAAAGAATAGATAGATTACAAAGTAGGGCTTTATGTATATGCACAGGAGCAGTGAAAACAACACCTATCAACGCTCTTTTAGTAGAGACTGGAGAAACTCCACTGGAATTCAGAAGAATGAAATTAGGTTTAGTATACTGGATGAAAATTAAAAGTAGTATGGATGAAAATGTAACTTCAACAATTTTACAAACTTGTTGGGAATAAAAGGACAGGCCAAGAATGGAGTCTTAAAGGATTATTGGGAAATAAAGGAAATATAAAGGATATTTATAGATTAAGGAAAGCATTATTTATTTATTATTTATTATCTTCAGAATCCAAAATTAACAAATAGAATTTAATAGATGTAAAACAGTGTTGCTACACACTCATGAACAGTAGTTGGCAGTATGCACCTTAAAGTTGCTTGCGATCCGTCATGATAGAGAAGAAGAAGATTAAGATTTTAACAAAACATTTATTGATACAATAAAATAACAAATCACTGCTAAACAATGAGCAGAACAACTTTAAAGAGGTAATTATTTACATAAGGTGCTTGTTATATATTAGCACACTCTGATCAGAAACCTTGCATAAAACCTCCTTAAAACCCCACAATTGTATAAAATCATTCAAGTTTCCAGTGGCTCTGTGGAAGTGAAACTCCAGTCTGATCCTGGCCTTTACGTTGCACTTCCACAGAGCCACGGCATCGAGATGAGGTCCAGCCTGCAGTCTGTCCCTTCGAGATATATAAATAGCCATCTTTGCTTCGGCAATTAAAAAAATTAAAATTTGAGATTTTAACTTATAGGCCTTACAGTAACGTACACCATTAATAAAAAGAGAAGTGGTAAAAACTACACCAAAGAGGTTAAAAACACTCATTAAAAGGTTAAAGAAAGTCGACAATCGTACACAATCCATAAAAACGTGAAAAATATTCTCTGACATACTGCAAAAAGGACACTCATTTAAAACCCCGGGTGTAATGACTGATAAAAACGAGTTTGTTGCAATGGCTCCGTGAAGGATTCTCCATTGAAGATCACCAGTTCTTTTTCTAATCGGAGGCTTATATAGAGACCTCCACTGGGGTTTTTGCCCTCCAAACTTGTCATCCCACACGCTCTCTGGCCTTTTTTGCAGAGTTCTCTTGTTGAAAATCTTGACCAATGTCCTGTACAGCACTTTTGGTCCTGTGTTGCACAATTTCATATTTGAGTTTATGTTTTGTAGCAGAGGACCACTTTCCTCCGTAAGATCAGGATCTAGGTGGATGTCCGGGAATGGGTCTGCAGGGTCTGGTGGGTTTTCTCTCGAAAAAAACAGCTGCAACAGACGCCTCTCTCCAGCTGTCATCCTCTCTCTCACCAAGTTCAAGTATCGCTGTAACAACCTGGCAGACCGGACTCCGAGCAGCAAACCAACATCTCTGACGTTGTCGAGGTTTGGTCCAGCCACCTCCACCAGATGCCTTAGGGTCACTGTCCCAGACCTGCACAGCGCATCCGACAGACCCGGTACTTTGCTGCCACAGACGTCCAGTCTCGCTCCACAGACCACAGGTTCTTTTAAAAACCAATGCAGAGAGTTAAACGTTTCTGGTGTTTTTATTTTAAAAAGAGCACAGGATTTAAAAACACCCTGATAAAACTGAGGCATCCCTTTTAACTTTAAAAAACTAAAATCGGTTAGAAGCAGAGCATCATCCAGCCCCAAGTTATTTACACGTCTGAGAATACAACTGGCCACATCTCTCCACACGGTGTCAGGAGACCCTGCCAGGTACTTCTGGAGAAACTGCATACGGTAAGTAGCTGTTATTGGTAATTTTGTTTAAAACATCGACGTCTTGTTGGTCTTTTATATAAACGACAACATCGTCAGCGTAGGCAGATAAAACCATCTTTCTATTAAAACCGGGTAAAACCAGACCTTGAACACTCGCACGTATTTTCTGGAGGAGGGGTTCCAGTGAGAGCGCGTAGAGCATCCCTGAGAGAGCACAGCCCTGCCGAACGCCTCTACACACTCTAAAAGGAGCACACAGGCTACCATTGATCTTCAGCACACTCTCAATATTATTGTACATCACCTGGATCTTGGCTATAAAACCAGCGCCGAACCCAAACCTCTCCATGGTCTCCCAGAGGAAGCTGTGTTTGACGCGGTCAAATGCCTTTTCTTGATCTAGTGCGATCAAGGCCGTATTCAAACCCAATGAACCGGAGACCTCCAAAACATCCCGAATTAGGTAGATGTTATCTACCATGGACCTGCCGGGGACGCAGTAGGTCTGGTCCCGGTGGATGACCTGTTCCATTGCTCCTCTCATCCTGTTTGCAAGGGCCTTGGATAGGATTTTGTAATCCGTACACAGAAGAGACACGGGGTGCCAGTTCTTTATGTCCTGCAAATTGCCTTTTTTTGGCAGGAGGGTGATAACTGCCCTGCGACATGACAGCGGGAGCAAACCAGTGGTCAGGCTTTCATTGGAAACATCCAGCAGGTCCCCTGCTAAGATGTCCCAGTATGCCTTGTAAAACTCGACGGTGAACCCGTCGATGCCTGGGGCCTTCTGGCCCTGCATGCTCTGGAGGGCCGCGTGGAGCTCTTGAGCCCCCAAGGGGCGCTCTAGCTGGGTGATGGTCGCCTCAGCGACCTGAGGCAGTCCACTACAGAACTCCTCGAACAGTTCATCATTCTCCTTGTACTCGCTACGGAATAGCGAAGAGTAGAACTCCACCGCCCTCCTCCTGATCTGCCCCGGTTCACTTAACTGCTGCCCCGTGTCTGACAGTAGAGAGTGGATCAGCTTCCTCTGACCACACTTTCTCTCCAAGTTAAAGAAAAAGCTGGAAGGCGCATCCATATCCGTGATGTTCTGGATCCGGGACCTGACCAATGCGCCTTGAACTTTACTCTCCAGCAGGTTTGCTAAAACTAGCTTTTTAGATTTGAGAGCTTCAATGTACTCTCGATTTCCTGTGGATTCACTCAAATGTTCTAACTCCACAATATTTATCTCCAGATCCTTAATAGATCTGGTGATGTCACGAGTAACATTGAGAGTGTGCTGCTGACACAGCAGTTTTATTTGAACTTAACCGTGGTCCCACCACTGTTGCAGACACGTAAAATCACTCTTTCTCTGTCTAAAACCAGTCCAAAAATAACTCAGAGTTTCTTTAAAACTACGATCATAAGTTAAAACTGAGTTAAAATGCCAGTAAGCACTCTTAGGTAAAATGTTTCTAATAAAAACATTACCTAAAACCAGAGAATGATCCGTAAAACCTACTGGTAAAATCTGGCACGTTTTAAACACATTAAAATGTTGTTTAAAACAATAAAAACGATCAAGACGAGCTAAAGAGATTCTGTTTTCCTTAATGTGGGACCATGTGTACTGCCTGGAGCCTGCATGCATCTTCCTCCATACGTCCACCAGGCCCTGAGACGAGACCAGCTGCCGCAGAGCATGTTGGGCTGCTGGGTGTGGCTCTGCATGATTACGATCTAAAAACTCGTTTTCAGTACAATTAAAATCCCCACCTATAAAAACATAATCCTCAGACCCACAATCACCCAATCTTTCCCCAATTTGTTCAAAAAAACGCTTTTTCTCTGCATTGGTGATAGGAGCATAAATGTTAATAAAAACCATGTTAAAATTATCTAACTTTGCTTTGACTAAAAGACACCTCCCCTTAATAACTTGTTCAACTTCTGTAGAGTTTGGGGTGAAAGCTTTAGAAAAGAGGAAGCCAACGCCCGCACTCTGGGAGGTGCCGTGGCTTAAAAAGACCTCTCCCCTCCACTCTCTACCCCAGTCTGCTTCAGTTAAAATATCACTATGAGTTTCTTGTATGTAAATTACATCAATTCTCTTTTGGTTCAGCATTTGATAAATCAAAGCACGTTTTTCAGCCTCCCTTGCCCCGTTAAGATTCAAAGACGCTATTTTAAAAGAATCCATAATGGGTAAGAAGCTAAAAACAACATGCCAAAAAACTGTAAAAAGAAATAATAATAAAATGCTACTTTGCATCATTCTAATCAAAACTGTTTTCTTACTTTGGACATAATTTTCTTTAACCTAAAAACTTCCTGATCTGATAAACCTGACACTTCCTTGTTCCTGATGTGATGTCTTGCTGAGAAATAAAATAATCTTAAGTTAGGAAAATATGTTTCAATTTGTATTCCTCTAAATCCTTTAGTTTGCTGCAGAAACGTTCTAAAAGATTCTGCATTGTATCTAGGTTCTTTACTGCTTGATTGTGACACAGAAACCTCACTGGTGTCAGAGAACCAGCTCTCAGTGTCGCTGCTATCCGACACCTCCTTTCTTTCTGCAGCCAGCTTGCTGGCCTGCTTACTGGCCTGCGCAGCAGCCACCGCATTCCTCTTTTTGCTTTGTCTCTTTTTTGGGGCAGAAGCCTCCAGCTCCATCACCTCCTCTGCCTCACCCGTCTCTCCCTCCACTACAGCTCCAGAAAACGCCTCTGCACTGTTCTTTCCTGAACCGTCAACCTGTCCGTTTACCTCCACCTTTCCTTTCCCTCCCTGACGTCCACATACTAAATACCCCTCATCGCACCTCATTCCCATCTGCTCTCCCTGCAAACCGTCTCTCTCCCCCACTTCGCTTTCCCCCTCACCACCATTCACCCCATCAACACACAACACTGTACTCCCATCCTTTTTCACACATACACTTATTTTCAAAGTTTTCTCACTATCTACTACTGGTCCCTCAAAAATACCTCCTGCTGGCTCTTCCTCCGCAGCTGCGGGCCCCTCCACAGCAGCCGCAGTAGCCACAGCTGGCTCCTCCTCAGCAGCCGCGGGCTCCCCCGCAGCAGCCACAGCAGCAGCTGGCTCCTCCTCAGCAGCTGCGGGCTCCCCCGCAGTAGCGGGCTCCTCCTCCGCAGCTGCAGCCTCAGCTGCAGCCTCACTCGCAGCTGCAGCCTCACCAGGTGGGGGCCCCACCTGCTCAGCAGCAGCGGGCCCCGTGGGGGCCCGCCCGGCCCCATCGGGACACACCTTTACAACATGACCCTCCTGGCCACAACCAAAACACTTCATATGAGAAGAAGTTGCAAATAAGATGTAATCAAATCCATCTATCTTCACATTAAAGCGCAAATTTAGCTCTTCATCCCGCCTGTTTAGCAGCATAAACAGTGTCCTCCTATGCGAGACGACATGTTTCAATAAAGGTGATTTACACCCTGACATGATTTTTTTAATTGGTGACACCACCTTACCGTGCCGAGACAGTTCTTTAATCAAAAAATCATCACTGATGAACGGAGGCACATTTGATAGTGTTACCTTAGTTGCAGGCAGTGTTAGTGGTGAAACCTGTAAAAACAGTCCATTAACAGAAATGCCTACTTCCACCAATTGTTGAGCTTGCTCCACCTTCTCAACAAACAACACGACAGCTCCACTCATTCGAGCTGCCGACTTGATGAACCCGTGTCCAATCACCTCCCCTACAGCCAAACAAACTTCCTCCACGCTGCACGGAGAGCCAGCACCCACCTTGATGCCATTTCTCCGTGTCAGCGTGGAGAAACCTCCCACACCCACCACCATGGTGCTAGCAGCTGCTAGCCACCCAGGCAGGCCTGACGGCCACGCCCCAAACAAAACCTGTAAACACTCAAACCAAGTACTCCCAAAAAACAAATAAACCAATAATATAAAAAGCACACCCAGTGAAACAGTGAAGAAAGCCAAAAGATATGAAAAAAAGGTACTTTCACTCTCACGCTCTCTCCCCTCTCCTTCATTCACACTCCTCTCACACAGAAGAAGAAGAAGAAGAAGAAGAAGAAGAAGTAAAAAAAAAACGTGCTGAGCGCTCCGCTCCTGTGTGTTCATGTCCTCAGGCGCTATGAACCGGAGCAAGGGTAAGATTTAAAGAATATGCTTTCATTCTGCGGTAAAAGGAAATAGATACGGATAGAGACCGATCATAACTGTACATTTTGTTTTCACAGACTAAGCACGCCTCATAATGAGGCGGTGACCTCCTATTTGCTCGGAGCAATAACTGCAAGTCCAGATTTACACGATGTTGATAAAGACGACATTGTGTGTAAGTGACTTGTTTTACTGTTTTCTCCTTCCTTGTTACTGTGACTTGCGTTTGATTTTTATTCATACCACTCTCGTTTTCCAGCCGCCTGTAAGACCTATTATGAGACGGTACGCAGGAGATGAGAATTCAGCTCGGAGTCGAGCTAGAAGAAAGAGGGTAAGACTTTATTTGGTGACTATTTTTCAGGTGCATTGATAGATCAGTGTTTACCGCAGGAGTTTGCTTAGGCGAGGCGGTGAGTTGGGGGGGACGACACGTTTTGCGCGGACCGACTCGCGGAGCGGGGGGTATCCATGTGTTTTTTTCCCTGCCATTCACGCACGCGCGAAAGCAACCACAAAAAACCGCGTGTTAACGTCACGTGTTGGCCGCCTCGCCAAGATAGCGCTGCGGGAAACCCTGTAGATGTGTTGTGTCCATACGCAGTGCATCCCATGATCGCACAGTACTGATTCATTGTTTGTTTGTTTTTTTCTTTTTTTTACAGCTGCTGGAATCGAGGCAGAGTGTGCTGGCGGATGTGGAAGTGGAACTCTGGAAGTCCGCCACCGTCGACCTCATGTCTGGCGAAGAAGATGGCGTCGTAGGCGGGGTCTCTGGATGGATTGTACGGCCGCCGTCATTTCATAGGCTGGATCTCTCTGAACTCTGTGTGAAGCTGCAGTCCCGGTTAGAGGCGGCGCCGAAGTACGGAGCCACGCACAGCAGGCGTCTGCGGACCTGCCTCGGAGAGAATGCTGCCAGTTACCTCCAACCCCGAGGAGGCAAACGGACAGTTCACTGAGTTGTAATTTTTGGATACGCATGTGTGGGCAGATCCTCGCGTTGTAGATCTGTTGAGTAGGACAAGATGTTGTTATCCCAATAGATACCTGATGCACCGACGAGACACTGTGGCCATCAAGTGGGTAATGGCATCCCTTGGGTTCTCAAGTGAGCGCCCTCCTTCTTGGGTGTTTCGCTGATAGGCCCACGACACCTCCAGAGGGTTCAGCAGTGAATCCCAGCGTCCCAGGTTCACTCCCATCAACCATCACACACTTGAGCCCCAGGCCAGGTCCTTCCTCTTGGCCCACAGCCACTGGCTCCCCTTTTCAGCGGCCTTGGAGAGGTCCTTGATTGCCTGCCTGTAGGCCTTCCCTCGCACCCCCATCTCCCTGAGTAACCTAGATGTTGAGGTGGCTATGAATCCCCTACAGCCTACTTCCACCGGGCGTACCTTCACGTTCCATCCTTGTTGTTGGGCGTCTGCTGCAAGATTGGTGTATCTCAGCTTCTTCCTCTCAAAGGCTTCCTCTACGGCACCCTCCCAGGGTACCGTGAGCTCGATGATGTACACCAGCTTGAGTGAGGAAGACCACAGAACGAGGTCTGGACGCAGGTTGGTGGATGCAATTTCCGGTGGAAAGTACAGCTTTTTGTCCAGGTCTGCCAGCATCTTCCAGTCCTGTGCTCTGCCCAGCTGCCCAATGTCAGTCCTACTGGTGATGGTAAAACCAGCTTGACCCTCACGAACAAAATGTATTCGCTGCCGATGGGGTGGAGAGGGGGGGGGTGCACATTTGCACTCATCCGCTGGCATTCCAGCACTGCTGCAAGACTTCTGAGCACCTGGTTGTGTCGCCAGGTGTAGCGACCTTGGGTAAGGCTGGTCTTGCATCCCACTAAGATGTGCTTTAGTGTTGCTGGGCTTGGGCACAAGGAGCATGTGGGGTCGTCGCCATACCATTGGCTTAGGTTTACAGGTGACGGTAAAACATCATAAGTAGCTCTGATGGTAAAGCTTGCCCTGAATGCCTCCATCTCCCATAGATCTTTCCAGGAGAGCTTTCTTTTCTCAACTCCTTCCCATGCCATCCACAAATATATAGTTGTTTGTTTTAATAAAGCTCTTTCTTTGCATAAACATCTTCCTGGCAAATGTTCATTTCCTGTATAAATTCATTCATGTCCTTGATGGTAGCCTAATAATAGTGTAGTAGTGTAGGATAACATGAATATACAGCATATTATGAATGAATAAATAAATAAATAAATATATATATATATATATATATATATATATATATATATATATATATATATATAAATAAATATATATATGCCAACCAATCACAAGTAAGAACATTCAAGCCTGGCCTGGGGTCACTTTTCATGCAGTGTATAGGCAGAATTGTGAGCATGATATACAGGTGGCTATTACTATAAAATGAATAAATAAAGTTCGGACAGAAGCTATCTAAATTAAAGTGCAGTGGAAGGTAATTGCATATTACAGTTAAAGTACGGTATTGCAAATGTATATGTAAACAATTGGTACTGTGAATAAACAGTCAGCAGTGCAAATCAATATTCAGTCAAGGTGAGTAGTGCAAGATGCATGTAAACAGTTGTTACTATAGTAACAGTCAGGAGTGCAAGTGAACATTACAGTCTTGTAAATGACAAAATGGAGGTAGGTGTGAGGAGGGAGAGGAGAGTCTGTCAGTATATGAGGGGAGTGGGATCAGCGAGGATTAGAGTTCAATAAAGAGACAGCTCTGGGGAAGAAGCTGTTCTTCAGTCTGCTGGTCCTGGTCCGGAGGCACCTGAAGCGCCTGCCGGAGGGCAGGATACACTATAAAGAATATTTATTTAAACTGCTAGGTTCCCCTAATTTCCTTTTAATTCAGCATCCTTGTGGCCTTACGGCATCCAGTCTGACGTTATTACAACATATTAAAGGGTGATTAAACCTAACATGTCATGAATCATTCAGAGGACCCAGAGATTCAGCCACAAGAATCAGAAACTAACAATACTTTCAACCTGATCCAACGGAAAATGGTTTTGTTCTGTGAAGGAAACAACCTGTTTGAAGCTCATTGAATGGCAAAAGGAGGTCCAAAAACACTACAATCAAGAATGTTTTGTTTATGCAGGGAAGTCTTAAAAGGGAAAATAGAAAAATAAAGATGTTTGGTATGAGAGAATACAAGCTCACAGTTTATGGTGTTCACCCAGAACAGGCTGAAACAGCTCTGCCTCACTGTTATAAGAATTATTATTCAGAAGTCACTATGGCCTCACACCACTCGGACAGAGGAGGCCTGGAGACCTGATGTCTGTGTATAAGATCCACTGTTTGCCGAGTGCAAGGCTGAATGCTGCGTAGAATGATTGTTGTCTATGATAGACTGTCTTTGTTATGTCTCAAACCAAGGCCACGGTGCAGTATTAAGGGAAGCCCGAAAAGCGAGACAGGCAGAGACAGGGCAGACGCAGACTGCAGCGGGACCGTGGGGTGCGATTTACTCTCCATCTATGTGATCTCTGCTCTGTTTCTCAATAAAGGTGCTGGAACTGTATCCACTCGACCGTCTCCTTCTTCAGTAACTCAGGGAAGTCAGTTATCTGTTCAAAACTCCATAACATTTGGCGTAAACGAACAAGATCTCCGACCGACGAGCCAGGGAGTCCGGGGACAGGAGCTGCTTTGGCCGGCCCGGAGAGGTTATCCGGCCTCTGGTACCCCGAATGGATTTACAAGGGATGTGGAGGAGCTCCTGGTCTCGGAGCATCTCTGGGCGTCGGCGCGAAGATCCGAACCTTTCTTTCATGAGACGGTAAGGGGATTATTTTCCAGCTCTTTTAAAAAACAAACGCAATTGCTCAAAAATGCTTGCAAGCTTTTCAAATTTAAACCCCATTTAAAGAATACCTCAAGAAATTTTAAAATGTAAAACTGTAAACCTAAAAGGTAGTAAAAGTAAAAGCCGGTAGAAATAATTAATTATATTTATGTAAAACAGGATTCGCAATACAGAACAGTGACTAAGGTTTTAACATTAAACTAAAATTCAAAATGTAATTAAAATATGTTTTCAGCTGAAATACGGACTCTTTCTTCTAGCTCGACTCCGAGCTGAATTCTTGGCAGCTTCAGCTCCTGCGTACCGTCTCATAATAGGTCTTACAGGCGGCTGGAAAACGAGAGTGGTATGAATAAAAATCAAACGCAAGTCACAGTAACAAGGAAGGAGAAAACAGTAAAACAAGTCACTTACACACAATGTCGTCTTTATCAACATCGTGTAAATCTGGACTTGCAGTTATTGCTCCGAGCAAATAGGAGGTCACCGCCTCATTATGAGGCGTGCTTAGTCTGTGAAAACAAAATGTACAGTTATGATCGGTATCTATGTCCTTTTACCGCAGAATGAAAGCATATTCTTTAAATCTTACCCTTGCTCCGGTTCATAGCGCCTGAGGACATGAACACACAGGAGCGGAGCGCTCAGCATGTTTTTTTTTTTTTTTTCTTTTTCTTCTTCTTCTCTATCATGGCGGATCGCAAGCAACTTTAAGGTGCATACCGCCAACTACTGTTCATGAGTGTGTAGCAACACTGTTTTACATCTATTAAATTCATGTTAAAGCCTCCCCTAGAATGGGGTACCGCGAGCGAGCTATTTTTAGAAACGTGACGTCACATCACGTGGTACGCAGTAGGACAAACTCCCAAACCCGCAGCTGTTTTGCTGTGGAAGAGACGTGCGTTAGCCTAGGTTGTACTCGTTTAAAAGACTGCTTTTTCCAAAATCTAAGACCATGGTTATTAAACATTGTTGCTATGGAACGTGCAACAGCGACTCGAGGTATGCTGATCGGCCGCATATGAAGGATGTTCAGGAAATTCAAGAGTGCCAAGGAGAAATGTGTGCGCTTGGTCCATCGGTGCGGTCGGCCTACATATGTAGCATTTTGTCGGAGGAAAGGGCCCAACCGAAGAACATCCTGACCCAATTCCAGCGACATCAAGTAGTGAACAGGTAAGATTATTTTGGTGGCCGACATGTTAGTAATGAAGCGCCTGCTACCATGATAGCATATAGGCTATCATAGTAGCAGGCGCTAACACGATACCCTGCTACCAGGATAGCCTACTCAAAAACATTTCAAATGAGACAAACATTAAACATATACCGATCCCGGGACGGTGATTAAAAACAAAAAAACGGCCGACGACGGCATGACCGCCGCGCAGGAAAAAAAAAAACAAAGCTTACCGTTCGATCGACTCGGCCCGTTTTCCGGTCTTTTTAAGCCCTCGACACTCAAGCCATCGTTTGAGCTGAAAGTTGGTGTGTTCTTCGACTGTGCGACCAGTAAACCGTGCGCCTGGGACATCGTTTTGGGAAAGTTTAATGGCTGCAAAGTCGGTCATATCGCTGGTTCTGTTGCTGGTTGCTACGTGCGTTCTCTATCGGTTTGTCCTACCTAAGCGGCAAAAGGGGCGTACATATATATATGTTATAAATATATTATAAATATATATATATATATATATATATATATATTTTTTATATATATATATATATATATATATATATATATATATATATATATATATATTGTATATATATAGATATATATATTATACATATATTATATAAATATTATACATATAATATAAATATATATATTATACATATATTATATATATATATATCCTCAGTCAGATCTTTTAGAAATCAGGGTGTTTAATGTACCATCCCTGCTACCATTAGCACATATTGTGTTTATGCCGGAAAAAACTGTAACTGTAAAGTATGAGGATTAACTATCATAAAATCTTACTTGTGGAAGGTAATTCCCCGGGATCTGGTTTGTAATGCCCTTTTATTTCCACACCCATAACCCGAGCAAAAGTCGGGCATCCTGGGACGTAGCTCTGGAAGTTTGCTGACTGTCAATACAAAATCGAAATTATGTATTAAGTTAGACTATCAATCTTTTAATTCAATCAATTGGTCTCATGTAGCCCCTAAAGGGGTGACGTCTTCAGTCAGCTAATTTATCTGGAAATCGGTTGAGAATTCACCGGATTCAGTGTCTGAAAACATAAAGTACATTTTCCTGAACTGACTTGTATTCTGTCTGACTGCAGCTTGGTCTGACCTAAGATGGCCGCTCTGTCGGCACGCCTCTCAACCGAGAACGCGGCGTCTACGTATTCATGTCTGTGGGGACAACTGCCACGTCAATTTCTGACAATTCATGGCAGTTTTCGGTGTTGCCTGCAAATTGCCGTGAACAGCCGTTAACCTGAACTTCCACGACAATCTACAGTGCCGCATAGTGACGGAAATCACACTTTTCATGCAGTGCCAGTTAAACATCCTAAGGGAAAAAAAACATAACACTGAGTTTTAGCTAATTGTTAACCTGAGGGCTTTTAGATCAGGATATGGTTACCCTCTTACATACAGAAAAGAGGTAAGATTAATTTAATTAGATTAAATTATGGAGACATTTTGAATCTGGTCAGGATTGCTGGAGGCTGTGATGATAAAAGGGTAACAGCTTGAAGGTGATATCAATGAATGAAGGTTTTCTCTGAGGAACATCAAAGCAGCAAAGACACCCCACACTGGAACTCCTGTTGTGTAAAGAACATCTTGAACAGCACGTAAGGTGAGATCCTTACAATGAGAGACGTTCCACACAGGGGGGTGTGGAGACCCCTGGGGCACAGCGCCCAGGGACAGGCTGCTGTGGTTTGGAGCTGTTGTGGACTTGACACAGCTGGTGGAACCAGATAGACGACGAGGTGGTCCCACAGGTTACCTGACACCTAACACTGACTGTAAAGGGTTCTGGGTTTCCAGGGTTGCTGAAAACAGAAAGCTTCAGAGAACCTTAACCCTTCCTGACCAGGCACTCAGAGCACATAGATCAGATTACAGAGGCCTAGACAAATAGGAACGCGGAGACGCGTTCATCCAAGAACTACTTAATCAAAGTCCTTAGTCCTCAGTTTAAGAAGATAAATAAATATATAATCACAATCTAAGGTTTATTTTAGGATTAATTTGGGAACTAATTCTGATTTGCTTAAGTAGCTTTGGTTGTTCAACAAAGTTAGAACATTTTCAAAAAGCTCTCCTGCTCACTGCTTTGGCATCCTTGAACAGTAACAGAATGGTATAAATATTTTGTCTTTTCTGTGCAGAACACGCTTGCTTTCTTAAAAAAAAAGAGAGAGAGAGAGAGAGGTGATATATTAAAGAATTATTTTTGCTCTTTAACAATGTATTATGGGAAAACCTGCTCAGTTTGATAACTTGTTTTAACTTTTGATATATAAATGAGAAGACTGGTCAGTTAAATAAGAGAGAGGACTGGCCAGTTCACACATTGATTATTGCTGTTGTGGTGTTCGCACCTGAGTTCACATGAAACTAAGAACCACTTGTGTTATTGTGTTAAGTTGTGGTGGGAACTTATGACAATGTGTTGTGGGAAAGACTGATTCTGTATTCCTTATTTTGTTTGATTTGCTGTATTCGCAATATTATTTTGCTTCACACACTGCTGAGATGCTGGGAACGGTTTTTGTTTGGGAAACATGGTTTGGGAGGCAGGGCAGCTGTGAAGGGAGAAATGGCCACTCTCGCTCCACATCTGACTCTTTGTTTACAAATATATAAAGAGGAGACTGCCCTCAGCCCGGTGAGTCTGCCGTGAGTTCGTGTGTGGATACCGGCATCGTGAACGCTGATCTTAACCTAGGACTGAGGGCTCCCAGTTCGTGTCAATGGTAAGAGCTGATTCTGAGAATCTGTTGAGCGTCACGTCTGTTTGAAAGCTTGTTGCTTTAATGCTTGCTACTTTGCGTGTGTGAAGTGCTTGTTGTTTTGATGTGCTGTATTCTGTGGGGAATAATAATAAATGTGTGCTTTATATTCTAACAGAAACAGTGTTTGAGTCCTTATTTGTGTTTGCCGATCTCTCCCGATCCTGAAATAAACATTTCATAAAACATTTTGGCGTTGTCGGCAGGATTGGAGGAGAGACTACAATACACAAATATGTTTAGAAATATGTTTAAAAGGAGAAATAAGAACTCTGATGAGAAAATTCAGAGGGAAGAGGTAGTTCCCGGATGGGAGTTTCCTCATTCTAAGCAGGTAGCGCTGTGTTTGCGCGATGGTGGGGGCAGACCGGAGCCGTGGAGCGGCCCGCTGGAGGCAGCGGGACCCGAAGAATTATTGAAAGTGTTGCAGAAAATTGAGGTGCAAAAAAAGGCTCCGGTGGACGGATTACAGAGGCGCTTGTGGATCTGTGCCACGGCGTGGAAAATGCATTATGAAGCCGGCCAACAATTAAAAACTCAGCAGTTAAAAGACAGACAGGCAATGACTGAGCTACAGTCTGCTGAGTCGCTGTACCGGCAGCATGTGCAAATGCTGACTAATCAGCTGGAACAGATGACCAGTGTTGCAGAAAAAGCTGTGGCCCAGGTGTCTGTGTTAACAAGGAAAAAACAGGGGAAAAACCCCCGCTGTTTTCCTCTGAAAAAAGTCCGTTCGTTTGTAGCTGGATTGGGGTCTGGGTGGGATCCCGAAAGCTGGGACAGTAATATGTGGGACGATGAGGAGGACAGTGATTCTGGAGGTCCTCCAGATCCACGTCACTTCCCTCCATTGGGGGTTAAACCCGTCGTCCGAAGGAGGAGAGAGCAGCAGCATATACCCGCAGCCTTCCGGCAGCGGATAGATGCTCAAGGTAATGATGTACTTGATGCTGCGGGACAACCTGTTATGGAATTGGTGGAACAGCCGCAGCCGCCGGCGGTGTCACGAACCATAACAGAAGATTACTCGCAGGATGAAGTTGCTCATATCACTAAAAAATTAAGGCAGCATCCGGGCGAACCCACTGATCTATGGGAGGCTTGATTGCTGGATGAAGGTGCAGAACAGATCGAAATAGATCACGGAGATGGCATGGCATTTGGTGGTCTGAGCACTGATGGGAATGTAAATGCTAATTATAGGCAAGAAGCGAGAAATTTGGGGGATCAGGCGAGATCATTGTTTGACGTGTGGTCTGAGGCAGTACGAGCAACATGTCCCAATATATCTGATTGGCCCGAAATCTCTGGACCATGGTTAACATTAAAGGAGTGTGTGCAGAGGCTGACGAGGCTGTGTGTGCGTGATTTGTTACCAGTGGGGATGGTGGCTGGATATCAGCAAGGAGCTGTTCCGAAGGTGGTGAGAGATCAGTTGATTAAAACTGCCCCACAGCATTATCGGGCAGCTATGCTTACTGTGATGCTGGGAGCTCCAGATGCCCCGATGGAAACCATTAAGGCTCGAATTATGGAGCTGGAGAATCTGGGGGAATGGGGCAAGCAGGAGGAATGCAGACCACAAGTTCAACAAACTCCGGTCCGCAGGCCGCAAAGGGAGCGGGGGAGAAATGAACAGGGTTCACCACGTATGATGTTGTGGAGGGCACTGATTAATGCTGGGGTGCCTGCTTCAGAGATACACGCATTACCTACTGATGAGTTGAGACAGATGTGTCAGAGGAGAGGCTTAAAAGTTAACTGTGCAGGATTTGGTGCTGAGCTGGACCCATTAAATTCTTTGATTCAGCTGTTGCGAGAGGCAATTCATCCCACACCATCGGCTCCACCTGCTGAAGAATCTGAGTCTGTTGTGGGCAGAGAACCTGCTAAGGTGGTTGAGACTGAGGTGTCAGAGTCTGAGGAATCCTCGTGCAAAGAGGTGAAAGTAAGGAGAGTGAAAAAAAGGAAAAGAAAGAACAAAGATAGAAGGAGGAGCAACATGTACCCTGATCTGACGGATCTGATGGAGTTTAACTAGGATTGTGCAGCATGGAAATTCGTGGGAGGACAGATTGAAGTTTTTATGTTTGTATGTTGTTGTTTTTTTTCCGCGCAGGAGAGCGTTCTGCGTGCAAACAACAGCTGGTCAAGGCAGTTATATTGAAAAAAATGTGTCTGATAATCATGACTTAACAGATTGGAAGCCTAAATTGATGCAAGCAGTGGCCCAATTGAATAATAGGCCAATTGTTCCAGGGGCAGTCTTACTGTCTCTGCATTTGACAAACTGAGAAACCGCTCAGGATTATATGTGTGTATAAGAGAGTAAAAATAAATGAACAATCAAACTTTATCTGAATGGAAAATGTATTAATGTATATGTGAATGCTTAATACAGGAGTTAAAAATATTTCAGCATTATTGACTAGAATTTATCATTTTATGGCACAAGGATGTGGTGATTCCAATTTTGAAAAGTGTCTGAAAAAGACAATTTTATGTGGGAAGAAGCACAGCAAAGAGCATTAGATTTGGCTAAGAAAGCCATACAACAAGCTGTGTAATTGGGAAAGATGATGTCCGAGCCTGTGCAGTTGCAGGCCTCAGCTGTTAATGACAATACAAGCTGAAGTGATTGATGGGGATTATCAAGGAGAAAATCCCTGGTAATTGAGAAAGAAGAAAAACTAGTGAAACCCTGTGAAATGACAGAGGTTCAAGGGGTGGCTGCCCCCACTAACATTACTGTAAGAGGTACAGGGGGGTTTGGCTCAACAGATAAACCAGGAGCCAAAGTTTGGGTGAGACAAGAAAATGGTCCACCTAGACCAGCTGAAATCATTTCACAAGGCAGTGATGCAACAGTGTCAGTATTTTACTCAGGAAAAAAAAAAAAGATAAATGTTATGTAAGAGAAAACTAATCAAATTCTTTTGTCTTATAGAAGTACTAATTTTGATTTCAGATCCATGTTTCGGTGGGATCTGCTGATTGGACGACCCGAGGGACAGCGCGATGGCGGACGTCCCAAACCGTGGGAGGCACCACAGGGCTGGTGCAGGATTTGGGACCATCATCCTCCGTGTCCTCGCTGCCATGGTCCTGCTGGCACACCTCTGTTGGGCAGAAGCACCAGGCTGGATCCTGAAAGAAGTGGTTCAGCCGTATCAACTAGGATGGCAGGACAGCATGCGTGACGGAATCCAGGATGACGACACATACTCTCGATGGCACGTATGCGTAATAAGCAACATTACCAGCTCATGCCCCATATATTCTTGTGATGGATGTTTTGAAGAAAGAAACATACCGGTGATCTCCAAGGGATGTACCGTTAAAGTGGTTTCAAGGAGAGGTTTGTGCCAATATGGATCATTTGTAGAACGAGCGTGTGAGGACGACGGCACAAAGGAGCTGACCCCGAACTTGACCTCATCGGAGGTTTGGATTACTAATCGGATTGTCTTTGCTTTTTCAATATATGTACTGCCGAACTCTACTAAGAACACACACACACAAATTGCACCTGCTGCACACACTTGTCAACAGATGGCACAATCGACGATAACAAACAAAGTCCACTGGAGAGTGGTTTTTCCTCCTCTGCCGACATGCACTAGGACGAAACGTGCATGGTGGGACACTTTGCTTGGTGGAACAGGTACTGTGTTAGGTGTTTCTAACACTATTGATAATGAAATAACAAGAACTATGCTATCAAACACTGGACAGCATGCATCAAGAACTGTTCATCAGGTTGGATTGTGGATGCCTACTGTTGTAACATCACAGGAGGAAACTGCAAAGATCTTCCTTAAAGAACTGAACTGGCAATTAAAAATGTGGAACACAACAGCAGAAGTGTTAACGAACATTTCTGTAGCTTTGAACTGGACGGTATGTAACGTACAAATGATGCACGCTCACATGCAACAAGAACGGTTTAAGCGTGTGGTTACTACCGGAAATTTCCAGGAATGGAGACAACTATGGAACAGTAGTAGTAATGGTTGGTTACAACTAGAACCACAGAAGACCTATTGTAATGCTACTATGTGTGAAGGACATTGGACACAATATGATGTTACCGATAGTACTACTGTCTGTCATTATTATATATTGCCCGTAGTGACTATACAGGGGTATTGGTTTTTGAAACTGGATGGTGATTGGTTTGGCCCACAGACAAACTACACCTATGAACCTGGATCTATGCGAGACTGCTGATAAAGGGATGGTATGTATGCTACAACAAGGACATCTTAACCCATGTTTAACTGGAGACGAGGTGTTTTGTGATTGGACTCATGAACCAGCTAGAGAAACAATAAAGAGTCATCCTCAATTACCTCAGGTGCCTTTCGTTGGGTGTTTTGATGTATACATCTGAAGTTGGAATAACGTGACCTATCAATTAACCAATTTCACTATCTCCCTGGATTGGTTCAAATGCGCATTGAATCAGTCTACGGAACTAAATCGCTTAATTGAATCACACAGGTCCAACATTTACAGCTTAAAGGTGTCAACATTTATGGCCCAAGGACAGGTTTTGCATGCGGCTACGTTAATGGTGCAATCATCTGCACATCATTGGTGGGACATTTTTAATGGAATGTCTGTTACTGCTCGAAACTATGTAGTACCCCCCTTGCTTTTGCTCATTATTGCTATTATAGTGTTAACCTTATGTAATGTTTGCACCTGTATAATCAAAAGTGGTTTTGGGACGGAAAGAATAACTTTAAAATAGACCTTGGGGACAGTTTTTCTAAAATTAGGTTTTCCCAAAATTAGGATTGTCAAAGACCAAGGGGTGGAGTGATATATTAAAGAATTATTTTTGCTCTTTAACAATGTATTATGGGAAAACCTGCTCAGTTTGATAACTTGTTTTAACTTTTGATATATAAATGAGAAGACTGGTCAGTTAAATAAGAGAGAGGACTGGCCAGTTCACACATTGATTATTGCTGTTGTGGTGTTCGCACCTGAGTTCACATGAAACTAAGAACCACTTGTGTTATTGTGTTAAGTTGTGGTGGGAACTTATGACAATGTGTTGTGGGAAAGACTGATTCTGTATTCCTTATTTTGTTTGATTTGCTGTATTCGCAATATTATTTTGCTTCACACACTGCTGAGATGCTGGGAACGGTTTTTGTTTGGGAAACATGGTTTGGGAGGCAGGGCAGCTGTGAAGGGAGAAATGGCCACTCTCGCTCCACATCTGACTCTTTGTTTACAAATATATAAAGAGGAGACTGCCCTCAGCCCGGTGAGTCTGCCGTGAGTTCGTGTGTGGATACCGGCATCGTGAACGCTGATCTTAACCTAGGACTGAGGGCTCCCAGTTCGTGTCAATGGTAAGAGCTGATTCTGAGAATCTGTTGAGCGTCACGTCTGTTTGAAAGCTTGTTGCTTTAATGCTTGCTACTTTGCGTGTGTGAAGTGCTTGTTGTTTTGATGTGCTGTATTCTGTGGGGAATAATAATAAATGTGTGCTTTATATTCTAACAGAAACAGTGTTTGAGTCCTTATTTGTGTTTGCCGATCTCTCCCGATCCTGAAATAAACATTTCATAAAACATTTTGGCGTTGTCGGCAGGATTGGAGGAGAGACTACAATACACAAATATGTTTAGAAATATGTTTAAAAGGAGAAATAAGAACTCTGATGAGAAAATTCAGAGGGAAGAGGTAGTTCCCGGATGGGAGTTTCCTCATTCTAAGCAGGTAGCGCTGTGTTTGCGCGATGGTGGGGGCAGACCGGAGCCGTGGAGCGGCCCGCTGGAGGCAGCGGGACCCGAAGAATTATTGAAAGTGTTGCAGAAAATTGAGGTGCAAAAAAAGGCTCCGGTGGACGGATTACAGAGGCGCTTGTGGATCTGTGCCACGGCGTGGAAAATGCATTATGAAGCCGGCCAACAATTAAAAACTCAGCAGTTAAAAGACAGACAGGCAATGACTGAGCTACAGTCTGCTGAGTCGCTGTACCGGCAGCATGTGCAAATGCTGACTAATCAGCTGGAACAGATGACCAGTGTTGCAGAAAAAGCTGTGGCCCAGGTGTCTGTGTTAACAAGGAAAAAACAGGGGAAAAACCCCCGCTGTTTTCCTCTGAAAAAAGTCCGTTCGTTTGTAGCTGGATTGGGGTCTGGGTGGGATCCCGAAAGCTGGGACAGTAATATGTGGGACGATGAGGAGGACAGTGATTCTGGAGGTCCTCCAGATCCACGTCACTTCCCTCCATTGGGGGTTAAACCCGTCGTCCGAAGGAGGAGAGAGCAGCAGCATATACCCGCAGCCTTCCGGCAGCGGATAGATGCTCAAGGTAATGATGTACTTGATGCTGCGGGACAACCTGTTATGGAATTGGTGGAACAGCCGCAGCCGCCGGCGGTGTCACGAACCATAACAGAAGATTACTCGCAGGATGAAGTTGCTCATATCACTAAAAAATTAAGGCAGCATCCGGGCGAACCCACTGATCTATGGGAGGCTTGATTGCTGGATGAAGGTGCAGAACAGATCGAAATAGATCACGGAGATGGCATGGCATTTGGTGGTCTGAGCACTGATGGGAATGTAAATGCTAATTATAGGCAAGAAGCGAGAAATTTGGGGGATCAGGCGAGATCATTGTTTGACGTGTGGTCTGAGGCAGTACGAGCAACATGTCCCAATATATCTGATTGGCCCGAAATCTCTGGACCATGGTTAACATTAAAGGAGTGTGTGCAGAGGCTGACGAGGCTGTGTGTGCGTGATTTGTTACCAGTGGGGATGGTGGCTGGATATCAGCAAGGAGCTGTTCCGAAGGTGGTGAGAGATCAGTTGATTAAAACTGCCCCACAGCATTATCGGGCAGCTATGCTTACTGTGATGCTGGGAGCTCCAGATGCCCCGATGGAAACCATTAAGGCTCGAATTATGGAGCTGGAGAATCTGGGGGAATGGGGCAAGCAGGAGGAATGCAGACCACAAGTTCAACAAACTCCGGTCCGCAGGCCGCAAAGGGAGCGGGGGAGAAATGAACAGGGTTCACCACGTATGATGTTGTGGAGGGCACTGATTAATGCTGGGGTGCCTGCTTCAGAGATACACGCATTACCTACTGATGAGTTGAGACAGATGTGTCAGAGGAGAGGCTTAAAAGTTAACTGTGCAGGATTTGGTGCTGAGCTGGACCCATTAAATTCTTTGATTCAGCTGTTGCGAGAGGCAATTCATCCCACACCATCGGCTCCACCTGCTGAAGAATCTGAGTCTGTTGTGGGCAGAGAACCTGCTAAGGTGGTTGAGACTGAGGTGTCAGAGTCTGAGGAATCCTCGTGCAAAGAGGTGAAAGTAAGGAGAGTGAAAAAAAGGAAAAGAAAGAACAAAGATAGAAGGAGGAGCAACATGTACCCTGATCTGACGGATCTGATGGAGTTTAACTAGGATTGTGCAGCATGGAAATTCGTGGGAGGACAGATTGAAGTTTTTATGTTTGTATGTTGTTGTTTTTTTCCGCGCAGGAGAGCGTTCTGCGTGCAAACAACAGCTGGTCAAGGCAGTTATATTGAAAAAAATGTGTCTGATAATCATGACTTAACAGATTGGAAGCCTAAATTGATGCAAGCAGTGGCCCAATTGAATAATAGGCCAATTGTTCCAGGGGCAGTCTTACTGTCTCTGCATTTGACAAACTGAGAAACCGCTCAGGATTATATGTGTGTATAAGAGAGTAAAAATAAATGAACAATCAAACTTTATCTGAATGGAAAATGTATTAATGTATATGTGAATGCTTAATACAGGAGTTAAAAATATTTCAGCATTATTGACTAGAATTTATCATTTTATGGCACAAGGATGTGGTGATTCCAATTTTGAAAAGTGTCTGAAAAAGACAATTTTATGTGGGAAGAAGCACAGCAAAGAGCATTAGATTTGGCTAAGAAAGCCATACAACAAGCTGTGTAATTGGGAAAGATGATGTCCGAGCCTGTGCAGTTGCAGGCCTCAGCTGTTAATGACAATACAAGCTGAAGTGATTGATGGGGATTATCAAGGAGAAAATCCCTGGTAATTGAGAAAGAAGAAAAACTAGTGAAACCCTGTGAAATGACAGAGGTTCAAGGGGTGGCTGCCCCCACTAACATTACTGTAAGAGGTACAGGGGGGTTTGGCTCAACAGATAAACCAGGAGCCAAAGTTTGGGTGAGACAAGAAAATGGTCCACCTAGACCAGCTGAAATCATTTCACAAGGCAGTGATGCAACAGTGTCAGTATTTTACTCAGGAAAAAAAAAAAAGATAAATGTTATGTAAGAGAAAACTAATCAAATTCTTTTGTCTTATAGAAGTACTAATTTTGATTTCAGATCCATGTTTCGGTGGGATCTGCTGATTGGACGACCCGAGGGACAGCGCGATGGCGGACGTCCCAAACCGTGGGAGGCACCACAGGGCTGGTGCAGGATTTGGGACCATCATCCTCCGTGTCCTCGCTGCCATGGTCCTGCTGGCACACCTCTGTTGGGCAGAAGCACCAGGCTGGATCCTGAAAGAAGTGGTTCAGCCGTATCAACTAGGATGGCAGGACAGCATGCGTGACGGAATCCAGGATGACGACACATACTCTCGATGGCACGTATGCGTAATAAGCAACATTACCAGCTCATGCCCCATATATTCTTGTGATGGATGTTTTGAAGAAAGAAACATACCGGTGATCTCCAAGGGATGTACCGTTAAAGTGGTTTCAAGGAGAGGTTTGTGCCAATATGGATCATTTGTAGAACGAGCGTGTGAGGACGACGGCACAAAGGAGCTGACCCCGAACTTGACCTCATCGGAGGTTTGGATTACTAATCGGATTGTCTTTGCTTTTTCAATATATGTACTGCCGAACTCTACTAAGAACACACACACACAAATTGCACCTGCTGCACACACTTGTCAACAGATGGCACAATCGACGATAACAAACAAAGTCCACTGGAGAGTGGTTTTTCCTCCTCTGCCGACATGCACTAGGACGAAACGTGCATGGTGGGACACTTTGCTTGGTGGAACAGGTACTGTGTTAGGTGTTTCTAACACTATTGATAATGAAATAACAAGAACTATGCTATCAAACACTGGACAGCATGCATCAAGAACTGTTCATCAGGTTGGATTGTGGATGCCTACTGTTGTAACATCACAGGAGGAAGCTGCAAAGATCTTCCTTAAAGAACTGAACTGGCAATTAAAAATGTGGAACACAACAGCAGAAGTGTTAACGAACATTTCTGTAGCTTTGAACTGGACGGTATGTAACGTACAAATGATGCACGCTCACATGCAACAAGAACGGTTTAAGCGTGTGGTTACTACCGGAAATTTCCAGGAATGGAGACAACTATGGAACAGTAGTAGTAATGGTTGGTTACAACTAGAACCACAGAAGACCTATTGTAATGCTACTATGTGTGAAGGACATTGGACACAATATGATGTTACCGATAGTACTACTGTCTGTCATTATTATATATTGCCCGTAGTGACTATACAGGGGTATTGGTTTTTGAAACTGGATGGTGATTGGTTTGGCCCACAGACAAACTACACCTATGAACCTGGATCTATGCGAGACTGCTGATAAAGGGATGGTATGTATGCTACAACAAGGACATCTTAACCCATGTTTAACTGGAGACGAGGTGTTTTGTGATTGGACTCATGAACCAGCTAGAGAAACAATAAAGAGTCATCCTCAATTACCTCAGGTGCCTTTCGTTGGGTGTTTTGATGTATACATCTGAAGTTGGAATAACGTGACCTATCAATTAACCAATTTCACTATCTCCCTGGATTGGTTCAAATGCGCATTGAATCAGTCTACGGAACTAAATCGCTTAATTGAATCACACAGGTCCAACATTTACAGCTTAAAGGTGTCAACATTTATGGCCCAAGGACAGGTTTTGCATGCGGCTACGTTAATGGTGCAATCATCTGCACATCATTGGTGGGACATTTTTAATGGAATGTCTGTTACTGCTCGAAACTATGTAGTACCCCCCTTGCTTTTGCTCATTATTGCTATTATAGTGTTAACCTTATGTAATGTTTGCACCTGTATAATCAAAAGTGGTTTTGGGACGGAAAGAATAACTTTAAAATAGACCTTGGGGACAGTTTTTCTAAAATTAGGTTTTCCCAAAATTAGGATTGTCAAAGACCAAGGGGTGGAGTGATATATTAAAGAATTATTTTTGCTCTTTAACAATGTATTATGGGAAAACCTGCTCAGTTTGATAACTTGTTTTAACTTTTGATATATAAATGAGAAGACTGGTCAGTTAAATAAGAGAGAGGACTGGCCAGTTCACAAATTGATTATTGCTGTTGTGGTGTTCGCACCTGAGTTCACATGAAACTAAGAACCACTTGTGTTATTGTGTTAAGTTGTGGTGGGAACTTATGACAATGTGTTGTGGCAAAGACTGATTCTGTATTCCTTATTTTGTTTGATTTGCTGTATTCGCAATATTATTTTGCTTCACACACTGCTGAGATGCTGGGAACGGGTTTTGTTTGGGAAACATGCTTTGGGAGGCAGGGCAGCTGTGGAGGGAGAAATGGCCACTCTCGCTCCACATCTGACTCTTTGTTTACAAGTATATAAAGAGGAAACTGCCCTCAGCCCGGTGAGTCTGCCGTGAGTTCGTGTGTGGATACCGGCATCGTGAACGCTGATCTTAACCTAGGACTGAGGGCTCCCAGTTCGTGTCAATGGTAAGGGCTGATTCTGAGAATCTGTTGAGCGTCACGTCTGTTTGAAAGCTTGTTGCTTTAATGCTTGCTACTTTGCGTGTGTGAAGTGCTTGTTGTTTTGATGTGCTGTATTCTGTTAACCTGACAACAGCCAGCTGTATGTTGCTCCGCCTAGCTCCACTCACATACATCTGGGACACCGCCGGTAGCAAGTGATTTCTCCAACCAAATTTATGGTCTGGCCAATCAGGACGCAGGGCTGGAGTTTCATAGATGTGACGTAGTGGAGACGCGACCATGACGTGAGACTGTTTTGATAGCAACGGCGGCTAGTCGATGCTGCTATTTCTTCCGTGTTGTCCAATCTACCTAATATTGTTTCATTAAAAGAACATCAGAGAACACCTCTGAAGGCTTTTGTTGGTGGACACGATGTTTTCGCCCTTCTTTCGACCGGATTTGGCAAGTTTTGTTTTCCGGGACCAGCGGACGTGCCGACGCGGAAGCGCCCTGGAGCGGTTAGCGGTTAGCGCTAACTATGTTAGGAGGCCTTTAGTCCTCAACGCGCTCGCCCCAGAATCGACTCCGACCCGCGGCGCTTTGCCGCCTGTCTTCCCCCCTCTTCCTGTCAGCTCATTGTCAATAAAACGCGTGCCACTAGAGCCGCAAACACATTATTATTATTATTTTTTTTTTTTTCCTGCGTCGCTATCATCAGCGTCACGGGTTAGCTTCGATGTGAGTGGTTGAAATAGCACGTCAATAAAGATGACAGACAAGTGGCTTATCCAATCATATGCAAGAATTTTTGATAAGGCCCAGCCTTCTGTAAAGGCAATCCCTATGGCGGTGTCCCAGATGTATGTGAGTGGAGCTAGGCGGAACGACATGCAGCTGGCTGTTGTCAGGTTAGTATTCTGTGGGGAATAATAATAAATGTGTGCTTTATATTCTAACAGAAACAGTGTTTGAGTCCTTATTTGTGTTTGCCGATCTCTCCCGATCCTGAAATAAACATTTCATAAAACAAGAGGGAAAAGGCTTTCACATGGAAAGGCTTTCTTTTTCTCAGTTGGGTTTTCAAAATAAAATGGGAAGTGACATGAAACGAATATGTTGATGAAATTATGTTGCAGAGAACTTCAACTGTCAGACAACAACAGTTAAGACACACATTGAAAGCATTCTGTTAAGAATTATTATGAATTTACTGCAGATACATTTGAACTTAAAGATTATGCTTTTAACTAATAATTAAATTGCAGAGCTCTGGGAGCTAAATAATTGTGCACGGAAATATCTTGAATGTGAAAGTGCTTGGAGGATGTTTTAATAAATGACACATGAATGGGGGTTTTGATAAGAACACTAATTACACCTGGTTTCTGTTCCCCAGTGGAAACAAGGACTCGTGTCTGCAGACCATCTTCACAAAGTGTTTTATTAGAGAGAAATGCAAAATAAAATGCTCAGTGCCCATCCAGAACTGAACGCTTATTACCATCCAGCTCAATCGTCCAGCCTGCAAGGAGGAACCAAGAAGAGGACTGGGGATGAAAAAGCCAGAGAACTCTGATTCCTTATTCTTCAACGGGAAGAGTTGCCTGAAGAGACCCTAAGCGCAATTAGATTATTTTCTGCCTTGTGCCATGAATGCCCTGAAGGCTTCCTTAACTTTGCGTTCTTGACGTTTAGGACTCTTCCCATATTGTGTTGCTGTTTGTTTAACTGCTCTGTTCCACTGACTCACATGTTTGATTTTTTTGTGTTATGAGATCTACACTTTAATGTTGCATCATGTTGATCAATATGGTTTTATGGTAAAAAATGGAAACCGTTTGCTTCAGACACACAAAGATTTATGGTTGATGCACCTTTTGATTTGATATAGGAAGAACCAGGATCGGATTGGCTCTAAAGATCCTTTAATATTAGCTGGTAATGTTAACACTTAGATTCAATACAGGGTTTTCAGGCTCAGATTGGCCGAGAGCAGATTTCCCTGAGAGGGGGGGCCTTGCCAGTTTTTACTACCCCTGGGGGTAGCTTTTTCTGTGGTTCCCCTGCCCGCACTGAACCTCTCCTGCCTTTGCTCCTGGTGTTGTAAGTTTGGAGTGGTGGATTTTTGTCCATCGGAGGGGTGAGTGGAGAAAGGAGTAGGAGGGTATTCAGGGTGGGGAAGAGTAGACGGATTCGACCTTGGTTACTGAACAGGTTTAGCTTATCTAGTCTAATGTAAATTTAAAATAATGTGCGCATAGGTACCTAAAACAGGCCTTACCTAATTAGATGAATCCTAAATTGTAGATAAAAGCTAAACCTTTGATCTTGTGTGTTAAAGCTCTATGAAGCATTCGTGTTGATCTGTACTAAAAGTTCCAGCACTGCCCGGTTCCAACACGGGAACCCTTTGGGTCCCACTTTACGAGTTTACAGAAATGGGAATGTTATAAGAATTATTATTCTGAAGTCACTATGGCCTCACACCACTCGGACAGAGGAGGCCTGGAGACCTGATGTCTGTGTATAAGATCCACTGTTTGCCGAGTGCAAGGCTGAATGCTGCGTAGAATGATTGTTGTCTATGATAGACTGTCTTTGTTATGTCTCAAACCAAGGCCACGGTGCAGTATTAGGGGAAGCCGGAAAGTGAGACAGACAGAGACAGGGCAGATGCAGACTGCAGCGGGACCGTGGGGTGCGATTACTTTCCATCTATGTGATCTCTGCTCTGTTTCTCAATAAAGGTGCTGGAACTATATCACCGCCGTCTCCTCATTTAGTAAAGATGGGAACTCAGTTACTATTGTTTAGAATTCCACCAAAAACTCCCATAAAACTCACCCAACAGGGCAAGACCTGCAACTGTAACTGTTGCATAAATGAACTCTACAACACATCAGTTCACACATTTATTTAATAATGTTCTTTAGTTTTCATTTTACCAACCATTTGGGTCTAAACCGAACAGTCCATTAACAGACTGAACAGTTTACAATGCACTTATACACAAAAGTATTTCAGATGTCATCTGCAATTAAACAAAAAATATTCAACAAATTGCTAAAGAAGGTAAAAACAGTCCAGAGGTATCCTCCCATGATCCATGTTTGTGATTTACAATGCAGTTGTTGTTTTTTTATGTGTGCTGGAAGGAGACATCCCAACGATGTGAGAGGAACAAAACAGCTGATCATGTGTTGCTGTGCCAAATAAATTGCCAATTAAGAAAGTTGTTCTGGTTCTACTTCATTGCATTTGGGTTCAGACTGAAGGGTGAGGTGTTCTCTACATATAGAGGATTTAAAACTCCCATTTCCACTAAAGTTCTGTGACTGTAAAGAGAGCCAAAGAGAGAGTTTGTAGACTTCTGAATACAGAACTAAACAACAGAAACCCTGTTCTGTAAAATATGAAAATGTGTAAACTTTCTACAAAATAGTTGCATAATTAAGAAGGGCAAAGCTGCTGTTTTACTTGTCATAAAACATTACATTACATTGATCCTGATCCTTAGGTGGTTCATAAGAACACAAGTGAAGACACTGGGAGAGTGCATCAGCCTCTCTATTTTGTTTTCCTGCTCGATACAAAAGCTTGAAGGAATTTATTGAGAAAGCAGCCAACCAGAAGTGACCAGTGGCATCCAGCTTGGCTGAAGTGAGCATATAAATCAAGGGATTGCGATCTGTCACAACAGTGAAGGTTGCTCCATACAGATAATCCTGGAACATTTATGTAACACTCCATTTTAATACCAAGAATTCCAATGTGTGAGCAGGGTATTGACTTTCACTCTGAGACAGACCTCTGCTAGAATAAGCTATCACTCTCAACTGTTCTTCTTGTTCCTGGTAGAGTGCAGCTCCTAATCCAGTGGTACTACCATCTGTATCAAGTATGTAAGGTTGGGATGGGTCTGCAAACCCCAAGACAGGAGCTGCAGTTAGCTTCCCAAGCAAAGTGATGAAAGCATGTTGGCAGCTAGGATCCCAACGTTCACCAAAGGGCTGATTTGGACTACAATACTACTTATTGGACTACTTGGTTAGAGACTTCTGTGGAGGTAAGCAACCACGGGTATGGTCAAAAATAGGTATTGCAATGGCTGTAAAGAGTTTTCACATCAGCTTGAGAACTTTGAAATGAAGATGGATTGAAGTATTGCGCAAATTCTTTAAAATTGCTGACCTCAAGTTGTTTTTTGTGTTGCAGAATTCTTGCAAATATTCAATTAATTTGTTTTTCACTAAGAATAAAACTCCTGCCAAATGAAAGTGATCGTGAAGCCGATTGCCTACATAATGCATAATTTTCGATTTGTTTCAATTCTTTGTTTTTTTCCAGAAAAAAATATGAGGCCTTTTGGATTGCCAGCACCTTGTTTGAATCTCATTTTAGACAATGATTAGATCAAATTATCAGGGTTGCATGTCTTTCTGTAACATTCCCCTTTTTACGTTTCTTTCTGAATCTATCTTTTTTAGGGCTGTCCTGGCTGCTGCTTTCATTCAGCCAATAGCACTGAGACAGCTCTGCTCAGGGTGACAAATTCAATTTTTCAATTAAATTTTATTTATATAGCGCCAATTCATGAAACATGTCATCTCAAGTCACTTTACAAAGTCAAATTCAATCATATTATACAGATTGGTCAAAAATTTCCTATATAAGGGAACCAGTTGATTGCTTCAAAGTCCCAACAAGCAGCATTCACTCCTGGAGAAGCGTAGAGCTACAGGAAGAGTCGTCTGCATTGTCCATGGCTTTGCAGCAATCCCTCATACTGAGCAAGCATGAAGCGACAGTGGAAACAAAAACCTCCAGCAGAACCAGAACCGGGCTCAGTATGAACGGTCATCTGCCTCGACCGACTGGGGGTTACAGAAGACAGAGCAGAGACACAACAAGACAGACAAAAAGCACAGAAGCACACATTGATCCAGTAATCTGTTCTACATTAGATGGTAATAGCGGGTGATCTGTCTTCCCTGGATGATGTCACAGCTAACAGAACGCCAGACCAGGTGTACCTAGATGGGAACTCAGTTATCTTTGCTTAGGATTCCTATAACATTTGGCGTCAACGAACAAGATCTCCGACCGACGAGCCGGGGAGTCCGGGGACAGGAGCTGCTTTGGCCGGCCCGGAGAGGTTATCCGGCCTCTGGTACCCCGAATGGATTTTCAAGGGATGTGGAGGAGCTCCTGGTCTCGGAGCGTCTCTGGGGCGTCGGCGCGAAGATCGGAACCTTTCTTTCATGAGACGGTAAGGGGATTATTTTCCAGCTCTTTTAAAAAACAAACGCAATTGCTCAAAAATGCTTGCAAGCTTTTAAAATTTAAACCCCATTTAAAGAATACCTCAAGAAATTTTAAAAGTTAGAACTGTAAACCTAAAAAGGTAGTAATAAGTAAAAGCCGGTAGAAATAATGAATTATATTTAATCCTTAAGGCAAATAAAACAGGATTCGCAATACAGAACGGTGACTAAAGTTTTAGCATTTAACTAAAATTCAAAATTTAATTAAAATACGTTTTCAGCTGAAATGCGGACTCTCATGCTGGGAGGAGGAGGGGCAGAATGATTTTCACCTGGGGAACAAGACCGGGCTGAGCGATTTGCAGCTGGTCAATGGAAGTCCTGCTGTCCAGTGGGGCAGAGGCTGCCCACTAGTGTAGTGGGTGAAAGCGGCAGGGATGCTCAAGTCCCTGACTTCTGTGTAGACGTACGCAGATTTGAAAGGAGATCTCGATCATTATACCCAAACGATCATCAGATGTGAGGCCTTTCATTTTAGTTGGTCGATCTCGCGGAGGACTTATCAAAAAAATAAATAAATTTTTTTTTAATATATTAAAAAAAAAAAAAAAAAAAAAAGTCCGGGAGGCGGAGTAATCAGTATAATGGGTCAAAGGCAGAGTTCCCGGGGTCGAGCCTTGCCCCAGGGTGAGATGTTCGATTTCATGCTGGAAAAAGTAGGGGCCCAGAAGCATGACATGCATAAATTATTTGAAATGATTTGATTAAACATGCAGATTTCTCACAGAGGGATTATTATTATTATTTACTATTATTTTATTTTATTGCAGTACTGCTACTAAATAATAAAAATAAATTTAAGAATTAATGAAAAGAAAAGTGAAAATTGAATAAAATGAATAATAAAAAAAAGAAACGGAAACGGAACTAAAAAGGCGTTGCACCGGGGAAGTGTTTACGTGGGGACCGACTAGGCACTTCCGTTGTGGATAAAATTGTTCGGAACTGCTAATAGTGACGTATAACTTTGAAAAATGGATAAGCGTCCAAGTGTCTACGAGACAAAGAGTTGTTTCCTTGTGGGGCTGAAACGTAAAACCGCGTTTGGACGAAACATTCGGGGGTCGTAACCAGCGCACGCTTTCCACCTTTTAAACTAAGCGGGAACTTAACGCGTTGAAAAAATCTTTCGCCGTTGCCATAGACGTTTTGAAAAATATGAAGAAACACAGATCTATGTAAGATAGTGAAAAACAGGCCTGCGTATGTTTGTCTGTCTGAATGTCATCTCCTGTAAGTAACTGAATGTATATCGTATGTAACTTGAATGTCATCTTCTAACTGTGTGTATGTATATCGTATGTAACGTTCGTCTGTGTGAATTTATTCGGTTAAAATGATAAATGTTCATGGTTTCAAGATGTTCATTTGTTTTGGGAGAACTGCAGCTCCGTAATTCAAATGACATTTTAAGCATGGACTATGTTAACTAAAACTAAAGAGAGATTTCAATAACAAGGGTTGTTTTTCCCACATTAAATATCCGGCCCGAATTAGACTGATACAAGGAGAGATTAACATGGCTTAAACGAAAATATTTCAGCTTTGTTAGAAAATTGTAACTGGCAATGAGCTGTACATAAAAGCTTGTTGGGTTTACTCCACTATAGAATTAGGCAGTGACCCCATCATTTGTCTTAGCTCTAAAGTAATATAGAATTACTGAGATCTTATTGCTTGTCACAATAATGATTCATCACAAACCAGTCAATTTGAAAGAAGTTTAGAATACATGGTCTTTGATTTAAATATATGGGAAAAACTGTGCTTTGGCTTGGAGCAAACTGTATGGAACTAAATATGAATTGCTAATTGCTTTTCTAAGGGTTTTCTATTGATTTATTTTATTTCCTTTTACTTAGAATTTGAATCAGCAAAGGGGGCATTTTGAGAAGCGTCAAAATATCAGAAAGCCACATAAACTCGTCATCAGTTACAAAAACATCTGATGTTATCCAGACACGCTGAGCTAAGTCGAACCTCAGAGGGACAGTTTTAACGGTGCCAGGACAAAAGATATGATAAACAAATCTGACCATGATGTAAACATCTGAATGTTTATGGCAAGGCTGGGTCAGTGTGTTCTGGCTTGGGTGCACGAAAACTATGTCAGAGGGAAAATAAAATGAAGCCAGCTTCTGGAGGGTTGAATTCTAATTCTAATCTCGGTTTTGTTTTGGGCAGTCTTCCCAATGTGCTTACGGGAAATTCTTATCATTTATAGAGAAACACTAGAAGCTCAGAAACCTAAAAGACAAAATCCTTGTTTTAAGGTTTAACTCTTGACCAATTGAGATTTGGAAGTTATATATGAATAAAAGTATTACTAACAGTAAATACACATGGTCAAAGGACCAAAAGAACTCAAAAGTTTTAATAAGTTAAAAATGTATGACATATTGGAAAAGACAATTTTTTTGTCTTTTTGTTTTTTTGTTTTAGAGATGTTTCAAAAGAAAGGTGAGGGATAGATACCTTCCCAGGATCAGCAAGAGAAAAACATCACGTTAAAGTGACACTAAGGGGACCAGGGTTTTAACTGCATGCTATTAACACTCTTGTTTTTCTCTGAGTTATTGCTTTCAGATTAAAGGAGACGCCACCTTTCTGCCAACAGAAGACTCTGAGAAGACAGGTCTAGCAGTGCGGTAAGGAGTCATAATCAGATTTGGCCACTAAATTATACTTAGTTTTAACCAAGTTATGTCAGGAGATCTTCCAGCTGGCAAAGGTGGTGTCTTAAAAATGTTTGTTGCTTTCTGCTATTAACAATTACTGCTTCTTTTTCTTTGCAAAGAAACCTGGTCAATATGATAGGAATGTGCTAACATAGAGATTTAGTCTCATTTTAGACATTCTCAGATGCAAGTGAATACCAAAACGATGCCACAGTGACATGGGGACTGATCCTTGGGACAAGGAGAAAAGGTGATGTCATTGACTTCAGCCTGATCCAGTTTTGAGTTTTATTTTGACAGAGACAAAGTTTTATTTATTTTTTTCCTATCCTTTTGTTTCTTTTATTTTTGTCATTTTAGAGGGAACGCTGTAGTTAAAATGTTTGTGACTGCTTTGCTGTAATTTCTTTTCAACCTATGGAGCGTTTCTTTGGCAAAAATGCTGGCAGAATTCATTCTGTTCGCAGGCGTGAGGACTGGAGGATGGACTTAAAGGGAAGGAGAATATTGTGCTGCTGATCTCAGACATTGGACTGAAAATGGACGATAGCAACGACTATGAGGCATCGGACAACCTTCGACAACAGACACAGATGAGTTCTGCAGACACGACTTCATGCATTTCACTTCAGATTTTCCTGTACACAATAAAAAAAAAAAAACACACATTAGAAACAAACACATCGGCGGATGCGCTTAGGAGAAAACTTTCAGATTAAAAGCAATCAAGATAATTATTAAACCCCTAGGATGTTAATTGTTTTAAGTCAGAGCTGTTATTAGCGAGCGATAACAGGGTCAAACGCATTCGGACAAAAGGTTCTGGTCTGGACACAAAGATGGTAGAAGCTCGCAAAGACAAGAAGGATTTTCTTTTACTTTTCTAACAAAGTTTTATTTAAACCATCTAAAACATATATAGGTATGTTTTGGAATTTTATTAACCCCACAAGGGGTTTGACTAAGATTCAAAGAGGCGCTTTTAAGATACAACAAGCTTCGTAAAATACATCATGCACGAGAAGAAATAGGGGACACCGCTAAAAGAAATTCATTTTGCACCAAAATATTAAGTTACGTGATGAAAGCATAGAGCAGCTTAAGAAATCATGCTAAATCTAGAAAGGTTCGACAACTTATGCATATTGGTGATTAAAGCAACGAGTGGGATACATAGAGGGACTGTTTAAACGTAAAAGGAAAGTGGATAAGAACAATGTATGCAATTCAGACGATATGGGAAAAGTACATTTACATCAATAAGGGATAATTATGATCATGAAAAACTAGTGGGCGAAAAAGCTGAAGTAGGCATTACAGCAGCAGTTAATAGCATAAACGAATCAATGAACGAGTGAGCAAGCTAATTTTTTCAATATAAGCAGAATAAACTCTGAACCTTTTAAGATAACTGTTGAAATGAAGGAGAAATTGCGAACACTGCATTTACTGGGTATCTTAAAGTAAGCAGAGGCGCAAATAAGAACCAAATAATTAGGATGCCTGTAAAATCTGCCACTCCGGCAGACATCAATAAAATACCACAAAGGTTAAGGACTTAAATGGATAAAACTGCAAGGTTAGAATAATGCCTTATTCTACTAAATAACATGGGTAAATTAGGGATTAAAGCACCAGTGAAAATAGTTTGGAATTGTACACAGTTACCTAAACGGTTTGAGGAGACTTAACATCTCTCTGTTCGAACACAAAATATCACAATAGTTGTCTTTTAACTAGATGTTAAAACATCCAGAAGAGAAAAAACCCACATAAACAGAGTTTAGCCAACTATTAACCTAGAGGTCTTTTAGACCAGGATAATCTAACGATCGTCCTCTTGCGTACATACAGAAAAGAAATGAGGTCAATTAGATTAGTTGGACGTTTGGAATCTGGTCAGGACAGCAGAAGCGACTCCTGGTCACAAGATGATGATAAGAGGATAACAGCTTGACAATGATATCAAATGCATGAAGGTCGGCTCTGAGGAACATCAGAGCTGCAATGGCACCCGACGGTGAAACTCCTGCTGTGCTAAAAACATCTTGAACAGGACTATGCACGACTGCTTTGCTTCACAGGTGATGGAATTCAACTACAAGGTTTCAGGAACATGGCATGGAGAGGTTGGCGTTCAGGAAACGCACCTAGAACACACTCTTGGACTCTTAACGACAGAACATTTGAAAATGGGGATTCAACAATATGCAACTTGGGGTTAATGGGCTCGAAAGCGGGACACTTAAGAGGAGATAAACTGAAAGCCTGGGCTTACGACGAGGGACATTTCACAGACAGGGGGTTTGGACACCCAGGAATAGCTGCTGTGGTTTGAAAATGTCAGAGATTTGTCGCAGGTGGTGGAGTGTTTCGATGGCCCAGGCGCTTGGAACCAGGTTGGAACAAGGAGGCGACGTCGTGTTCCCACAGGGATTACCTGTAACCTAACACTGACTGTGAACATTTTTGTTTTTGGGTTTGCTGGGGTTGCCAAAAGGAGCATCGGAGATGACTTTCTCTATCCTGACCAGGTTCACACTTAAAACACTAAGAACAAAATTATACAGGCCTAAACAAATACGGACACAGAGACGTGTTCAAACAAAGAATTCCTATGATCCACAGATTAAAGTGCAGATAATAAGGCTAAACAAAGAATTAGAAGAAGGGCAAAACTTAATGCTGATCATTTACCAACGGGTGGTCAATATTTAAGAGGTTTCAAAGGAGCTGCACAATTTCTTCAATAATCACAACAGACAGTGATTGATGAAACAATAAAGCAAATTCTAGAAGGGGAATTTTTAATCTGCTGGGATAAGACAGTGCAAACATAAAATAAGGATTTATAGATCACTGGGTGATTATAATTTAACAAAACACAGATCCTAAATTTGGAAAAACTGTAGAAAAAGCAACGGTAATAATAATGGATAAATGAAAATGTAAGAAAATCACTCGGAGTAATGTCTACTTAAAGGTTTCAAGGGTAAACTAAACACATGAGAACCGAGAACAAGATATTTATTAAAAGGTTGCATTAGATGGGGTTAAAATTATGCTTGGGTGTATTAACAATTAAACTAATGTTTGATGACTGAAACAGGTTTAAAGTCTCATAAAAACAATTCTATCTAGAGTAGTATGGAGCAGTTACATGATCAGGGGGCGATGTTTTTAAAAGAAAAACAATGAATTACCGTTTTGCACAGCAGACTACAGTTTAAAGGTTTGTTTCAAACAAGATTCAAACTGGGGGACATAAGGTGAGATCCTTACAATGAGAGACGTTCCACACAGGGGGGTGTGGAGACCCCTGGGGCATGGCACCCAGGGACGAGCTGCTGTGGACTTGACACAGCTGGTGGAACCAGATAGACGACGAGGTGGTCCCACAGGTTACCTGACACCTAACATTGACTGTAAAGGGTTCTGGGTTTTCAGGGTTGCTGAAAACAGAAAGCTTCAGAGAACCTTAACCTTTCCTGACCAGGCACTCAGAACACATAGATCAGATTACAGAGGCCTAGACAAATAGGAACGCAGAGACGCGTCCATCCAAGAATTTCTTAATCAAAGTCCTTAATCCTCAGTTTAAGAAGATAAATAAATAAATAATCACAATGTACACAATGTAAGGTTTACTTTATTTTAGGATTAATTTGGGAACTAATTCTGATTTGCTTAAGTAGCTTTGGTTGTTCTACAATGTTAGAGCATTTTCAAAAAGCTCTCCTGCTCGCTGCTTTGTTTTGTAGAACCTTGGCATCCTTGAACAGTAACAGCATGGTATAAATATTTTGTCTTCTCTGTGCAGAACAGCACCTCACTTTCTTTCTTTAAAAAAAAAGAGAGCGAGAGAAAGAGGGAAAAGGCTTTCACATGGAAAGGCTTTCTTTTTCTCAGTTGGGTTTTCAAAATAAAATGGGAAGTGACATGAAACAAATATGTTGATGAAATTATGTTGCAGAGAACTTCAACTGTCTGCAGTTAAGACACACATTGAAAGCATTCTGTTAAGAATTATTATGAATTTACTGCAGATACATTTGAACTTAAAGATTACTCTTTTAACTAATAATTAAATTGCAGAGCTCTGGGAGCTAAATAATTGTGCACGGAAATATCTTGAATGTGAAAGTGCTTGGAGGATGTTTTAATAAATGACACATGAATGGGGGTTTTGATAAGAACACTAATTACACCTTGTTTCTGTTCCCCAGTGGAAACAAGGACTCGTGTCTGCAGACCATCTTCACAAAGTGTTTTATTAGGCAGAAATGCAAAATAAAATGCTCATGGCCCAATCCAGAACTGAACATTAATTACCATCCAGCTCAATCGTCCAGCCTGCGAGGAGGAACCAAGAAGAGGACTGGGGATGAAGAAGCCAGAGAACTCTGATTCCTCATTCTTCAACGGGAGGAGTTGCCTGAAGAGACCCTAAGCGCGATTAGATTAATTTCTGCCTTGAGCCATGAATGCCCTGAAGGCTTTCTTAACTTTGCGTTCTTGACGTTTCGGACTCTTTTCACATGGTGTTACTGTTTGTTTAACTGCTCTGTTCCACGGACTCACATGTTTGATTGTTGGTGTGATGACATCTACACTTTAATGTTACATCATGTTGATCAATATGGGTTTATGAAAAATGGAAACTGTTTTCTTCAGACACACAAGGATCTATGGTTTATGCACCCTTTTGATTTGATATAGGAAGAACCAGGATCGGATTGGCTCTAAAGATCTTTTAATATTAGCTGGTAATGTTAACACTTAGATTCAATACAGGGTTTTCAGGCTCAGATTGGCCAAGAGCAGATCTCCCTGGGAGGGGGGCCTTGCAGTTTTTACTACCCCCTGGGGGGGGGGGTAGCTTTTTCTGTGGTTCCCCTGCCCGCACTGAACCTCTCCTGCCTTTGCTCCTGGTGTTGTAAGTTTGGAGTGGTGGATTTTTGTCCATCGGAGGGGTGAGTGGAGAAAGGAGTAGGAGGGTATTCAGGGTGGGGAAGAGTAGACGGATTCGACCTTGGTTACTGAACAGGTTTTAGCTTATCTAGTCTAATGTAATTTCAAAATAATGTGTGCATAGGTACCTAAAACAGGCCTTACCTAATTAGATGAATCCTAAATTGTAGATAAAAGCTAAACCTTTGATCTTGTGTGTTAAAGCTCTATGAAGCATTCATGTTGATCCGTACTAAAAGTTCCAGCACTACCCGGTTCCAACACGGGAACCTTTTGGGTCCCACTTTACGAGTTTACAGAAATGGTTCCTCTGTGTTTTGTTCACATTTTCATATGATGGGTCATCTTGTTTTGTCTTGATGCTGACGACGCCATCATCAAAAAAAAAAAAGAGAGGAATGTTATAAGAATTATTATTCTGAAGTCACTATGGCCTCACACCACTCGGACAGAGGAGGCCTGGAGACCTGATGTCTGTGTATAAGTTCCACTGTTTGCCGAGTGCAAGGCTGAATGCTGCGTAGAATGATTATTGTCTATGATAGACTGTCTTTGTTATGTCTCAAACCAAGGCCACGGTGCAGTATTAGGGGAAGCCTGAAAAGCGAGACAGGCAGAGACAGGGCAGACGCAGACTGCAGCGGGACCATGGGGTGCGATTTACTTTCCATCTATGTGATCTCTGCTCTGTTTCTCAATAAAGGTGCTGGAACGTCATCACCGCCGTCTCCTCATTTAGTAAAGATGGGAACTCAGTTATCTTTGCTTAGGATTCCTATAACAACCTACTATGAAGAAAAAAGAGAGAGAGCAAAAAGTTAAAAGCTGAAATGACAACAGTCATTTCAATGCAATGCAATGCAAAACTAGAGAACAGTAGACTGGAGAACAGTATAAATCAGTAGAGTGAGAAAAATAGGCCCTGATGTCCTCCAGTAGCCTAAGCCTATAGCAGCATAACAGATGACCTTCTCATGTTTATGCTCCTCATCACTCCTCATCCTCTTGGATCTGACAGCAGCTTTCAACACCATGGACCACACCATCCTCCTCAAGTATATCTACAACATCATTCAACTGACAGACCACGCACTGCAATGGTTTAAGTCCTATCTTTCAGATAGGACTGAATATGTCTCGCTCGGAGGATGTGAGTCAAGGCCGCTCCATGTCACCTGTGGCGTTCCCAAGGGGTCAAGTCCTTGCCCCATCCTTTTTACCATTTACATGGTTCCCCTTGGTCAAGTCATCAGCAAACACGGACTCTCCTTCCACTGTTATGCTGATGACACACAACTATATATCAAAACCACCCCAAACCCTTCCACAACACTGTCATCCCTTACCTCCTGCCTTGAGGATATCAAGGCATGGATGAATGGTAACTCCCTCCAGCGGAATAGCAATAAAATGGAAGCTATCCTCATTGGTACCCCTCATCAGGTTCTCTCCTCACCTATATCTCAACTTACCTTCGATGGACAAATCATTCCTCTCTCCTCCTCAGCAACAAAACTGGGAGTTTGATTTGACCACCACCTAGCATTCAATGACCACATAAAACATCTGTGCAAAACCTCATTCCACCATGTCTGCAATATTTCACAACTCTACAACTCTAGAACAGCTTCCCTCCCAGCCTAGTCTCTTCTAAAACAGGCCTGAAAACGTTTTTATTCAAAAATACCTATGAATGCTAACCATGACTAACCATTTAATTGAGTATGTTTTTAATTTCCTTTACCCCCTTTTTAATTTATTTTTAGCTCTGTAACACTTTGAGATCTTGCTGATGAAAAGTTAATTAGAAATTAAATTTAGTATTATCATTATTATTACTAGAGAATGAATGTTGTAGTTGAGTCCTAGCAGATCTATCTCAATGTCCTCCTCCAACTTTTGCCTTACACAGTTATTCACTGGAACACGATCAGAAAATATAATTTTGATTATTTTTCTCACTTCAAAAGGGTCCTTCAAGTCCCAAAGGGACATCAAGTTAAAAGCTGAAATAAAAACAGGAGGTTGTTACTTTGAAATTAGGGGGAAAAAATCAGAAAGAAGAGTTAAACCTTTTGCAACATAACAGAGGAGGCAAGATTCCCAAAGGAGGCAGAATTCCAAAGAATCTAAAAAAACTCCCAACAAAGGAACAGAAAACATGAAAGACACCAGATGAACCGAAAAAGAAACAGAATACATTTCATAAACTAAATTATCTGCACAGTAAAACATATCATCCAATTACCGTTGAATCATCATCTGAATAGGTTTATTAAAAAGCTGTGCGGTTTTTAGATGTGGCAGCATTTGACAAACCTCCAGATCTGAATATTTTCTCTCATTACTGGAGCAAGTTCATCATGGGAGCTTTTTCTTCAACAAAACTATGTCACACATGCATGTGATGTTAATAACAAATATGGCCTTGATTTACTGCCAGTAGAGAGAATTCTGCAGAGAGGAGAGGCAGAGAGACACATATGTCTGAAAAAGGGTGCGTCTGTTTGGCTCTAATTACTAATCTCTCGTGTTGAAGTAGCACATAGCCTCAAAGGAAATAATTGCATTCGTTATTTGAGCACAAACTTTCCTGTAAAGCCAACTAAAAGCAACTGTATTTTATCTCTTTAATTAATTTATTCTTCCTCTCATTATTATTCAGAATGGTTCTGTTTTCCTCTCACAGTGAAATGTGGCTGCCTGCCATTAAGCTCAGTTTTCAGAATTAAAATGATTTTGTTTTAGTCTGATGTAATATTCTAATCTTAAATGTCATATTTTTATTAGTTGTAAGCACATAATCCTGCTAATTGATGGGAATAAAGGCTTGAAAACATCAGTCTATGTAGAATGGATCTATATGCTGTGTTTTATTTAGGGATAGTTACTGAAAATGGTAAATGGACTGAACTTATATAGCGCTTTTCCAGTCATGCTGACCACCCAAAGCGCTGTACACTATAGCCACATTCACCCAGTCGCTCTCACTAACGCGCACCCATTCATACACCGAGACGCAGCTCGGTAGGCAACTTGGGGTTAAGTGCCTTGCCCAGGGGCACATCGACATGTGGCAAGGGGAAGCTGGAATCAAACCCACAACCTTCTGATTGCCAGATGACTACTCAACCCATCAAGTCACAGTCGCCCAAAATGTCTGTGCAATTTCTCAGGGCAAATGATTAAATATGCCAGGGCAAATGATTAAATATGACCAAATATACTGATCCATTGTTATTTAAGCTCTTCTCTCCTAAACGGACAATGTTCGCATTATCATTGCTCATATGTTTTTGACACATTATGCTCTATTAAGCAGCTGTCATGGTAATAGTCCATGTTTCCGTAAGCCATTCAGTGACCCACTTCTTATCTCCTCTTATTTCCCAGCATGTGGAAAAAAGAGGGATAAGAAAGAGGTCATTGGTTTATTTTCAGGAGGTTTGTCTTAAATTCTTAAATATCTGAATGAACAAGAAATAAACCAAAGCCACACAACGATGCTTGTTACCAGTCCAAAAACTGGACCCTGCTTCTCATTTAAACAAATTTTTCAAGGATTTGACTGACACCTTCAGTAACCACATTGGTTATAATTCCTTTAAAGTAAAAAATTAGTGCTCACAGTGGACAAGGTCAATGCTGAGTTTATTCTGCAACACATTTTACAACAAACAGTTACTTAATTCCGCAGATTGTAATGTTAATGAATTACGATTCATTATCCTGGTGTTTGTGTGTGTGTGTGTGTGTGTGTGTATGTGTGTGTGTGTGTGTTCATTTATGGCTGAGTGAGTTCTCCTGCTCTCTGAAGCTTTCAACTAAAGGGTGTGGCCTAACCTAATCAGGGTCTCACCTGTCCCCAGTTATGCCATCAAGCTGCTGGGTTTATATGGAGCTGCCAGACAGTCACTCTTCACCTCATGGTTCCACATTGTGGTTTCTTATACCTTCAAGCTTCTGAAGATTTGTTATCTGTACCAAGATTGGCAGCTTCACCTTTGCCGTCTGGTTCTTCCCTGCGCAAACGCCGCCGCCACCATAAGAATATCTCTGCCGCCCCTCTCGAGGCTCAGCCTGGTGCTACCATGGATTTGCCGGCAGGTCGGCCCAACGCCGCCGTGGATGCACCGGCGGGTCGGCCCGACGTGAACACACCTCCAGTGGGTCAGCCTAGGCACTCCCCTTTTCCCCATCGTCTGTGTCACCACCTCCTTGATTCACAGCTTTCTCCACGTGTAAGACCAGTTCCGAAGACCACTCCTTCTCCAGCCAAAGCTCCTCAGATTACTGAGTCTCACCTGTGGGACTTTTTCTATGGGGACAGAGATGATCTATTCCCTCTCTCACCTGCTCCTGGTCCCGTTTCCGCCCCCCAAGAAAACATTTCTGTGCCAGCCCATCCAGAGGAAGACGCCGCAGTTTCAGTTACTGAGGATCTGGCTGAAGCCTCGGGTCAAGCCTGCGAGGGTGCGACGGTCACTGGTGCCCCTGCCTACAAGAGTGCGACGGTAGCTGGTGCCCCTGCCTGTGAGGTGATGGTCCAGATGGACCTGCCTCCCATCTGCTCCCCAGTGTCCTGTGAGGTGACGGTCCAGGTGGACCCGCTGCCCATCAGCGCTCCAGTGTCCTGCGAGGTGATGGTCCATGTGGACCCGCCACCCATCTGTGCTCCAGTGTCCTGCAAGGAGGCGGTCCGGGTGGATCCGCCTCTTGTCTTCATTCCAGTGTCCAGTGAGGAGGGGGTCCTGCTTCATCGCTGGCCGCCAAGGGTCCTCAGAATCAGAATCAGAATCATAAATACTTTAATAATCCCAGAGGGAAATTACTGTTTCAGTACAACCGCCATCACATACATCACAAACATTTCAGGAGGGGGGGGGGGGGGGGCGATTTACTGAGGCCATGCTGCCAAGGACACTACTGTGCCCACAGGGCGCTGCCATTGAATCTGTGGAAAGATAGAATGCCACAATAGGGGAGAAGAGGAAAAAAAAGCCAAATAAAACACACCCTATCCTCTCACGGTACAGTGTGAGATATCTGACGAAAAAACCCTCATGCATGAGAAGCACAAATAAGACGAGACGCATATAGCAGAAGGTAAACATTTGAGACTAGTCGCGTGTAAGTTCACCTGTTTTTGTGAGCATCAGTTATGTGTGTCTGTTTGGGTGAAGTCTTTATATTTCCATGAACCCTCTCCAGAGGTCATTGTCCTTGATGTTATCAGCTGGCCAACAGTTCAGAAAGCATCCGCAGGTGTCAGCGGGGGAGGGGGTAGCAGGGTAGAGTTCTGAGCTCGTTGCTAATAACAATCCAGGAGTGATTAGATAGGGAAGGCATAATCCAAATACTTTATTTGTTATGAGGACAAGCTGCACTGACTCTCCCGTCAGCTTTAAGTCTTTGCTGGCTCCAAATGGCGAATCCAATATTCAAAATTGTTGGGCTTTTCTGTGTTTCACTTCCAGATTTTTTCCCATCTCCCCTTGAGTTCAACCACCGAAGCCAGTCTGCGTACCAGCACATCCAGCTTTTCGGCTCTGCTCCTCCACCTTCCAGATCTGTCCGTTCACCGCCTTAGTGATCGCATCATGCAGCCGGTAGACTGATCAAGGCCAAATGGCTACCGACATCTGCTGTATTTGCTGATACATCAAAAATCCACCAAGTCCAATAAGTAGAAATCCAAGTATCGTAAATCCAAACATGTAACGTTTCAACGTCCAGGAATGACAAAGTCGAAAGACACACCGTTTTCCATCCAGGAATGTAGGATGTATCCCACGAAATGAGTCAATCAGGACACATGACGGGTCCCCTTTATGCTGCCTACCCGTCGAAAAAATTTGATCAATAGCATTGAGAGACCAGCTTATCAGATCCATGGTTTTCAGAGTTCGGATGATATGAAGGAAGTGCTCAGAAAGACAAGACATAGCAGCAGAAGCAGGAGAGGGGAGGGGGTGGGTGAAAGCTGGAGAGAAGAAAAAGACGATTTTCCTCGAAGAGAGACAGAACAGAAAAGAACAGAACTGCTTTGTCGCCAGCCGCCAAGGGTCCTGCTTCGCCTTGAGGTTCTTCGATCATGTCCTCCGGGACGCCCACCAGAGACGCCGCCACACCGCGGCCGTCTCCCGGGGCCGTCTTCCGGGGCCGTCCTCCGGGACGCCCACCAGAGATCATGCCATGCCGAGGTCTGCCCCCGGGACGCCCGCCTGAGCCCTTAGTTTGGTTGGGTTGTTTTGTGTTTTTTTGACTTTCTGAACTCTGAACCCAGCTCCTTCTCCACACCTGTGCTTAATTTACCATTCTTCCCCTGCCTTTGTTCCTGTTCCTCTCCTCACAGTATTTAAGCTCCTCTCGTTTCTCCACTCACTGCTGGTTTCTTTGTTTTGCTCTGCTCCGCACTGCTTCACCTGTTTCAACTGCACTACCTCCTGTTACTACTCCTGTGCCCACTGCTGCTGCCTGCCACCTTGCCTCATCTCTTCCTCCACCCCAGGTTTACGATTTGTTTTTTGCTCTTGAGTTCTCCAGTGTTTTTTGTAAGTTTTTGGATTTTCTTTATTAAACTCACCTATAACCGCTCCCTGCCTGGGTCTCTTCGTTTGGGTCCAACCATCAACCCAACCTCCAAACATGACAATTTGGAAGATGTAAAAAGAGGCTCCAAAAAGATTGATAGAAGCAAGCAGGGAAGTGGGGAAGGAAGAGGGGAAAAAGAAACGAAGAGAGGAGAGAAAAGAAAAGCGTCCGCCTTCACCGAGATGCAGGAAGTAGGTGTAGGTGTAAGGTGTAGGGCAACTGTTTATACTTCATTAATCGATTTATCTTGTTATGATGTAGTAATGTAAGCTTCTGATATAATCATATTACTCACATGATAGATTAATCATGTCCCTGTGAAGAAACAGAAGAGACTCTGTTTTTTCCCTTCCTGAAACAAGAAGACTCAGCTACAAGATTATGTGCTGACTGAACGTGATTACTCAGCTGTGTATCTTTGTTGACAACTGAGGCTGTAAACTATCTGTTCCCCACCCCTCAGTACAGCCTCAGTCATTGTAACTAGGGACACGCCCCTTTCTTAATAAAATTGAGGAGAACGTTGAGACCGACAGAGTGGGCAGGAGATTGTAACTGTGCGGTCTTCTTCCTACTCTCCTCGAGAACGAAACCAAACTAATTGCCTTTGTGTCTTTCTTTCCCTGTTTGTATGATGTTCTAGGTGTTTAGACCTGACAGCAACTCTGGGCAACTCATATGTTTGAAGTCTAATTTCAAATATATCACCATGATACATTTTCTCTGAGAAACCTTGAGTTTCTATAGGGTTATGTTCCTACTGCAGGTCTTGAGAATCAATTTCCGATTTTTTGCTGAGATCAGATTTTTTTAGGTAACTGTTCATACTACTATTAAATGCAACCACCATCATACTTCTGTCTGAACGGCTCAAGACCGCAAAGCGACCCGCATGTGCAGATAACATAAGAAGACATCACACAGCAGCACACTGTTTACGTACGTAATGGTGAATATAATTGTTTCTGGAAGTGGTTAATAAAGTTAAAAAAATATATATGCGGATACCGGCATACATCTCTCCTTATTATTAGAAAGCTGTTGAGCAATGGGAGCTGACAATATTAAGACCATATCATAGCAAGACTAAATAAGGTAAGAAGAAAGCAGCACAACTATTAACATTGTTGTGTGGATGTGTAGTGAGAGACAGGAGTGACTTGAAAGATGGATAAAATGTGACATATCGTTCAAACAACAGACACTTTGAAAAGTATCTGATATGTATCCGAAATAGTACCACATTTGGAAGTGGCACAAATTGGATTTTTTTGGGGTGAAAAGATCGGAATTGGGCAGTTCACATTGCCATGAAAAAGAAGGATATGGGTTGCATGGGCAAAAAGATTGGATTTGGATCTCATTTGCCTGCAGTGTGAATGTAGCCAAAGTGTTTGTCTCCTTGGTAAATGTTTTACATCATCAAACCAATCAAAAATATTAAACAAAGTTAACACAAGTAAACACTAAACACAGTTTTTAAATGAAGGTGTTTATCATTAAGGGGAAAACCTACATCCAAACCTGCATCTGTTCTACATTCGCCCTGTTTTAAAAAGTGATGCCCCCTAAAGCTAGCAACTGGTTGTTCTACATTTAGAAGCAATCCTACAATCAAGCATTTGTGATAAGTTGCAATGTATCTTTTACATCACTGTGGAGCAATTCTCATGTATGCAGAATTGCTTTTATTTAGCCACGTTTGAGTTTTCAGGCATGAATCACTTTTTTGAGTTATTGACAAAACATTTCAATCTGATTCAGGCTCGGCCTTTGACTAGGCCACTCCAAAGTCCTTTTTTCAAGCCATTCCGAGAGGGACTTGCTGGTATGTTTTGGGAATTATTGTACTGATGTAGAACCCAAGTGTGCGTCAGCCTGAAGTGTTGAAGCGGGTGCTTTTAGGTGAATGAGATAAATTTTGAGGTGAATTTTAACATTGTATAGGCTACTCTGCTGCACATTGTGCATTCATTTGAGTGGCTCATTGTTTTTTAACACTTACATATCAACCAAAGCTTGTTAAAAAACATTAGTAATTAAAAAATATTTACCCGGTCTTAGCAGGACAATCTGGTTTGGAGAAGGATCTCGGGTTTTGTCGACTTTTTCTCTGTGGCAGCATCAGCAGCAGCATGTCGGCCTTGTGTCATCCACAACTCTGCATATTTTTCTGCAGTGAAAAATTCTACTTCTGGGTCATTCACGGTGATAAAGACAAAATTATTGAGTGTCTGTATCATCATCCTATTCCTCTCTTGTGTCAAAATTGTATTCATTGTACTGAACCCCCTCTCACACTCCGCTGTGGAAATTGGGAGCGTGTGAATTGCAGTCATCAATTTTTGAAGGTGTTCGCCAATCCTGCCTTGGTGCTTGTATTGTCTAAAATCCTTCAGTAAAAGTACAGGGGTGGAATTAATGTGAAGGGCTCTGCGCAGATAAAGCACTTCGGTGTCGCCAAACATTACCATGGCTGTTCGTCACGTCATCTACTCTTGACCTTTTCTGTTGATTTTTCGGGCCAAAATATGACAAAATACTTTGTTGACGTTTCATGCTACCACACGTTCTCATTCATTACTTGGTTAGCTAGCAGGTGCTCTTTCAGGTAGCTAGCTAGATCCAGTAGGTTAGACTATTGTTTTTAAACTTGCGGCATCTACTGTCGGGACTCGGGGGTGGATATTAGTTTACTTTAACCGCTTTGAGTATGTCACATTTCCTTCCTGTATTTCTGTTTTTATTCTCTGATCTTTCCTCTCAGTTTTTTCTGTACATTTTAGTTCTTCTTTTTTTCCTGACCTGAAAGCCCTCTTCTTTTCCTTTAGCAAAGTTTTTTTCGCAGGGTTGGAGAAACACCTGACATTCATTAGGGTCACAGTAGAATCCACAGAGAAGTTAGTCCTCTTTTATTTCATCATTGTCCTCCCCATGAGGATTTCATAGCTCATCCCACATAGTGGTGTTGAGGCAGTCTATTAGGGCTTCTTCGGCCTTCTCTGACCATTTTCTCACTGTGTGTGTGTCACAACTGGTTCACTATGCACAAGGTGTTTATACACAGGCTGAAGGTAAACCAAGTTGTGATCCAAGCAGCTCAGGGGAGGGAAGGGTGATGAACTGTATGTCTCTTTGCAATTTACATACAGTAACTCCAATATTTATTTTTCTCTAGTATTGCAGGTAACATTGTGTTTAAAGGTGGGGAGAGTTGAGGGCAAGGATACATGGTTAAAGCCCCCTGAGATCCGAAAAAGTACCTGGGGGTGTTTTTGTTTTCATTCTGCTCACAATGGTTTGGATGATGTCAGAGGATGCTTCATTGTTTGCAGATGAGGGCACATACACTGCTATCATGATAAAGTCCAACAGCTAGCAGCCCAATGTCCTTATTGCAAAGCATCTCTTTAATCGTAATGTGTCCAAAGCTGGACCTAATATTAACATACACGGCCACACCTCCTCGTCGCTTCTTACCGTTGTCCTTCATTCTGTCGGATTTGATCAGATGGAAACTTGTTAACACTGGAGTCCGGGATTTGCTCTATTAGCCAGGTCTCGGTTAGCATCAGTAAGCTAGCCTCTCTATACAGTCTCTGGTGTCTTGTTCTATTTTTGACAGATCTTACATTTCCCATGATGATGGATGGAAATGCTGGACTATATCTCTTCCTCCAGGTGTGTCAGCTTCTCCCAGCCTGTCTCCCACGACTCATCCTCTTTATCTTCCCTCGGGATATCTGGCTGAGCCGCAGCAGATGTGGCTTGGTTGTTAGCGAAAGCTAGCAACTGATCCTGATATAAAAAATGACCACACGATGCCCACCATTGTCTCCAAAAACAAAGTCAGTATAAAAAGTTTGAGCTGCAAAATTGACCATAAAACAGTTATTTCTATTTTGTGATTTGAAATTCAATATACTCATCACTCTTGAAGAATATAGAAAAATATAATAAAATAAAACGCTTGGTAGAAATACGGAGCCACTGATTCAAGTCGCAGTGCTCAGATGTATCTGTGCGATTGCACTCTTCCACCACTGCAGACTATAATGTAAAAAAACAATTAAATTTGCAAATTCAGTGAGTTAGAAAGTATTGTCCTTTCACTTTTACGGTTTCACTGATTATGTTGATTCACTGTAAAATTGGGAATTTTGAAAATTAAGTTAAAATACATGATTTCCAACATGGTTTATCATAATTCTGTTTGGAAAAGGGATACAAACAACTACCTTACGATTAATTGTTGGATAATGATTTATATACCAGCAACCCCCTATCCATTATCCGGGTCCCTTACTGCCTTCCATCAAATAAAATGTAGGCTACTTGCAATGAATAGTCTTAATATTATTATTATTGTTGCTCTTTTGCTTATTATTGTTGTTTCTGTATTTTTTAATCAAAAATAAAAAGCATGTCACTGAATGACAAACAGCTTTATTAGTTTCCTAGGGAACAAAAAGGCCATGTGAATAGAAATAATATATCCAAGTGTTTAAAAAAACATGCAAACGACAGTCAACTTAAATTAGATAGTAGGTCTAATAGCAGTTAATCAGAATAGCTAAAATTTAAATTCAGACTTTAATTAATTATCAAAAACAACGGCCAATCAGAAACAGCTAGAAATCATTCACATGTTAATCATACAGCCATTTTTTAGTGGAGTTTGGTTTGACATTATTTTGTGCCTTTTTAGATTAAATAATTTTTTTTGTTTCATGTTTTGTTCTGTCACATTGTCTTTTACAATGCCAGCACTCACACTCACCCCCCCGCGGGGCCTGGCCCCCGGGGGGGGTGAGTGTGAGTGCTGGCAGCGAAGGCACAGACGGCGACTTGGTTTCGCCGGAGGGCTCTGGCTTGCTGCTTGGCTGATGACCAGATGAGCTGGCGGAGGACGGCCCGGACAAGGGAGGCGGCGGAGCAGCCAGGCCTCTGGAGGCGGTCGTCGCGGAGGACGACCCCGGCGAGGCGCAGCCCTCTGGCGGCAGAACGGCAGGATCTCCGGCTCTGAGCGTCGCGGAGGAAGACCCCGGCGAGGCGCAGCCATCTGCATGCAGAACGGCAGGATCTCCGGCTCTGAGCGTCGCGGTGGGCGACCCCGGCGAGGCGCAACCATCTGGCGGCAGGACGGCAGGATCTCCAGCTCTGAGCGTCGCGGTTGGCGACCCCGGCGAGGCAGAGCCAGGTGCGGCCATCGTGGAGGGCGACCCCGACGGCGGAGGAGCAGAGTCTGTGGCGGGCGCCGTGGCTGGCGTCCTCGGCAAAGCAGAGTGAGAGGCAGATCAGGTCTTTCGTCGGCCGGCGGATCAGGTCTTTCGTCGGCCGGCGGATCAGGTCGACCCCCAGGGGGCTTTGGAGCTTTGACCAGAGGAGGGTCCCCCTGGACCCCCTCGCGGGACTGGGGAGCGTGGAAGGGAGGCGGGTCCCCCTGGACCGCCTCGCTGGACTCGGGAACGTGGACTGGAGGCGGGTCCCCCTGGACCGCCTCGCTGGACTCGGGAGCGTGGACTGGAGGCGGGTCCCCCTGGACCGCCTCGCTGGACTCGGGAGCGTGGACTGGAGGCGGCTCTGCAGGACCTTCAGAGGCTGGCGGCAGTTCAGCTGGACCTTCAGAGGCTGACGGCAGCTCAGCAGGACCTTCAGAGGCTGGCGGCGGCTTAGCAGGACCTTCAGAGGCTGGCGGAGCAGAGACCATTGAGTCGGTCGGCAGTATAGGAACGTGCACCACGCAGGCTTGGACCATGGCATGTGCCGCAGGAACCCTTGAGACAGCCAGCTGCACAGGTTGAGGGCTTCTTTCGGCCGGCGGGTCTTTTCTCTCGTCGGCCGGCGGGTCTTTTCTCTCGTCGCAGGCTTTGGCCGTGGCGTGCGCAGCAGGAACCTCAACTATAGCCGGCAGAGCGGAGCTTTCGGCGGCCGGGAGAGCGGAGCTTTCGGCGGCCGGCAGAGCGGAGCTTTCGGGCTGAGCGGAGCCTTCGTTGGCTGGCACAGTGGAGCTTTCGGGCAGAGCGGAGCTTTCGGCGGCCGGCAGAGCGGATAGGTGCATACCCACGCAGGCTTGAGCCGTGGTGTGTGCGGCCAGAACCTCAACGTCGGCCGGCGGGACTGAGCCTTCTACAGCCGGCTGCGCAGGGAGTTTGAAGATGGCCGGCTGCGCTGGGAGCTTGGAGACGGCCGGCTGCGCTGGGAGCTTGGAGACGGCCAGCAGAGCAGAGCTTTCAGCGGATGCGCGCACACCCACGCAGGCTTGGGCCGTGGCGTGTGCGGTGGGAACCTCTGCGGTGGTTGGCGAGGCGGTGTGCACCCCGGCCTCGTAGGCTGTGGGAGTTTCGTCAGGGGCGGACCAACATGGGAGAAGGTCGTCCCTGTCCCCGTAGAAAAGGTCCCACAGCTGATCTTCATGAAGGCGGGCTGCTCTAGCCAGACTCTCCTGAGCAGCAGCATCTGCGCCCGGCCGACTCACCGGGGAAAGGGAGGTGACGTCGGCCGCAGTTGGTGCGGCTTCAGCGGGGATGTCAGGCTTGGCCTCGGGAGATTTCCTGTGCCGCCAAGTCCGGCGTCTGCGCCGGGAGGAGCCGGGCTGCGATGTAGAGACTGCTGCTGACGGTGAGGCATTGGGAACTGCAGCAGAGACAGCAGCGGCGGAAGTTGCAGGAGCGGCGGGACCGCAGCAAAGACGAGAGCTGAAGCTGGATCTGTAGTGGGGGCTGCGGACGAGGCAGCAACGGCGACAGTGGCGGCAAAGGCAGCAGGCGAGGTGGACAGACTGGTTGGCGTAGGTCTGCGTGGTGGTGATTTGCCGAGGAGCTGGGCAAGCGCTGCTTTGATGTTCCAGTCTAGCTCCTCAAACAGCCCAGACACTCCGAGGAGCGACAGAAGCCCGCGTTTAACCTCCTCTATCCGTTTCTTGGGTGGGCTGAGCGTTGGGAAGGCCCTCAAACTCTCCTGGAGCTGTATCCAAAAACGCTCCGCCGCGTCTCGTAAGGCGAGCTCACCATGAGAGCTCTGTGTGGGCGTCGGGTTCAACTTTGGCTGGGTCATGCTGTCAGGATTTGTTCTGATGAACCCGAACAACACCACACACACAGAGCTGCGTTTAAGGTGCTTTATTGAAGGCTTTGAGTAATGGAGATGGTGACCAAAGACTGTACCAGACTGGAGTAGACGAGTGATGGTGGAGATGGCTGAGGGTGGAGACACGGTGAAGCTGGAGCAGGCAGTTGGCTGAGCAAGGCGTCTGAGGTAGGGATCTCAGGCTAGGAGGCGCAGAAATCACTGGCAGGTTGACGTGAGACTCAGGCAGGCAACAACGTGTGAATGCAGATGACCCAGCGACGAAGAGCAGACTGAAGTGAGCTTATATAGGAAGGCTTACACCCTGACAATTATATGCCTGTAAAAAGAAAAGTAAATGAAACTGAACAGGATATTCATATACATAAATATGCATTTACCTGTATTCCTTTGTGTTGTGTGGGTTGGAGGTCTTAATTAATCTCTTACATCGCCTGCTAATGCCAAACCTAGTAGACCAGTGAGCGCAAATCTGAGTGATCCCGTACTGAAGGATCCTAGGGTTAAGATAATTGATACAAGCCTAGATTTGGATACAGTAGATGTTATACCCAGGGTCAGCAGTATAGATTTCTTTTATAAGAGGTAGGGACTGTCATGGTTTTAAGGTGTTTGGCCCACATGCAGACACTGACGGAAACAGAAACAGTTTTAAGATGTTTATTTTAGGCTCAAATAAGGAAAATCACACGATATGTGCAACAGGCGAGGTCGGACCGTCAGAGCAGGAATGACTGCGGGAAGAAAGAGGATAAATTAAACATGGATCGAACCAAGGGAAAATTCTCCAGAAGCTGCGCTGCTTACCGCTTGGTTGGGAGGACCTATCTGGGGGGGATTAGTGGAAAAGGAGCTCAGTGACTGTAACTCTCTGATGGAAGGAGGTGGCTGAATGATGGGAGGGCTGGTAGATGTAACACAGGCGGGGAACCCGAACAGCACCACTGCGGCGGCAGGCAGAAGGAGCAGCTGGAAGAACTGGAGTGAGTCCAGACGAACCAGGTGAATCCAGGAAGGGGAATCTCTTGCCCGGCTTGGTAACACCAAGGGAGTAAGAGTGGAGACGCCAGAGCAAAATCTGAGCAGGCAGGGATTCTGAAAACTGGTCTTCAGTGCACGGAGCCAACACAGGTGAGTAAATCCAAAACACGACGAACTGGAGAGGACAGGAGACAAGATTAGATCCAAAAACAGGGTCTTCAAAAACTCACAGGTACGAAGCACAGGAGACAGATCTATGGCCTAGGCATACCACAACAGGGTAACACTCTGGCGTCTTCCAGCTGTCAGTGCACTCCTTTTAAGCCAGAGCAGAGAGTTCCAAATGAGCCACAGGTGCGGGCCACGCCCACCAGTCAACTGCAGCCACCTGTGGAGCAGAGTTAGAGAGCACGGAACACAGAACCCTGACAGGGACACACATCCAGGTTACATAAGGAAACCTAGTAGATTGCATCAAGTCTTGACAAACAGCATTCACTCCTCATGAAAGAGCATAGAGCCACAGTGGACAGTTGTCTGCATTGTCAATGGCTTTGCAGCAATCCCTCATACTGAGCATGCTTGAAGCAACAGTGGAGAGGAAAACTCCCCTTTAACAGGGAGGAAAACCTCCAGCAGAACCAGGCTCAGTGTGAACATCCATCTGCCTCGACTGACTGGGGGTTAGAGTCCCCCAATTTTAGTGTATCATGATGGAGTAAAAGAGTTTAGCGCAACAAGAGGTACTTACCCATGTAAGGCCCCAGTTTTCATTAGAGAAATCAAATCTGCTCAGGGAATACGTCTTGTGTAAATTTACACCAGACGCTGCAAAGTATGCTGTATAGCTGCATGAGCTGCGGAGAGAAAAACTTTCCTCATGCTCATGGGTAAGTAATTAAAGAAAGACAAATTGCCAGTAATATATGGATATGGTATTAAATTACCGGTAATATGTCCTATGTTTTGATCACCTAAAAGTCCGTGTCTTGACCATATGTGATTAGAAATCGCATATTTTAGTTTGTCACAACTACATCATCCATGGCACTTTATTTTCAACGACTCTTATTTTGGGATACTTCCAGAAGTGAACATTGACACATGATGTTGTTTTCCTGTTTATTCCCTGCCAAACAAGAGCATATACACGTATGAGATTGAATGAAATTGAATTGAATGAACTTCAACCTAATTTAGGCACGGCGTAGCGTAAATACATTGTACGCGCGTGTTATTCTTCCAGTGTACATTTTACTATCTAAAATTTTAGCTTCATCTAAACCTTCTACCTGTATGTTAGACCCAATCCCAACCAAGTTGTTTAAGGAGATATTCCCTCTGATCAGTGGTCCTATTTTAGACATGATTAATCTATCCTTTGTAAATGGATATGTACCACAGGCTTTTAAAGTAGCTGTTTTTAAACCTTTACTTAAGAAACCATCTCTTGATCAAGATGAGTTAGTAAATTACAGACCTATATCTAATCTTCTTTTCTTATCTAAAATTTTGGAGAAAGTAGTTGCTAATCAACTATGTGAACATTTACAAAGTAATGACCTACTTGAGGAGTTTCAGTCAGGCTTTAGAGCTCATTATAGCACTGAAACGGCTCTGGTGAAGGTCACTAATGACATTCTCATGGCCTCAGATAATGGACTTGTGTCTATACTTGTCCTGTTAGATCTCAGTGCTGCATTTGATACAGTTGATCACAATATTCTCCTACAAAGACTTGAACATACTGTAGGGATGAAGGGAAAAGCATTAGGCTGGTTTAAATCTTATCTGTCGGACAGATTCCAGTTTGTTCATGTTAATAATAAATCTTCCTCAAACTCTAGGGTCACCTGTGGAGTACCACAGGGTTCAGTCCTTGGACCAATTCTCTTTACTATATATATGCTTCCGATTGGCAAAATTATCAGACAGCATGGGATTAATTTCCACTGTTATGCTGATGACACTCAGCTATATTTATCCATAAATCCTGATGAATCCAATCAGTTACTTCGACTGCAGTCATGTCTTGATGACATCAAAAGCTGGATGACTTTAAATTTCCTGCATTTAAATTCTGACAAGACAGAAGTTGAAATCTTTGGGCCAGAGTCCTTAAAAAATAAAGTTCTTAATCAATCACTTAATCTGGATGGCATTAACTTGGCCTCTGGTAATAAAGTAAAAAATCTTGGTGTTGTTTTCGACCAAGACATGTCATTTAAATCCCATATTAAACAGGTTTCCAGAGTTTCCTTTTTTCACCTCAGGAATATCGCCAAAATTAGAAACATTCTGTCCAGGGGTGATGCTGAAAAACTAGTCCATGCATTTGTTACCTCAAGGCTGGACTATTGTAATTCTTTACTATCAGGAAGTCCACAAAATGCAGTTCGAAGTCTTCAGATAATCCAAAATGCTGCAGCAAGAGTTCTGATGAAAATCAACAAGAGGGATCATATTTCTCCAATTTTAGCTTCCCTTCATTGGCTTCCTGTTAAATCAAGAATAGAATTTAAAATTCTCCTTCTAACGTATAAAGCCCTTAATAATCAAGCTCCATCATATATCAGAGCTCTGATTACCCCGTATGTTCCTAACAGAGCACTTCGCTCTCAGACTGCAGGTCTGCTAGTGGTTCCTAGAGTCTCTAAAAGTAGAATAGGAGGGAGATCCTTTAGCTATTAGGCTCCTCTCCTGTGGAACCAACTCCCAGTTTTGGTCCGTGAGGCAGACACCCTGTCTACTTTTAAGACTAATCTTAAAACTTTCCTTTTTGACAAAGCTTATAACTAGAGTGGCTCATGTTACCCTGAGCTACCTCTATAGTTGTGCTGTGATAGGCTTAGGCTGCTGGAGGACATCAGGGTCTAATTTTCTCACTCTACTGATTTCTACTGTTCTCCAGTCTACTGTTCTCCAGTTTTGCATTGTATTACATTGAAATGACTGTCGTCATTTCAGCTTTTAACTTTTTGCTCTCTCTCTTTTTCTTCATAGTAGGCACACCTGGTCTGACGTTCTGTTAACTGTGACATCATCCAAGGAAGACCGATCACCCGCTATTACCATCTAATGTAGAACAGATTACTGGATCAATGTTTGCTTCTGTGCTTTTTTGTCTGTCTTGTTGTGTCTCTGCTCTGTCTTCTGTAACCCCCAGTCGGTCGAGGCAGATGACCGTTCATACTGAGCCCGGTTCTGCTGGAGGTTTTTCCTTCCCGCTAATGGGTGGTTTTTCTTTCCACTGTCGCTTCATGCTTGCTCAGTATGAGGGATTGCTGCAAAGCCATGGACAATGCAGACGACTCTTCCTGTAGCTCTACGCTTCTTCAGGAGTGAATGCTGCTTGTCGGGACTTTGATGCAATCAACTGGTTCCCTTATATAGGAATTTTTTGACCAATCTGTATAATCTGACTGATTTTGACTCGAGATGACATGTTTCATGAATTGGCACTATATAAATAAAATTGAATTGAATTGAATTTATTGACTGATTAAAATAAAAAGCTAACCTAAGCATAGGATGTGCGTATGCTGCTTTGCTGCGCTTATGCACCGCAATGTAAATAAGCGTATAAATAATATTTTTACAAAAGAGACACACATGGTTGGAGTGGTGCAAATATCCATGGCATCAATATAGGCACTCTGACTGTTGTTTGGCAGAGGAAGAAACTGTCTCTCTGGTGGCTGGCTTTTGTACATACTGCTCTGTAGCGCTGACTTGAAAATACTAAACAAGATGTGTGCATGATGTGTGGGGTCTACAGCAATTTACAGTTTACTGAGTGTATATAGCTTCTGTATATATATCCATTTTATTTTACTGTATTTTTTATTATTTTTTGTCTGCACCATCAACACCAAGTCAAATTCCTTGTAAGTGCAAACCTACCTGGCGATTAAACTTGATTCTGATTCTGATTAATCTGCCTTTTATTAACCCTAGGAATTGACAAATGTTTAATGGGTGTTTTTGTTGCAGTTTGGACCAGTCCTCTTTTGTGGATGAGTCACAAAGCAGACTTAATGATGGCAGTTTAGAAGATGACCACCAGATCCTGTGGACGGTTGTACTCTTGAGTTACTGCAGGAAGTACAGTCTCTGCTTGGGCTTCTTCTGATCAGTGTCTGTGTTAGGACCAGGTCAGGTCCCAAGAGTGGCCCTGGTGAACCAGAAGGGATCCCCAGTCATGGATGTCAAGGGAAGGCGGCGTGGGGATGTTCTCCAGAAGTCCACAGTCATCTCCACTGTCTTAGGCGGGGTAAGGTACATACAGGATCTTGCTGGATGTCCCTGGATGTTAAGGTGGTGCAGGATGCAGTGTAGTCCCAGGTTGATTGCATCATTTGCTGACCTGCAATTTACAGGGGGCCTCTGATGTCCTTCAGATGTTTTAACAACAGACAGTGGAGATGACAGTGTAACAGGCCTGTAGTCATCTAACCTCATGATGGTGCGTTTCTTGGGGATCGAAACGATGATGTAGCATTTAAAGCACAAGGGAATCTCACAACTAGTTGAAGACCTGAGGGTATATGGGGGCCAATTGATCAGCACAGGCTCTTAGGCATGAGGGGGAGACATTGTCATGTCCTTGAGCTTCTCTGGTCTTTTGAACGTATTTATGTTTTTTCAGAGACCTTAAATCCAGGGGCTCTGAAGGGAGAAGGGTGCTTGATACATGGGGAGCTTTTTTGTCAAAGTGAGATGTGGATGAGTTAGTAGGACTTGTTAACATTTGCTTTTCAAACCATGGAGCCGAAGCTGTAAAGGCAATCTGCTAGACAAGGATTCTGCTCAGGCTAAATGACCTGGCTCCTGAATGGACTGATCTTATTCAAACATTTCCAAACTGCAGCATTTGCTGCAGGTGATGAGCAAGTCACCGCAGTGGTCAGTTGCTCCCAATTGCTGTAAGCTTTGAATGAGATGAAGCAGACATTGAGCAGAAAATCAAAAGCGGTCTTGGTGACAGTGCGATATGCATCTTTTTCAGCTCTTTAACTGTTGTCTAGTGTGTTTTTATCTCTGGTGGGACACGAAAGCACTGCGAGATATCCTTCCTTTTGCATTCTGGCCATGTAGATTAATATTACAGTCACTAAATATCCTATTAAGTATTTCATCCTTTTTTATCTAATTCTAATGGTGCGTGTGTCCCTCTTTTTTCACCTTTGGACTAACAACATGGAGCTAACCATTTTGTGGCCAATGTTGCTGCTCATTTTTATTTATAAAGCATTTGTTTTCGGGGACCAAGGGGGGCAAGATGATCAGTGGCTAGCACTTGCTAATAGCAGCCCACCTCCAGTTGTAGCAGTTCGGCCAGAAATCCCCTGGGAGATAAAGGGAATGAGTCGGGGTAAACAGGCAGCCAGAAGCCGACATAACTGGAGGAATAGATACAGACCAGCTTTTCTATCCATTATCATGGGAAATATAAAATCCCTTACAAACTAAGTGGAGGAATCCGTTTTTGGAATACTGAGACCAGTCTGTCTGGTACCAACAACTTGCCAGGTTCAAAGTTGTTTGAATTCCCCATTCTAATAAGTAAGTTTAGCTATAGAGAACCTATCCCACATATAGTCACAGAACATTGTACAACAAAGGTTAAATTGTCTTACAAATAGTAAAACACTAACTGTGATTGAATGGTATGAGCAGCAGGGTGTTTCGTTAAAAGGGCAACACCCCTGGCCATTTAGAGTTGTAGGGGAGCACAAGTACTAACATCTAAAATCAAATGGGAGCCATTGCAAGAAGTATAAAGCTAGTGTAATATGAGTTTGTTTACTGAATTCAACGAGAAGTCTGGATAATGCATTCTAAATGCTTAGTGGTGTGAACTTGATGATTTGTCTAGAATGCTAAACATTCAATTACTCTAGGTGCAATGACACACATTAGAGTTTTTTTCTCTGTGGGTCTGGTATCAAAACCATATTTTGTATAACAGAAATGTTCTGTAAACCAATAAAACAGGAAGGAGAAATATATGTAATTTGTTGTTCAAAGCCTAAAGTCAAATTACACACAACTTCTAGATTTTAAAGACTGGACTTGGCTGCTTAACAAAAGGACACAGCTGCCTGCTTGACTTTGAGATCTAATTCAGCTGAAGCTATTATCAGGGTCTTGCTGATATTTAAAATAGTGAAACTGCAGAAGAGCCGATCATCCTCGTTAAATCCAGAACTGAACCTTGTGGAACCTCACAGGTTGAATCCAAGAGGAGCTTGTCCATCCTGATGGAGAATGTCCTATCAAAGGTAAAAAATTAAAAAAAAAGAGTCTAATGCTGAGCATGACATAATAACCAGAAATCTCAGCCTGTTAAGTGAAATATATTTTCCTACAGTATATATATTACACATAAGGCTTTCTTCCCCATTCTGATGCTTGGACTGAAAACTGTTGTGCCAGTTCAAGACGTGACGACTGCATTAATTCGGGACATGACGGACTGCATTTCCCATGATGCAAGGTGGTCAAAATGGCCACCAACTCCCATCATTCAACTCGGCCCAAAATGGCCGCCGCCCCTAACGACGGACAGAGAGATAACGTTACTAGGGGGAAAGGTATTTATTGCGGCCGAGGACCGAAATCTGTCTTCTTCCCTGGCGCCCTGCCAACCCGAGAAGACACACAGCTGTTTCACTCCGTTGGGGCAATCCCACGCCACGTGCTCGAGTTTCTTGCTGGACCGAGATTTTTTCGAAGCAAAACTATTCCCTGTGCAGACAAGAGGTCGACTCAAAAAGGTACTTTTAATTCCCTCTGATCAAATACTGGAAGCCGCCTTATCTCCCAGTGATCGAAAGAGGACTACGCTTGTGCTGGGCCGAGCCAAGCGGCCGTGAGCCCGGAGGAAGAGACGAAAGAGCTTCCTCGCCCCGTCCCTGCTGCTGCCCACTCCGTTGCATTCAGGACGCCGCGTTATTCCGAGCGCTCACGGACCCCGAAGCCGGGACTTTCATTCGGGACCACCTCAAAGTAACGGGGTTCTCCCCTTTTATTTCTTTTTCATCCATAGGATGTTTAGAAGTGCCTGGGCAGACGTTAGAACTTTGTAGGTGCAGGTTAATGCTTTTATTCCACGACGAAGTTGGAATTATTTTGCTGAATATTTTCTTTGTATGTGCATGCATTTTACAATTGATTTTGCTGTGTTGATTTGTGATTCATCAATAACCCCGCCGTGGGTCATTGCTTCAGTTATTTTTCATCTTCTTCCATGCTTTTCCCCCCCTCTCTCTTTTCGCTTCCCCTTATCAGCAAATCGAATCTTTTTGTCCGAGCTCATTCCGCGGTCTTTGCTTTAAACTCCCAGTTAGCCGCGCCCCCTCGAAGCGAGGCATTACCCCATCAGCGTAAGCGTGGTTACGTCATTAGGACCTCCCCTCACGCTTCACGTAAATTGGTAGACCATACGTCAACGTAGCAGCCATCTTGGGAGGGTGACGTGTACCTGAACTGTAGGGAGCTTAACTGAACTAGCTTTTGTAAGACATCAAAGCGTCCAGTGAGATTCCCGAAGCTGTTCTGTCTGTCAATGCTGATGTGTCAAATGCCGGTGTTTTGAGGGCGGTGTTAAACCACTGTGAGTTGAGTTAAGATCTGCTAACCGCTCATTTTAATCCATTGTTTATTTTTGTTTTGTTCTTTTATTTCCACATATATATTTTGCATGTTTTAGTTCTAGTAGTGAGTAAGAATTCCAAAGTTGTTGAATCAGAGAATTACTGTAACAGGGAATTGCTTTTGGTTCAATAAAACCAACGACTGCGGAATAGACATTGTTTTGTGTTCAATCCAATTCACAGTTGCCTGGTTATTCAGAAATCAGAGCTAACCACCTTTGGAGTTAACATCTGACATTAATACAGAGACAATATCATTGGATAGTGATAAGGAATAAGGATTTAAACTCTAATTGCAGTTACATTGGGGTTCTCACAGCCTGCCGGATAAACCTCGTCGGTCACAAGTCCGACCAGATCATTTATCCCAGCATAAAGGAGTTCATAACAGCAAATTAACTAATACATTAGTGGTATAAATACTTACAAGCTTAAAGCTAACATCACCACCATTTGAACTATATTTTGTTATAGCGGAATTTTGAGTTGAATGATTTATTATTTAAATTATAATACCAAATTATAATTAATAATAATAATAATAAGCATATTCAACCAGCTTCTGGCATAACAAAACTATCTTCATTGAAGGCAGATGTGCAAATTCATTGATGCGTAATCATAGGATTATCAGATTTACTACTTATAGTAAAGGAAAATTGGACCCCTGTACTCAGTAAAGAAGATGGTTAGTTTAACTGAGACCAACAGAGAAAAAAAATATGTGAATACAATGCTAAATGTGAAACAAAAAACAAACAGAGTATTGTTCATTTGGCCCACAGATCAGAAAAAGGAACTCACGGTGAGATAGAGAGCAGCGTAGACACTGAGAGCAGCCTCCTTCGAGGGAAAAGTCTTTCGGGCCCGCAGGACATCATCTTGGTTCCCTGTGCAGGCCTCTTGGTGGCTGATGTAGCGCAAGGCTTGTTGGCAGCCAAGTGCTGTGTAATTTGGCTTGCAAACCGTCAGGAAATATGGTGCCAGGTTCCCTGTAACTACCTGCCCTGCATTGACGAAGATGTCAACGGTAAAGAGGCCAAAGACATAGACTCCTGGGAAAGAACAAAGAAGAGAGGTAACATATGAAATAAACACACACGACAGCTATATTGCTAAAATCAGTGGTCTAACATCATATACATCTTTATAGATCTTGTTTTGAGAATAAATCTACGGTGGCCGACAGGTGCAAACGCCCTGCAACTTCAGAAAATACGTGCAAATAGGCAAAAACGCGATTCAAAAAGAAAACCAACTTCATCAATTTGACAACACCTGTGCGGCATTCAGCAAACGCGCTGCATATACATAAACGATCAAAAAGAAAACCAACTTCATCAATTCGTGTACAAACGAGTATACAGAAGTATACTCGTGATGTCATCACACCCACAGCTCTTGAGCATTTCTTTAACATTCAAAACTATTTATACACACTACACCATCATATCTTATTGAAAACGTTTTTTTTAATTAATTTCTAAAAAGTCAAAAAAATATCTAAAATTGCAGAACTGTGGGTATAAAACCAGCAATAGCGGGATTTTATTTGTTGGGAGTTGTAATTGTAGAGGCGATTGAATATTTTTTTAAAAAAAATCAGCACTTTGTAGAAACAAAATTAGTTATACGAGCAATATTGCTGTTGCTTCGGTTGTTGGTCAGCTTTACCAGCACGCTGAAGAGGAGGTGATGCAATTAAGGAGGCAAATCATCAGGCATTTTACCTTTTCTTTCTTGAGAACTATAATAATCTGCATGTTAAGCAGTTATAGTTTTATGCTGTGAAAAGGTGACAACTGAAAAAAAAACAATTATGGTAACATTTGGCATTTTTTATTTACAGGAAGAAACAGAAACAAAATATGTGAGGATAAACACCTCTGTGCCGATCCTCCAAATAGGGGACCTGAAACCAGCCTTCTAGCTAAACAGGTCCACCATCGTCCTCCTCCTTCAGCTGCTGCCCATCCAGAAGGTCCATGGATGGCCACAGGAGATAGAGGTGCTGGTGACCCTCTACTGGCTGGCCTGTGGAGCATCCTATAGGGAAACAGCTTGCCAGTAAGATCTCTTACCTTCTTGTCCTTACATAGAGCCAACAATGACACACAATTGATACATAGATTATATTAATTGGACAGAAGATTAAGACATATCAGCATATTACCTAAATTACAAGTTAATTTTATATTTGGTACAGGTCTAGTGGAGGCACGCTACAACAGACACCACACCAAGGTGAGAAAATCGTTGAGCGTGCCTTTGGTGGTCTGAAGACACGGTAGCGTTCCATCTTCTTAAGGGCGCTGGAGGTCTGCCTGACGTTTGTCCCAAAAGTAATCACCGCCTGCTGCATCCTCCACAGTATTTGTATAGAGGCAGGGGACCAGCTTGACTTGTAGGATGAGGAGGTCGACCCAGAGGAGGATGACCATCCGGCGGCTGAAGACAGGGAGCGGCTCCAGCTGGCTGCATGTTTAAGTGAACATGACTACACCTGACCTAACGTAGATCAGTTGGAGTCATGTTCACATGCTGCTTCATTTCTTTTTTTTCACTACCTGTAAAAATACATAAAATAATCAGTAAATTAATTTCCATTCCCACTATTTTTAATTGTAAGTTTATAGGCGTTGTCTATTTGTATAAGACCTTAATGAGTTATTTCTTTGTTTTAAACCATGTTAGTAACTGTTAATAATTTGTTGAATATATTACACCTTCATTCTGTTCCAAAGATAAAACATTTGTATAAAATAAATGTCTGTTTTTTCATATACTATTATTACTATTGTTTTCTTTCCCTCTCTCTCCTCTCAATTATTCGTGTCCTTACTCAGAAGAAACTGAGATAGGAAAAACATTTGTAGATTTTATTCATTTATTAATTTTATATGCTGCTGTCGTCCTTGTGAGACATTTACAATTTATTCCAACAAGTATTGAGTTAATAAAGCAACACACGTCAGTCAGATAAACACAAAACAAATAAATCATAACCAGCAGTACTACGCACACTACTTGGCCGACAGAAGTGTATTAAAAACAGACTGGCTGCGGGTTTCCCTCGGAGGTCTGCGGGTCACTCTGCTCCGCTCAACGTCGGACTTTTTATTAAAATTACGCACTAACTCTGTAAACGGGCCACATAGGGAAGCTTAAAAGTATAATGTTCTCACCTCAAACGATCTTAAAACGTACTTTTGAACAATAACAGCAACAGAAAAGGGAATTTTTAACTTACCGCTGTGAGCTCTGTTTGCGCTGTCTCGAATCAAGCTGCGGCCACGGTGCATTCTGGGCAAGCAGTCAGTCTGAAGAAGGCACAAGTTCCGTGGGGTCTAAAATCAGCTCTTCCACTTAGTGCTCCCCCTAGAGGCCTGGAGCACTTCCGTTGTGGAGTTGGTTTTCTTTTTGAATCGCGTTTATGTACATGCAGCGTGTTTGCTGAATGCCGCGCGTTTGCTGAATGCCGCACAGGTGTTGTCAAATTGATGAAGTTGGTTTTCTTTTTGAATCACGTTTTTGCCTATTTGCACGTGTTTTCTGAAGTTGCAGGGCGTTTGCACCTGTCGGCCACCGTATAAATCACTATGCAAGGGCTGATATTGTGACTGTATGATTGCTTTTGCACATTTGACATTTTCTCTTATTTTTTCAGGACGTTCATGAGTAATTTTTTTACAAGACAAGTGTCAAGTCTATCAACATTCTGTATATAAAACTATAGGTTATAACTTATTTGTATGTCACTAACATTTAAGAATTCCTTATTAATCTTATCACTAAATGTAAATAATCATTTATGTTGAAATTAAAAGTGCAAAGGTATCTGAAAGAATCCGAAAACATAGATTACATTTATTTTGAAGAACCAACAATGACCCTAAAGACTCCCTGTTGCAGAGGGGTGGACTAGAGGCTGACATTTTTTAGGGAATCCCACGGGAATCACGCAGGATGGGAGTCAACATTAGTAAATATCACGTGATTGGGACGGTATAAATATCAACGGGACCAGACGGGAGCAGACGGGAGCGGGAGTAAACCAATAGCAAGTACAATAAACTAGGATCGATGCCAAAAAATTTAATAAAATGGAAAATCAAAAATGTAGGTTCGCCGCCGCCATTTTGTAGTTTTTTTTCCCAAGAAACCTAAACTGTAATGCAAGTCAAAAGAACTACACGACCCAGAAGCCAACAGTGCTTCCGGTCTATTTTTTCCACCAGCGCTCAAAAACAGAATGGGGGGATCAACTATGGACCACTCCATAATCAACCGCTAGTTGCGAACTCAAACTGGAAAAGTTGGATTTGCAACGCAAAGTCAGAAGTAAGGACTTATCTATTAAACTCACAGAGCGACTGTAAAGTTGCAAATATTAACAAACGTGACGAGAGTCGAATGTCACACTGTTAACACTCAGTACCTGCTTGTAAAACGTGTTTCCTGGACTCATTTTCCAATGTGCAACAGTGTAATAATACGGCCAATAACTTAAAACTAATTTATTATTTTATTTAGTATTATTTGAACAGTTGTGTTTTTTCTATTTTAACCCACTAACCGAACAATGTGTTAACACTTGTCTTTCACTTTTTAACAAAAGTAAAACATGTCTACTTCCATGTCTGGTCGGATAAAAATGAGACGCAGCTGACTGGACCGGCTTTTCCTGGGTCCAGTTAGCTCCGCCTCCAGCTCCGCACCACCCCCTAAAAATTAACATAATCTCACTCTCAACTTTTGATAAAAGTTGAGAGGTCTGTCTAAGAATGTGTTTAATGTTCGATGAATGTATTGGTTCTGATGGTAAACCCTAATTAGTTTATGGATATTTACTTCTAAATGGACAAATACTAACATGCTTGTATCATATTCAACTTTCTTTTACTAAACTGAGTTTATGAACCATTGAGGTACATTATCTAAATTGTGACAGTAATGCCTTTATGCACTTTTTTCTTAATTGAGTATAGATCTCTTGCTCGGTGCATTATTCTTTAGTTTCAGCAATTTGAAACATAAAAGTAACTTCATTGTTCATGTGAAACAATTACTTAATGAATTAGTAAAAGGCAACATTGTACATTTTGTTTATTCAACTAAGATAGGCATGGTCTGTTTCCTTGTTTGTTACTTTTATTATTTATTTATTATTATTCCTTTTACTTTAACTGGCCTTTACTACAGCTAAAACAGGAACTTAACTGACCCTTCATAGACATTCAGGTTTAATGTATTGCCAGAAAACTTAATGAAGACAACAAGAATGGGAGTGGCGCAGGAGCGGGAGTCATTCTGAGTGGGAGCGGGATGGGAGTGGGAGTAATTTTACCAGGAGCGGGACGGGACAGGACTTTTTTTTCTACTCTGGCCCGGGATTGGGACGGGACACAATTTTTTTCAGTGGGAGTGGGATGGGACAGGAGTGAAAATCCACTCCGGTGTCACCCTCTAGAGCGGACCTGACTCAGTGGCTGGAAAACTGCAGTATGAAAGTGCATATGAATTTTGGAAAGAAGTTAGGGCCATGAAAACAAAAAATTTTCTGCCATCTGTTGTTGATGGTTTCTCTGGTAAATATAATATCCTAGAACTGTGGCAGCAACATTACGGCTATTTACTAGTGTTCAGAGTGATTCTTGTAGTGTAAATGATGTTGATAGCTTAGATGCAATGAAAAGCCAAGGTCGGCTTTCTATCACCTGAAGAACATTTCTAGGATTAAAGGACTGATGTCTCAGCAGGATCTGGAAAAAATAATCCATGCGTTTATTTTTAGTCGAATTGATTACTGCAACGGTGTTTTCACAGGTCTGCCTAAAAAGTGGATCAGACAGCTGCAGCTGATCCAGAACGCTGCTGCCCGCGTCCTCACTAAAACTAAGAAAGTAGAGCACATAACCCCAGTTCTAAAGTCCTTACACTGGCTCCCTGTATCTCAGAGAATAGACTTTAAAATACTTCTGTTAGTCTATAAATGCCTAAATGGCTTAGCACCTAAATGCATCACAGACTTGTTATCAGTGTATCAACCATCCAGAGCACTAAGGTCTTCTGGCTCCAGCCTTCTCTGCGTACCTAGAACCAGAACTAAACAAGGAGAAGCAGCATTTAGTTCCTATGCTCCACTTATCTGGAACAAACTTCCAGAAAATTGTAAAGGTGCGGAAAGCCTGAGTTCCTTTAAATCAAGATTAAAAACACATTTGTTTAGGATTGCCTTTGAATGTTCTAGTTAACTGAATCACCACTTTTTTGTTCTTTTTTCTATCTACATTTTATTCCCACTTGCTTTTATTCTGTTTTATTTTGCTATATTTTAATCATGTAAAGCACTTTGCATTGTCTTTGTACTGAATTGTGCTATATAAATAAATTTGCCTTGCCTTGCAATTATGTGTCATGAAGTCTGTAAAGCTATCACAAAACTTTCAAATAATAAAGCCACTGTGGTAGATGGTCACTCAGCCGAGCACTTAAAGTTAGCAAGTGTGACGTTAGCTCTTCTGCTCTCTATCTGCCTCACAGCTTTTTTTAACACTATCAATCTATGCTGTCTTGTTAGTCCCTGTTATTAAAGATACAGCTGGAAAATTTGCAGTTTGGAGAATTACAGTAGCGTTGGCCAGTATTGTGTCTAAAACTGTTGAAACCATTCTGCTGGACAACATTTGTTGTATCTTTGTTTATGAAATTAATTTAAAAGCGTGTGCCCAAGTTTATTGTAAGAATCTAAACATATTGGTTTGCTCAGCAAGTGATGCTGGTTAAATGGGGAAACGGTGTATCTGCACCATTTAAAGGGTAACTTATCCCCAAATCAACTTTATTTGCTAAAACAAAACTGTTAACATGGTTGTCTTATAGTGCTGTCTACATATCTACATGTGTGACTCTCAACCTCTTGTGATGAGGAGGATGCCTTTAAATGCTAATGTTGAAGTTGGAGTCCAAATTGTCTTATACTGTATCTGACCTGCTGGGACTATTCCATACAATGGGCTTTTCTCTGTAATGTTCTTTCCTCTGTCTCTGTAATGCTTTCCTTTCTTCTGTTAGTTTTTTGTTTTGTTCATGTACAGCACTTTGAATTGTCTTGTTACTGAAAAGTACATTACAACTAAACTTGCCTTGCTAGCCCCACTGCAGCCTCGGGTATGTTGTTGTTCAGCCATGTCTCTGTGAAGATCGATGCACAGCTTTCCATCTTACATGAGGTGATCCTTAGTCAGATCTGATCCATTTTGATTTACTGTTGGCCAGTAGGAGACTGGGCAGAGCTGGTCTGTGTGGGTTAACCATTAGCCTTAAATTAGAAACATTCTGTCCAGGGGTGATGCTGAAAAACTAGTGCATGCATTTGTTACTTCAAGGCTGGACTATTGTAATTCTTTACTATCAGGAAGTCCACAAAATGCAGTTCGAAGTCTTCAGCTGATCCAAAATGCTGCGGCAAGAGTTCTGATGAAAATCAACAAGAGGGATCATATTTCTCCAATTTTAGCTTCCCTTCATTGGCTTCCTGTTAAATCAAGAATAGAATTTAAAATTCTTCTTCTAACGTATAAAGCCCTTAATAATCAAGCTCCATCATATATCAGAGCTCTGATTACTCCGTATGTTCCTAACAGAGCACTTCGCTCTCAGACTGCAGGTCTGCTGGTGGTTCCTAGAGTCTCTAAAAGTAGAATGGGAGGCAGATCCTTTAGCTATCAGGCTCCTCTCCTGTGGAACCAACTCCCAGTTTTGGTCCGTGAGGCAGACACCCTATCTATTTTTAAGACTAATCTTAAAACATTCCTTTTTGACAAAGCTTATAGTTAGAGTGGCTCATGTTACCCTGAGCTACCTCTATAGTTATGCTGCTATAGGCTTAGGCTACTGGAGGACATCAGGGTCTAATTTTCTCACTCTACTGATTTCTACTGTTCTTCATTCTACGGTTCTCCAGTTTTGTATTGTATTACATTGAAATGACTGTCGTCATTTCAGCTTTTAACTTTTTGCTCTCTCTCTTTTTCTTCATAGTAGGTACACCTGGTCTGGCGTTCTGTTAACTTTGACATCATCCAGAGAAGACGGCTCACCCGTTACTACCATCTAATGTAGAACAGATTACTAGATCAATATGTGCTTCTGTGCTTTTTTGTCTCTCTTGTTGTGTCTCTGCTCTGTCTTCTGTAACCCCAGTCGGTCGAGGCAGATGACCGTTCATACTGAGCCCGGTTCTGCCGGAGGTTTTTTTTCCCCGTTAATGGGTGGTTTTTCTTCCCACTGTCGCTTCATGCTTGCTCAGTATGAGGGATTGCAGCAAAACCATGTACAATGCAGACGACTCTCCCTGTGGCTCTACGGTTCCCCAGGAGTGAATGCTGCTTGTCAAGACTTTGATGCAATCAACTGGTTTCCTTATATAGGACATTTTGACCAATCTGTATAATCTGACCCAATCTGTATAATATGATTGAACTTGATTTTGTAAAGTGCCTTGAGATGACATGTTTCATGATTTGGCGCTATATAAATAAAATTGAATTGAATTGAATTGAATAGCCTAGCGTGCAGGCCTTAGAGATGGGTTGAACATAGTCTCTATTGTCTGCTGCAGTTCGGGTGGAACAAATTATGGCGGTCGGAAGGATCCATAAACTACGGTTTTCCCCCCAGTTCTAGCAGCTCGTGGAACCTTTGGGAAACTGGGCTTAAGGAAGAACTACGCTTTCAGAGTTCCACATTTGCCGTCCTGATATTTTGTAGAACAGCACAATATACTGCAAATATATCGTCATCACAATATGAGTGACTTCTGGAGCACAATAACTGTTGGCTAATACATTTCAAGGCTTATGAACTTGCTTTGTTAATACTAATGTCATATTTTCTCAGTTGGACATAGTCTCACAACACCATATGCCAATACTGGACACACATGACATAGCCCAAAATGCTACATGAGATGATGGAAGCCTAGATGAACCTAGAGAAGAAAGAAGACAAACGGGCATATATTGCAGCTGATACTCACATCAGAAGATTTTGTGCAGCCCTAATATCTAGGCTTGTTTATTTAGATATTTCCATAATCTCACACAAGTAAGCAGAGTGTTTAAGATGTTGCTTTAAACTGTTGTGGCTCTCAGTATCTGAGATGTTGTAAATAATATGGAGGAATTCATCGGTGTGGAGCTGGGGAGAACAGCTTGAGCCAAAACGTTTACCAGGGGTGAAGACCGGGCTGCCAACAGCTGGAGACATCTGGACGCTATCTGGCTGCTTAGTTACTGTTACACAAAGACTTTAACGCATACGAGGACCACTTAGGAATAAAGTGACAAAAAGATGAATTAAGCATTCAATAAAGCGGTTATTAGTGTCTAATTTAGAGTTGAGAAAAGAAGCGGCAGATGGAGAGGACGTGACCAATACAGACCATAAAAACTCAGACCTATGTAAAATCATGATAACTAAAACAGATTAGAATGAGAGGGTTTTTGAGAAAGCTGGAGTAAAGGTATTTATTCTTGAATATTCTTGTCAACTGCTCGCACATTAATGAGTCACTGGCTGAGAAGGACGGACTCACCAAGGAATGAAGGAGTTGATGTTTATAATCAAGCTTATCGCTCTGTTTAAATAGGGAATCGTTCAGTTCAGAATGTTCCAGGCTTTAAAGAGCCATTACGTGTTCACAATATCTGAAGTCTTACATCTGGGAACACTTTCATATTACAAATCCAGGAATGGTAATTTCTATGAGGGTTGTAGCCACATCAAATCTAGTCTGAATGATTAGCACAAAATCAGGTTCAAAGTAAAATTATTGTATTAAAGTCGAAGTAGGTTTAGAAGCTGATGATGCAGGATCAGTATAACAAACTATAAAAGGGAAAACCTTTTTGTAAAGTGCAGGTAAGAATAGAGAGAAGACAGGGTCTTCTGCTTCTAAATCAATGATAGCGTTTAGACAGAAAACATGGAATTTTTAGATGTTTGGAGCACCGACAATAACTTACTACATAAAGCATTTAAAAGGTAAATAGACAACATGTATATTTTATTAGAGGAAAGTAAAAATCAAGCGATTACAGTTACTCTGATGGACACCATGACCATAATATTGTGGTCAAGGACATAAGGGGGTGTTTAGAATTTATTGGCATACTTGGTTAAGAATAGAAGGAGTACATTAACACTAAATAAGAAGTTAAGCTTAACGTGGTAAGGGCGACTCACGTGGAAGTAAATACTATTTAGTGGTTTAAACTAAACATTATTGAATAAATCTGAGTAGTCGGTGGCATTTTTGGATTAGGATTGCAGTGCAGTACAGATTAATTAATAACTCAAACTTTTTCTAAATTCTTGAACAAGAGAGAATAGAAACATATCACTTAGTTTTACTTAGTTCTGGAAGGAAAAGGGGGCCTTAACTTCTAACACTTCTTCTTCTTTTCTTCTACTTTTGCTTCTTTATCTTGCATGAAAACCCTGGTCACTAAATTTTAATTGTAAAGATGGATATTTCTGTTAGAGATATCTTTCAGGAGCAGACGGAGAGCAGATTTGCACAGGAGAATGGCTGAATCTGGGTACTGGCGGAGTAAGCCTGTGAACATATCTGTTCTAAATTGTGAATTTTGATGATTGATTTTGTGACAAATGAGGACATTGTTAAACCTTTTGTTTGATAAATATGTGTAAGGTCACTATTTTGCCGTTGATGTGGACTTTAAGTTCAAAATGTGCTCATGTATTTTATTTTCTACTGTTCCTACGTCCTGGAGTGGAGCATGGTTCATGGAGGATGGGATGAATTGTCACCGAAGCGGACTTTCATGTATGGGCTGATAATATAATGAGAAAAGGTGATGTTATTAGAAAACAATTCGAACAATTTTTCAGTAAGACCATTGCTTTAGCTGCTACAGGTTGCATGTTCTGCTGTGGCTGAACATTCTACATTATTTTCAACCATTCTGTTCTCTATGTTCTTAATATTTTGTTTTTAATTGAGTCGGCACAGCTGTTGTTTTTGTTTTGATTTACGCTTTCAGGTGAGCGATCTTGGAAGGTATTTAAGTTTGGAAGTTCAAGTCGAATACACACAAAAAGATCATGTTGCAGGATAAGTTAAGGTACAATTACGTATACACAGAGTGTTGTAATGTTATTAGTGAATTCTTACAACTTATACTCAGTACGAGTTGAGATAAAACTGAAATGAAATCAAATGGACACTAAACATCAATGTTAAAGAAAATGTACATTAGCCCCATTGACATTTAAAGGATATCATCATGAGACTAGTGAAGACTCTGAGCTGGGAAATCATTGTAATATACGATACTGGTTAGTTTTTCCTGTCTCCTTAGGGCGACCCAGGGACGTAGAAGGGCGGGGTCCCTCTTTGTGTGCTGGACTAAGGGACTCAGAGGCATGATGTTTGCAACAGAGGGGGCCCTGCACCAGGACTGTGAGAAAGCAGTGCAATTTAATCAAAGGACGTATATCCTGGAGAGCGACATACCATGTCAGCGACATGAGGACAAGAACTTTGCTACACTACGAAGCTGCCAATCCCATCAAATGTTATAAATTCTGATTTTATCTATGCTATGCTAAATCCCTGAAGTTTTTGATTTATGATAAGGTGTATGATGGGCATATTTTTAGGTGGATGTTTTGTGTGATAACCATAGAAACTGAATGATGATATTATACTATTCCAAATTTTTTTTAATTTTGCTTAATATGTTTGTCTTTTTTCCTGTTACTTTTATGTCTTTTTACGACATTGTGAGTACCATGGCTGGGTTTCTGAGCCATGCTGGTCGGTCAGGTGGTCGGCTGGCGGACGCCCGTGGGGGAGGGGTCCATGCAACAGTTTTTACCCTGAATAAACACATAAATACCAGCGACAGGGATTTTTCGGTTGCATATGGTCAGAAATAACTGGCATATGGAAAAACAATGGACATTTTGTACATTCGTATATAGTTGAGTGCATGTTTTTATTTTATTCTACATTTACGACCATACATGACCAATTTTTCTTTGTTCTTTTTTTCTGTTTGATAATCAAAGCAAGTATTTTTACCCTTTTATATTCCTCTATTACTCCACATTTACATTATTCCATTTTTCTTATAATTCCCAGTGTGATTTCCCCCATGATATGGCTCACGTAAGTGAGCCAAGGGAGGATGTATGGAGGAATTCATCGGTGTGGAGCTGGGGAGAACAGCTTGATCTTTTATTATTGCCAAGATTGAATCCAGTTTGTCTTAATAACTGAAATCACTGCCCAAAGAATGATTAGTTCTAGAATATTTGTACTGAATCACAACAAGGTAAAGTAAGGCCAAAGGAACTTTAGTTAAACTACTCTTGGCTCTTACTCTGTTTCTGTCTTTTTCCAAAGTTCTGTTCATAAGACTTCCTAGAAATGGAAGAGCACACACACACCATTTCACACACACACCCCTCCAACTAGGGAGGGAGGGCTTTTGGTCCAGAGCAGCGCCTGTACACAGTAAGATATCATGTTCCTATTTACGTCATACTGTATCCCTATAAAGGCTGAAAGTTACCCCATATTGTTGGGATTGTTGGGACTGCTGTGAAATGAAGATGATTGTAAGTCCAGAATAAACGAATCCCCCTGCTGGTCACTGAAGAGAAGCTGTGGTGTCTGGTCTCGTCTGTCTGTTTTTTAAGGTTATATCCTCTCCCACAATAAACAGAATTATCAGAAGTTCACAAAGCTATGACATCATCATCTAGTTTCTTTGAAAAATTTTAAGTAAAGTAGGTTCTTCCAGATTTCTGTCTCTTATTCTGTAATTTAGCACAAAGAAATATTTAGCTAATCTAATGTTCTGTCCCTGACTCTCCTCGAGATCGGTCGTGTTTTTCAGCTCTCCGCAGAGCTCCTTATCTGCTTGCCCTGCCCCCACGTCTCTCCTGCTATTTGCTTCGTCCTGTGTCTTTGTGCAATTTCTTCACAGCAACCAAAAAGCTCGGAAAACAGAAGCTAAGAATTATGGATCTCGTCAGCTGGTCTCTAAATGCAATTGATCAAATTTTTTCAACTGGAAAGCAAAGGAACGGGGAGCATTCCTGTCCCGATGGAACCTTTTTTGGGGGAAACTCCGTGGATCGGTGGAATCGGTGGTCCACAGTGTGCCTCTCAATGATTTCCGTGGAGGACGCCGAAGACGTATATATATTTGGATTTATGATTCTAGGATTTCTTCTGATTGGATGTGGGGGATTTCTGATGTATCAACAACTTCAACGACTGCTGGTGGCGAATTCGGCTTTTATCAGACTACCAGCGGGATACGACGCAATCACAAAAGCGATGAATGAACAGAACATCAGGCTGGAGAAGCTAACGGCGGTGGTTGGGAGAGGCGAGACGGGATAACTGTCTCCCCCCTGGAACATGACCGGATAACGTGACCGGATAACATCTGGAAAATTGGACCCCGGAGCCAGTGATGAAAAGACTTTTAAAGCTGAAGTAAAAGTGTCTCAGCTTGTTATCATAACAAATTGTGTATTAAATCAGACTCCCTTTAACCTAAATTCTCCCCTGCGTTGTTATGGCGAAATCGCACAGAACTATTCCCCCCCCCCCCCTGCTACCCCCCCCTCCCCCGCAAGACACCTGTGGGGACGTACAGCTGGCTGCGAAGTGAAAGACTTTTCCATCAAGGACACTTGCCTGCCGGAGGAACGGCTTTCATGGACATACAGATTCCCACACAACATGCACACCACTGACTCACATTTCACTCATGGGACTTACACATGATTGATCTCTAATGTTCTCCTTCTGCTTATGTGTTGTATTCGTTATATTTGTGCTTATGCAATGAGGTTTTTTTTCTCATACTGTAACGTTTTTTACATTATGATAAATTCTTGCCTTTTTTTCTCCCTCCACTATCCCCATGTTTTAATGTTACTTCGACAGATTTCAAGGCAGCGCCTGTAAACTCCGTTTAGGCGGGGTCTGGGCAGTTTGGAGGAATGTGGCCTTGACAGCTGCGCTTTTTAGCAGCGGCTGGCTGGCTGCGTTCCTTGGCAACGCAAGGCCTCAGTCAATCGTTCCCCCCAAATGTTTGTTAAGTGTATGTGATGGACGGTTGTACTGGAACTGACTTTTCGATTGCAATGCAAATTGTAATTGACAAATAAAATTTGATTGATTGATTGATTAATCCTATCTGACATCAACAAGAAAAGTTCAGACTGATTGAACGTCCAACATTGAGAAAAAAGGTTTTGTCTTTTCATACAGTGGCTATAAACATATAATTTAAACTGCATATGTATGTACATACATATGTGTATATATGTAGTTGCATGTATGTTTGTAATGTGTCTTTTGTTTGATATAGTGCTAGTATCTCCACAGAGCTGCAGTTAGACAAGTCAACATTAAAGTTATCACTGTTTCCCAGACTATCCGCTCACTTGTCCTCACACATAGCACTATGGCAAAACTAAAGGCAGAGCTTTTGAATACAAAGTGTGAAAGTGTTAATTCATATTTTATTAAATGTGTTTATCTTATTTTTCTTCTCTCTTACACTCAACAGGAATGTCTCTGTGCAGAGAGCACAGAACTTCAACATTTCTGCAGAACGATAAACAGGTAACATTTTTGAGAAAACGTATCACCCTGTTTAAACAACATGTTGGGCAATTACTTTTAAGTTATTTAATGTTTAATCAGATAACTGTTTGTCAATTTGGCCTCAATAAAAGTGTTAGAAAAATGTGAATGTAATAATTTTCTTTTTATAAAGTTACAAGCATTTAGTCTGTTTAAAGAGCTGGCATGCAGGAATGTTCTATTGTTTTAACTTCACACAGGAAGAACAGATGTTTTTCCCAGACGAGGAATGTCTTGCTGTGTATGTTAATCCTATACCTCTTTGTGTGCAAAACCCCATGTTGTAAACCCCCCTTGTCCCTTCTTTTGTTTTTTAACCCCCATGTTGTGAACTCCTGAATCCTCCTGTCCCTTCCTTGATGTCCGACAATAAAGGCAGAAAGACAGAGGTAGCTCGGCGCAGATGAGCCAGACTTTCAGGGAGCGCAGTTCTTCGTCTGGCTGGTCTGCCCTCGCTCTGACGAGAAGTCTAAACTTGTGTTTGTGTGGTTTTCGTTCTAGGATAATAAAGGGTTATTTATCATAACCCTATCAAAAAGGATAAAATGTGAAAAGGGGGTTTAAGCACTAGCATTATATAATGGCAAACTTGACACACATATGGAATAAATGAGTGGCAACTCCTTTTCAAGTATAAGGATTTATTAACAGAGATAAATACCCATCCAGGGAAAATATGGCTGTCTTACAGTCCTGTCTACATATCCTGGGGATTATTTTGACAATTTAATGCATATTTGTTGAAATACTGCTTTTGTGTCTCAACCCGTCAGTGTGGTGCCCTACTAAGGTTCAACTGATGTCTTGCAGTGAATTTCGAATCAGTATTGCTATCGGTTCAAATGTATTTGTGACGTAACTTGGAGAAACTGACATGTCAGCAGTTCTGCCGCTGAGGGGTAAAAAAGCAGCTCCGTCTTGTGCCTCTATAGCAACTTGGAGTTTGAATAGTGAGTTTTGCGGTCCCTCTATCAATTTTCAGGTTAGCGATTTATTATTTTAGCATTCGGTTAATTTATTTAGCATTTATTTAGCTTTTACTAGTAGCCCAGGCCATGTCCCCATCAGTGTTTAAAACCCCTCATGGAAATAACGTTTGTTAAAAACCCAACCTAAAACACATTAGCATAGCTTTGTTTCTTAAAATCGCTAGCAGGTAGCTTAGCCTGTAAACTTCATGTACCTCATTTAAACCTTAAAAACACAGTGAAAGCACATTAGAAGTAAACAATCCAAATTGTTTCATGACCGGGGGGGACAAACGGGTCCATTGTCCCAGGCCCAGGACAGAGGGGGGGCCCAAAACTGACACTCTGACCATTACAATACAGGCAAAGTTATAAGGATCTGGGTTTTTGTTTTGACTGTTTGTTTATTTTGATCTATTAGTTAAACTCTCCAGCTTTAAAGCTCAGTTTTGGTTTCGGGTTCTTTCTTGTTTGGTTTCTGTTAGCTTGTGTTCTGTTTAGTGTTAGGTTTAGGTTCTGTTTTGGGTTATGGTCTAGTTTGGATTTTATTGTGGTTTGATTTTGTTTATTATCACTTCACTTGGCCTGCTCTGTTTACTTCTCTGTATCCAGCCTTTAATCAGTCACTCAGTTCACCTGCCAGCTATCTGCCAGCTCACCTTGTAGTCAACACCCTGTCACTCCTCTTCTCCAGTCACCATCCAATCAGTGTCAGTTTTCTTCCAGTCACTTCCCTGTTCCTGATAAGCTCCACCCATGTCAGTAATTAGTCTTCACTCCTGTTCACCTGCTCACTCCCCTATGTAGTCCTGTCACAAACCTCTGCAATCTGCCAGATCAATTCGAGCCACTTGGTGAGTCTTATCCAGCGTTGTATTTCTGATAGCCCTGTTGATACCGACCCGATTGCCTTTTTGATTCTGAGCCAGCCTGATCCCTGAACCTGATTTTCTTGCCCTGTATGAATGCTTACCTGTTTTTCTGACCTGGATCTGCCTTGGGATTTTCTGAGTTTGCCTCATCCTTGTCTGAACCTCTGCCTGTTTTGGACTGCCTTTCGTGTACCGGATTTTGGATTGCCTTTGTAAACCATTGAACCTTGCCTGTCCCTGTTTGGTATTAAAATCCAGTTTTTTGCTTAAAACCTCTCTCTTGTCTGGCTGAATACTGGATCCATCTGTCTCTGGTTCCTGACAAAAGTAATTTTTCAGACAATATTTGTGTGAAAAATATTTAATATTAGAGTAACTAAATATATACATATATATCTGCATTAGGTATATGTAATGTGTTTTCTTTAAATAAGGGACCATTAGAACTCCCCCCACCCCTACATAAAATGATTTGACCATTAGGACAATGGCTTGCTGCAACTTTGAAAGTTCGTTTCGCTGCAAACTAAGAATTTCAGGTTTTTAGATGTCCGGCGCACAGAAATGAAAAGAGGAGAGAAAAAGAGAAGATGACACTAAAGGCTTGAGGGATTTTATGAGTAAATATTTTTTAAAAACTGAGGATGAGTCAGGAACAGGTCTAGGAACGGAATTGCAGAGGAATGATGCCCATCCAGAGCCAGGTAAGAAGCAATGCTTTTATCAATGTGGTTTTAAACTATAGCATCCACTAGCTAGTGTAAGGGGGAAAACTCCTTTTCTTTTACAGAAATACTTGAGTGTAGCGCCAAAAGAGCAGAAAGCAGCCCGATCGGAGAGTCTGAACATAGTGGCTCAGAGACGGACCACCCTGATAATTTAAATGATCCCACGTTATGGCCAAAAAAAATGACTGATTCTGATTGAGTGAATGTTGTGCGTTTAATGGCAAAAAGGAAGCCTTTCTCAGAGATGGAAAGCGCTTTGGGTAAGATCTGCACAGATCTCCGGTGGGGCCGTGCTCCAGCCAAAGGTGTTCCTTTGGCTGGCTTATAAAGGCTGCAACATGGAGGATCAACAGTGCTCGCTTAGGCGCTTGTGGAGTGGCACTAAGCAGCTTGCAGGGGGACGGCTATCGGTCAGATTCTGAAAAAGCTGAGCAAACGATCACAAGCAGCCAGTTTCTGGCTTACTGCCTAGATGTCTGATTGCACAGAAAGACTGCATTGCCTTTCAGACTGTGCAAACAGAGAGCTGTGTCTCTCCAGTGTTGCTTAGGAGTGCAAAAAGAGATTGATTCGATCCTGCGAGACGGTTTTGTAGAAGCCAGGAGTTGTGGTGCTGGCCATCTCATGCTTTGAAGTTATTTAATGTTAAGTCAAATAATCCTTGGTCTGTTGGTAATTGTCCTATAATTGTAATTGTAATTGTATTACTTTTGGGGGGAGCGTTCCTTCCTTTACTTTGAATGTAAAAACTAGCTTCTGTATGCATTGTGCTAAACAAAGAAACTTGCATTGCCTTACATCGCTGAAAAACATTCTGTGTATGAGCTTATGTTTCAAAACACCCTTTTCTTTCTGAAAAGAAAGAAAAACTAAATGCGCTTATATTCCCAACACTATATTACACCAATTGTTTACATCTCCCGGTTGCTATAGTTACCATTAACACAGACACTGAAATAAAAACAAATAGGCAATCCTTGCATGAAAACTCAGCTCGTAGTCTGAGTCAACAGTTTATTATTTCAATCACACAGTGACTGTTTAGGACCGTCCTACTTCTAAACCCTACTTTATCCTGCCTAAGCTAGAAAGAAAAATAAAACTAATTTACTTGTTGCTTTCTTCTGCTGGCTGGGAAAGGTTTCTAAGGTTTGAGATACAAGTCATCCGTTGGTCTCAGATCAGCACAGTTTTACTTCAGCTGAGGAAGCAAAAATTATGAAAACCATAGTTATTGGACTGGGGAACAAAAACAAGGATGCCTTTGTCTCCTCGGGAAAATCTCCTTTGGATTTTCTAGTACCAGGGTCTGCTTTGGGTCTGGTCTTCAATCGGGAATAGAGTTGGGAATCGGCTGGTTCTGCACAGCTGGATTCCAAAGCTGCACAGAGCTTTCTTCCTTGAAGGAATGAGCCAGGTGCAAAGAGAACTTGCAAACAAGTTTTTTAAACCCAGTTAGAATTTGTTCTCAGAAAGCAATGCAAAGGGACGTTATGGAGGGAAAGAGCATTGCTGCAGGCTTTGAATTCTCCTTTGTTTTGTGTGGGAGGAGCTACGCCTGCTGGGGCTAGGCACAGTCCAGGAGAGCAGCTGCAAAGCCTGTTGGGACATGGAGTCACAAATGTTTCCTTGTCCATAGACAACATAACAATTGACTATTGACTTGTGTGCAGACTTTTCTCTAGTAGGAATAAACAGCAAACTGGGACGACTTTCTCTGCCAATGGCACAATGAGGTGTGGAGCCGTTGCTAAGCAGCCTACTCCTCAAGCACGTGCACTACAGGATATGTAAACGGAACACCATGGCATGCATGCAAGTGTTGACCTTTCACATAATTAAATAACATTTAATTGAGACATAGCCATTAATGTCAAAGAAAACGAAGTCCCCTGATAAAGCCTTGTTTCCTCCGGAGGATTGTGCATAAGCTTGAGGTGCGTGTTAAGTCTGGTGCATGTCAACTTGGAGGAGAGCCCGGAAGGGAGAGAAGGGTTTCTCACTGGGAAAAAACTGTTGGGGCGGGTCTTATAAGGCCCGTTTACACTACACTTTTTTAACCGAGCCGAGACCAGTCCGAGCTCGGTAACCGAGATAACTCTTGTGTGTAAACGGTCAGCAGACTGAACCAGACCGCGCTAAACATAACCGGACCGCGCTAACTGCAGACCAGCTCTTGGGTAGGTCTCGGCCTGGTTCTATTTTATCCCGGTTTCTGATAACGAAGAGCGCATGAGCAGACGGCGTCATGCCCTTACAGTCAGCTGACTGTCAGCGGGTTTTCCGGCGTGTCTGGCTGCACGTCCCGATTCACACTCCATTCAGACAAATTTCAGACATTCATAATAATACTAGCTTCCTTACCGTGCCACACGGTTTCCAGTGATGATTCTGCTTAGCAGCACAATGAACCTCAGTGTCTGTCGTTGTTTCCGGCGTCTGTAAATCCTTATTAGACGTTCGTTTGTCTCATCCACTTCCCAAAAAGCCAACTTTCTCAAATAAATTAACCAATGGTTGCCTTCTTCCCCTGACTCTCTGCAAACACCGAAATATCACAATATCAAGCATAACTTCCTGAATGTTACGGGCGCAGCTGTGTGTGTTTTGCTGCTACCGCCTTCAATCCCAGAGAGCGGTAGTACCGCAGATCGCCACTAGGGGGCGAGGAGCAACCAAGGAACCGAGATAAGCTTTGTGTGTAAACGGGTCGGCTTGTCTTGGATAACTGAACCAAGCTCGGACTGGTCTCGGCATGGCTCGGTTTTTAGATGTAGTGTAAACGGGCCTATAGTTTAACCTAAACTGTTCTCCTTACTCACAGTTCAAATTTGTGCAGGATCAGGTATAGTTCCTTTAATAAATCAAGGCAGTGATATTAGAAAATCTGTTTGCTGGGATACTGTGATAAATAAAAGTATTTGTGTGGTTAAATTGTCTCCATACACAACAAATCTCCATAAAAATAGAATAAAACGGCAAGGATCAACCAATACCTGGATGACACATTTAGAATGAAGTGGATTTAACTGTGGGGGTGCTTTAAAGTCTTTGTTTAAAGAACCGGTTAGAAAGTGGCTGTAGGACCAGTACTGGTTAACAACAGGTACCTCTAAAGTGGAAAAGTCCTTACAGTTTCTGTTCATTCTTTTAATTATTGTTTTATTTATTTATTTTTATTTATTTTTTTCCAGTGTCCTGTCTAGCAATGTGGCAATAAGAATTATTGTCTTAATGCCAAATAGAGCTCGACAGATTTTACTTTCACAAGTGAAAGTGCAGCTTTCGCCATAGTACTCCGCTTGATTCATACATGTAAATAGTTTTATTGTGATTCATGCGGGGAGTATTTCAAATTATGTGGACACTACAATGGGAAAGTAGGAGAGTAAAGGAAAAACAAGAAGAGAAAAAAAAGAAAGAGAAGAGGTGAAAGAGGAGATAAAAGGGAGAGAATGATAAAACGTCTTCAGTCTGTTTCATCCCCTGCAAAGAGAGATGTAAAAAGAACAGCACAACCAACGGATATAGTATAACAGATACAATAAAGTAACACCTTGATACCATTGCTAAATTATATGTATTATTATTTAATCTGACATGTATAATGTGATAGCTGAGAAAAAAAGTAAATAAATAAATAAATTATGGGCTTTGTGTTTGGAAGTGAACACTGAGTACCTGGAACCCAGCCCCTGTGGGTGTTTGTGAGAGTGCACCTGTGTATGTAAAATTTATCCAAAAGAAAAATGCTCAATAGTGGTTGAGGAGAACCAAAGGCCCGCCTCCCCCGAGCACCGAGGCAGGCGCCGGGGGACCCATAACCCCAGACCCCCAAAGGGGCCCCCAAAGCAGGGCGCCCAAGAGGGGCCAACACACGAAATCTGCCCCCCCCCCCACCAAGGGAAGAGGAGAGACGACCCCGAGGAAATCCCCCAGCCACCGCAATGCCGAAGCCCCCAGGAGCCGCGGGGGCGAGCCCGTGGGCTCCGCTGGCAACCAGCTACGCTGAAGTGGAACCGGCCATGGGCCCCAGGGCCCCGAGGCCCCAGGGGTTCCCCGCCCCCCCGGTGGGAGCCCTGACCGAGCCCCGGGGGGCCAGGCCCCGCGAAGCAGCCGCCAGGAAAGAGCCGGCACCCACCTGGGAATCTGCCCCGAACCCGAGGGCCGCCAATACACCAGTGGGCCAAGGCGCCAGCCAGCGGAGGGGGGCAGGACAGGGGGGGGGGGATGGGCTCCGCACCTAGCGGAGACTTGAGATGTTCTTGGGAGAGGGAGCGGTTTGGGCCCGAACCTGGCAAAAAAATATATATATATCTCATTCACACCTTCCCACCCTAGTGTCCCACTCACAATGCACAGACTTTCAAAAAAAAATTGTATTTTAGAAGATTCAGTGAACCATGAGGACTCTGCTTAACATACAGTGGCTTGCAAAAGTATTCATCCCCCTCTAAATGTTCCACATACTGTCACAATACAACCACAAGCAAATATATTTTATTGAAATTTTATTAGAAAGACCCACACAAAGTGATATACAATTGTGACATATAATTTAATGCTACTGTGAAGTATAATTTAATGCCATCACCTAATCTGGATGCCATTAAATTGGCCTCTGGTTGGGTCTTATTTTTAACAAAGACATGTCATTTAAATCCCATATTAAACATGTGTCCAGGGTTTCCCTTTTTCACCTCTGGAATATTGCCAAAATTAGAAATATTTTGTCTGGAGTGACGCTGAAAAACTAGTCCATGCATTGTTATGTCAAGGCTGGACTATTGTAATTCTTAATTATCAGGAAGTCCACAAAATGCAGTTCGAAGCCTTTAGCTGATCCAAAATTCTGCAGCAAGATTTCTGATGATAATCAACAAGAGAGATCATATTTCTCCAGTTTTAACTTCCCTTCATCGGCTCCAAGTTAAATCAAGAATATATTTTAAAGTTCTCCCTCTCACATTTAAAACCCTTAATAATCAAGCTCCATCACATAATAGAGATCTGATTACCCCATATGTTCCGAGCACTTCGCTCTCAGACTGCAGGTCTGCTGGTGGTTCCTAGAGTCTCTAAAAGTAGAATGGGAGGCAGATCCTTTAGCTATCAGGCTCCTCTCCTGTGGAACCAACTCCCAGTTTTGGCCCGTGAGGCAGACACCCTGTCTATTTTTAAGACTAATCTTAAAACCTTCCTTTTTGACAAAGCTTATAGTTAGAGTGGCTCATGTTACCCTGAGCTACCTCTATAGTTGTGCTGTTATAGGCTTAGGCTACTGGAGGACATCAGGGTCTAATTTTCTCACTCTACTGATTTCTACTGTTCTCCAGTCTACTGTTCTCCAGTTTTGCATTGTATTACATTGAAATGACTGTCGTCATTTCAGCTTTTAACTTTTTGCTCTCTCTCTTTTTTCTTCATAGTAGGTACACCTGGTCTGACGTTCTGTTAACTGTGACATCATCCAAGGAAGACCCATCACCCGCTATTACCATCTAATGTAGAACAGATTACTGGATCAATGTTTGCTTCTGTGCTTTTTTGTCTGTCTTGTTGTGTCTCTGCTCTGTCTTCTGTAACCCCAGTCGGTCGAGGCAGATGACCGTTCATACTGAGCCCGGTTCTGCTGGAGGTTTTTCCTTCCCGCTAATGGGTGGTTTTTCTTTCCACTGTCGCTTCATGCTTGCTCAGTATGAGGGATTGCTGCAAAGCCATGGACAATGCAGACGACTCTTCCTGTAGCTCTACGCTTCTTCAGGAGTGAATGCTGCTTGTCGGGACTTTGAAGCAATCAACTGGTTCCCTTATATAGGAAATATTTGACCAATCTGTATAATCTGACTGATTTTGACTTTGTAATGTGCCTCGAGATGACATGTTTCATGAATTGGCACTATATAAATAAAACTGAATTGAATTGAATTGAATTTTCTGGCGCCAGTTGGCAAAGATCTTTATGGCAAGGAAAAAGAAATAGCCCAGTCCATCCATCCATCCATCCATTTTCTAACACGATTATCCCTGCTGGGATCGTGAGGGGTGCCGGTGTCTATCACCAGCTGCCAATGGGCGAGAGGCGGGTACACCCTGGACAGGTCGCCAGTCCATTGCAGGGCAGAAATAGTCCAGTCTTTTGCCCATTTTATTGTGATATCACCAAGACCTGCTGCGCTAGGATAGCACAGGTGTTGTGCCAAACGACTTATCCACGCCAGAATTTGTATCCCCTGCGTCGAGAGCGCATTCAGCTGGAAGAATGAATCCAGTCAACTCCGCCTCATTTCCAACCTATTAGGAGTGGAAATTAATTTGTTTTACTTTTCTTAATGAAATATAGTAATGGTGTCGTTACATTATCGTTCAGTTAGTGGGAAAAAATGAAAATGTAACACTTGTTAGTGCTATTGTAAGGGATTGCTATGTCGGTTAAAACTCGATTGATCACTCAATAGAACACGTTATGAGAAACTAAACGGCTCTATGGTCATTTCCAGATGTGTCACGAAAATATTAGCTTTATGTTATTAGATTGTCACATGTCTGTCTGCTGAAACCAAAAATCCACCTTCCTGAGTCCATCACAGCTGTCTGCTGGTTCGTCTTTTTTCTTTTTCTTTTTTGGTAACTAGACCCGCATGAATGGATCATATAAAGCGGATTTCACGTGTGATCAAATGAACACTGAATAAAGGTACAGCCAAAATTATCAGATCTAATAAAATTTTAATTCAACCAATAACTATATAGAGATATTAACCATATTAAAAAAAATTCGCTTTTGAAAATAGAACAATGTATTAGGAGTTTAAAAAAATCTATTTCATTTTATTAGAATGTGATGTTTAAAAATATTTAGACTTCACAAAGCTGGAGGTTAAAAGTTTTATTGATTTCAAGCACTCGATGCAGGGGATACAAATTCTGGAGGGGATAAGTCGTTTGGCACAATGACACCTGTCGCCTGTGCTATCCTAGCGCAGCAGGTCTTGGTGATATCACAGTAATTTGGGCTAAAGTCTGGACTATTTCTGCCCTGCGATGAACTGGCAACCTGTCCAGGTTGTACCCCGCCTCTCGCCCATTGATAGCTGGAGATAATAATAATTGAACTTTATTGATCTCACAATGGAGAAATTCACTTCTGCATCTTAACCCATCCCCTCAGGGAGCAGTGGGCTGCCACTGTGTGGCGCCTGGGGAGCAATTGGGGGTTAAGGGTCTTGCTCAGGGACAGATAGACACCGGCACCCCTCATGATCCCAGCAGGGATAATCGTGTTGGAAAATGGATGGATGGACTGGGCTATTTCTTTTTCCTTGCCATCAAGATATCTGCCAACTGGCACCAGAAACTGCTATTATTGGGCTTTCTTCGTCTGGAAACAAATGCATACAACCCTTTACGGGCGCAGCCATGATGAACTGGTTGAACTCGCTAAGCTGACAATACAGTGATCTGATTGGCTGAGCAGCAAAAATCAAATCACGTGACCTCTTGGACTGGAGCGCAACAGTTTAGATTTTTAATCGGCTATAACTTATTAATGTGTAAGTGAAAACGTGGGAACATTGGTGTTTTGAGATCACTGCTATGTGTAGCAACTTATCCAAGTGCAAGAAAGTTGCCCCCTGACAGTTCATACAAAAGTTCTTAAGGAGACTTCCTACAAATCCTGGCCCACGGACTACTTTTAAGACTTGGCTTAAAACTTTCCTTCTTTACAAAGCTTATAGTTAGAGTAGCATAGGTTACCCTGGCCTAACTCTGTAGTTATGCTGTATTAGGCTTAGGCTGCTGGAGGACATCAAGATCTATTTTTCTTCCACTGTTCCCCAATTTTGCATTGTTTGTTATTTCAACTTTTAACTTTATGTTCTCTTTGTCTTTTTTCTCTTCTTAGTAGGTACACCTGGTCTGGTGTTCTGTTAGCTGTGACATCATCCAGGGGGGCAGATCATCTTTCATTACCATATAACATGGAAAGGACTCCTGGATCAATTTGTGTGCTTCTGTGCTTTTTTTGTGTGTCTCTGCTGTGTCTTCTCTAACCCCCAGTCGGTCGAGGCAGATAACCGTTCACAATGAGTCTGATTCTGCTAGAGGTTTTCCTCCCTGTTAAAGGAGGGTTTTCCTCTCCACTGTCGCTTCATGCATGCTCAGTATGAGGGATTGCTGCAAAGCCATTGTAAATGCAGACGACTGTTCACTCGCTCTTTAATGAGGAGTGAATGCTGGTTGTCAAGACTCATGCAATCTGCTGGGTTTCCTTAGATCGGAAACATTTGAGTGAGTAAAGTGCCTTGAGATTAAGTTTTGTGAATTGGTGCTATATAAATAAAATTCATTTGAATTTAATTTAATTGAAGTAGAAAGAAATATTATATACTAGAAAATTTCTGAAGAAATTTAGCAAGGCGCTTGCCTCGTGGTGCGTACCGTACCGTGTAAAATAGCAACAGGAAGCAACACCGCGAATTTCAGGTTCCTACGGTGTTCACAGCCCCCGCAGCGGCCATCGAAAGGTGCTGTGTTAAGTCAATGGAGCATGTCCCTAGGAGCCTCTGGCTAGCAGCGTTGTCATGGAGACTCCCTTACTGTTGCAGCCCTCTGTCTTAATTGTTATTACCTTTATCATGTGAGGTACTGAGGTGAATGTATGATTTTAGTGTCTTTGGAGCATTTCTGCAGCATGTAGCAGAGGCAAATAGGGGTCAAAAATGGATGTTTGACACCTCATAAAATAGACATGCTTTATCCGACATGGCCCAGTTTTGTTGTGCAGCTTTCTCTCTACAGGAAGTACAAATTCTGTCAAGCAGAAGTTTGTACAAGCTTCCTATAGCTACTTCCGGTTAGCAACATGCTAACCGTTAGCCGCTAACAAGGTTGTGTTCACTATCACCGGGTGAAGGTACTCTGTTAGTTTGGTCCAAATCCTGTGCTGGGAAGTGCTTCAAATAGGGAGAAAATACGTTGTTTATTACGTCGCCATGGTAACTCAACATGGCGGGTGGTTTTGGCCCATTGAAAAGCATTGGATATTTGACACATTATAGCTTGGAGATGCTTTATGCGACGTAGGCCAAATTTCTTGTGGAGCTTTCTCTCTACAGGAAGTACAAACTCTGTCAAGCAGAAGTTTGTACAAGCTTCCTAGAGCTACTTCCGGTTAGCAACATGCTAACCATTAGCCGCTAACAAGGTTGTGTTCACTATCACCGGGTGATGGTACTCTGTTAGTTTGGTCCAAATCCTGTGCTGGGAAGTGCCTCAAATAGGGAGAAAATACCCTCGTTTATTACGTCGCCATGGTAACTCAAAAGGGCGGTTGGTTTTGGCCCATTGAAAAGCATTGGATATTTGACACCTCATAACTTGGAGATGCTTTATGCGACATAGGCCAAATTTCTTGTGGAGCTTTCTCTCTAAAGGAAGTACAGACTCTGTGAAGCAGAAGTTTGTACGAGCTTCCTAGAGCTACTTCCGGTTAGCAACATGCTAACGGTTAGCCGCTAACATGGTTGTGTTTGGTATCACCAGGTGAGTGTACTCTGTTAGTTTGGTCCAAATCCTGTAATGGGAAGTACCTCAAAAAGGTTGCCAATAGCTGGGTTTCACGTGACGTCACAGTGCTGCTGCGCGACACCGCGAAATTCAGATGGAGGGCAGGAAGTGAAGTAGCTGAGGATCTGCCGTCTGAAATAACGCTTATGTTTTGTGTAGTTTACGGCTGCTCCAATCGTTCGAACCGAGAAAATGAAAAGAGCTTTTACAGAGTAACAAAGATTGTCGTTCATAAAGGTGAAAATTGTAAAAAGCTCACAGAACAACACCGTAAAAAATGGATTTTAAACGTACGTCTGCGGTCTGGAGGAACAGAGTCTGCCAATGCCCGTGTCTGCAGCGACCACTCCGTCGGAGGTAAGCTATAACGTTATGTTAGCTAGTTAACTTGTTTTTGTGGCTGTGATTATATAGCATAAGGTTGTCGTTAAATGCTCATTTACTTAGTAATGATTAATAGGTTACCGGTAGTCTAATATGGACTTCATTGGGACTGTTTAGGCTGTCCTAGCGCTTTGGGTTACGTTGAGTCGGTAACCTGGGCTCCGACGGTCAACCTCGGTTAACAAAAAACTAAGCCCAAATCAGAAGCATCTCTTCAACGAGAGAAGAGGATGAAGCTCAAAGAAGATCAACAAAGCTGGTCGGAATGTGCAGAGGCTATGTTGGATCTCCAAAAGACAGCTGAGAGCCTGGGTATGAGCTCCGATCTAACGCAGACAGGCGACTGCTCTGAACCGAAGCAGCTAACGCTAGCATCTTTTAACACATAAAACAATATAAGAACAAACACTCACCCTGGCGAAGACTAAACGATGATCGTCGTGGAGACGTTTGGTGCCGAGGTTGTGGACCCACCCGCTGACAAAGAAGTTATATGCCTCCATACTTTTATATACGATGTCTGAAGGACCAGATAGTTTGTTATGTCAAAGGCCCCCACCGTTGGCAAATCTTTAAGGTCCACCGAAAACTCACTCATCTTCATGAGGTACGGATCACGTCCAACGTATCTGTCAATCAACTCCTTGTATCTATGTCTTAAAACAGGCTCTAACTCCATACAATACGGGCTCTCGGTAACGGTGTCCTCCATGTTTACGCTAACTTCATAGACGTCCTGCCCTCCATCTGAAATCGCGCCCCCTGGCCGTGTCATAATCATCACGTGACTGAAACCCAGCTATACTTAATGTCACCAAAGGTCACCAAAGGTCATGGGTCAGATCGGCCTCCTTTAGCAACTCAGCCTCACCAAATCTGGGCCCAGAACTCAACATTGGACCAAAATGGTGTGTAGCGCCATTTCCCACAGGTGGGTGGTGCTGTATTGGCCAATAGGCTATGTGCACGATGTTGCTACGCAACTTCCGCTAACTGAAAGGGGTAAGGGAGCATACTTCCGGTTAGGCTGTTCACCCACGGCAAGCAATGGCGTTCTACACGCTGCCTGCAGGACCTTCCAAAAATAACAATTAACGACGTGCTCCGGTTTATACGAACCTTATCATCTGCTCCACGGAGTAAAAAAGAGAAAGGCTTCAAGTTTTACGTGTCGAACTACATTGAAAACTTTGAAGGTAAGTAATGTACCAGTCGGTCACTGCTGAGCCAATGTTGACTACCTAGGTAGTGTTTTTTATTCTGTACATACATATACTGTCTCGTTTTCACTTATAATATATTTGTTTAACATAACTTCAAAGCCATTGTTTCAGATTCTGTTTTAATATTTTAACCACCACAGTGTCCAACAAAGACTCGTCAGGGATAGTGAGCGTCAGGGAGGTCTGTTACAGATCGGTGCGCAAAAATGATAAGCCTCATGAACTCAGAGTAGGCTGAAATCACATAAAATGATGATCTGTTCTATGCAAAGAGGACTATATTTTGGGGATCTTATGTAGCTCCTGTGCAGCGTAAGTTGTAAGTATTTATAGCTGTTGTGTGTTGGAGTAGTAGCGCACATATAAGTTGCTAACTTTAGCATTAGCTTAGCTACACGAGAGCCCCAGAAGCTAGTCTGTTATGACTGCAGATTTTTGTTATATTGTAGGTTCAAATATATATGACTCTGTTAATGCTAAGGCCAGTTCCTAGGCCTCACCAGGCTCCACTGCTCATCAACAACTCAGCGGTGGAGGTGGTCAGCAGCACCAAGTTCCTGGGGGTGCACATCACGAACAACCTCACCTGGACTGTGAACACCACGTCACTGGTGAAGAGGGCACAGAAACGACTGTACTTTCTGCGGAGGATGAGGAGAGCCCGCCTGCCCCCGCCCATCCTCACGACCTTCTATAGAAGCACCATAGAGAGTATTCTGACCAGCTGTCTCTCTGTGTGGTGTGGAGGCTGCAGTGCCTCCGACTGGAAGAACGTGAGGAGAGTGGTGAGGACAGCAGAAGGGATCATCGGGGCTCCTCTTCCCTCCATAAAAGACATTTCATCGCAGCGCTGTGTGTCTCGAGCCCGTAACATCATCAGGGACCCCTCACACCCCCACCACAGACTATTCTCCCTGCTGCCCTCTGGAAAGAGGTTTCGCAGCATCCGCTGCAGGTCCACTAGGTTCTGTAAAAGCTTTTTCCCTGCTGCAATCAGACTGTTGAACTGCTGAACTGCTAAAGTATAAAAACGGACTGTGTACCACATTCGATTCGCTGATTTGCACATTTGCACACTTGCACATTGTATTAAATTGCTGCTGCACCTTAGCGGGAAACGCACTGCAAAACTGTGTACAATGCAACTGTCTACTTTTTAAATCACTGCTGCACCTTACTGCATATTTGTTTACATTTGTTTTACACTGTTTACATTTCAACTGCCTACTGTTCACTGCTGCACTTTATCCGGAAGTCAATTGAAACTTATCCTGTAAGTGACTGCGATTTATCACTGCACTTTATCCTGTACTGTAATTCACCGCAAGGTATCCTGTAGAGTTACTGCAATCTTTCTGAGCTGTGTGAAAACGAAATTTCGTTCTGTATGCACTCTGTGTATACAAAATGACAATAAAGAAAGTCTAAGTCTAAGTCTAAGTCTGTTCATTCTGCTCTTTTGCTTCTTTTTACTTAATTTAAAGACTGGAACACAGTGCAGTTTACCGCGGTGAAGTTGGTTTGATATTGCACATTCAAGCTCCGCGGACTCAGCGGGATCAATTTATATTAGTTTCATGTTAGCTGGTCACAAGATAAGGAATTTATTGATTTTTGTGTCTCAAGAGTGCTTGGTTCAAAGATTTGTTGAGACGCTGGCCGAAATCGGAGTGCTTCAACAGGATCAACCGTGAGCTAGATCCCGCTCACTCCGGAGAGTTTGAATTTTCAATATTAAACCAACTTCACCGCGGTGTGCAGTTTCTATGTGAGCGACGTCTATTGTTTACGTTGCGTGCGTTTGGTTGGCAAATATGTTCAGAAATGTCCATCTTATTTAAGTTATGACGCCAGGGAAGCATTAATTTTTGTAAACAAAGTTTCTTCATTGTACTATTACTTATTAAAAATATGCGTGGTGCCTACCAAAGTCACTGACGTGATGATTTCACATTCGTTCGTATAAGCCTGCTCAAAGTTGTAGTTTTAGACGCTTTGTGATGCATAAAAAAGCTTGAAATTGATTAAAAACACTGATCACCAAAAGCGCATTGTGCTGCAGAGATAGTTCTTACTCTGTAGACAACTGCAAACTTTCATTTGTATCTTTGCAAATAGTTATAAAAAAAAGAATTGGGATGTCAACCCAAAGTGCATTCATTCATCTTTATTAAGAACAGACGTGAGCATAAATCGGCTAAGGTTTAAAAAAATAAGCAAATTTTTGTCCTGCACTTTCTTCCAGTCTTTTTTCGGCTTGCTAAAAAATTATGACAATCAAAATATACATTTTAAGTGCAGCCCTGGCCATTTTATGTTGTTGCTTAATGACCTATTTTTAGATAAATGGATTCAAACACAACCCATTATTGAACCAACTTTTTACAAAAACCGTAAGTGTTAAAAAAAGAACACGTGCTCTCTGAAGGAGAGCACGTGTTCTTCAGAGAGCAGAGAGCTTTCCTGGGTTTGTACCTTTTCTGTGTTTTATCATCAATGTTATTTTTAAGCATTTCATTTAATTGTTTTACAGGGTGTTAAACCAGGCCGCGTGCGTGACATGGTTTTTATATCTGCAACACCAAAACAGCAGCGCACAGTTGGAAATGGTGTAAGGTAATTATTGTAAATGTAAGGTTGAAGTAACTGAATATGTTCTTTGAATACTTATTTTGAGTAACATGTATTAATTGAATGTCTTGTTTTTGTTTTGTTTTTTTGAAGGAGCAAACGTTACAAGGCAGTGCGAGGAGACACACCAGACCCTGATGTTCTCAGAGTAGCAGAGGTGTATCAGGACTTTCAGCAGACCTTGCACCTCTCATTACTACCATGGCAATCAGTGCTGATGTCCCTTTAGTTGATTCGGCCTTTGGTAAAGTCCAGGGGTCCCTTCTTCGTACGTCGCTAACTCAGCTGGATTTGATTATTGACGATTTGGCATGATCTTGGATCGTTTGGTTCTTCGAAACTCATCCTGGACTTGTCAACATGTGCGCCAGCTTAAGCCTGCTGGCGAGCAGGTTTATTTCATGTAAACAGGATTAGATCGCAGCTTTATAAGCGAAGGAGATAGGGAAGTCTGTCGTAGCCATGTCTTGTCCATATTTACGACGGCAACCATTTGCGGAAGGTGCAAGAATAATTTCAGAGCTTTTCGAATTAATGGTGTATTGTGCAATAGACAGGATCCTTTAGTGCAGCGCGACAGTTTAATTGTAGAGAGATTTTTCTTGGTGGCTGTTATAAACAGACAAACACATCATTTAACAGTGGCTTTTAAAGAGGAAAAGGTGGTGTTAGAGCCATAAATAGAAAATATTTAAGTTATTTGTATGATGGTTTGCTTTTTATTTTTTATCATATTCAGTAAGAAGATTTGTTCGGGCCATTTTATTGTGAAGTTTAGTTTTACTTAGAAAGGCTTGCTTACTGTCGAGCCGTATGTTTTATTAGAAAAAAAACTATGGATGGATTATCTACACACGGAGCAATACAGTTTTACCGTGTAAACTGTGTATGACTTGGAAAAGGAAAAACTTAATGTTTTTATAGAATTTTTTGTTAAAATTCCCAGTTTGCACGCGTCCTTTACTTCCAGTGTCTAAGGAATGACACCGATATTGGATCTTTCGCAATAGAAAGTGGCTTCTTAAAATAAAGTATAATAATTAAAGGCTACCATTTTGTAGAATATTCTTGTACTTCACTTTTACTTGTCCCCATGTTAGTGGGTCCCATGGAGGCTCTGACATAAAAGAACAAAGTAAATATGAAATCATTAAAATGCAAAAATACATACAGTAGAAAGTGATAGAAACATCTAACATGGACAGCACTTACACATTTAATTTGTCTGCTACTTTTTGCCAGCCCTGTCTCCTGGCTTTAGCAGACTTTGAGGTGTTACCTGTCGTTTTAATTAATGACTCAAATTCAGCATAACCTTCCATTAAAAGCTCTTGTTCTGCTTGGGAGAAAAACGGTGGGCGTTCTTTGGCCATGCTGAACAGCCAATAGCAGCCTTGCTGATCATTGTTTCTACTATCGACACATTTCCCCTTTTAAACAAACGCATGAACGCGCAATTATCTCAGATAACTCATTCCAGCCATACCAATCATAAACAACAGGTGTGTTCGAAGAACCCAATTAGCCGGATCATGATTAGCCGGATGAAATCATCTTGGATGTCTCATTTGATCTCGGATGTTTTAAGCAACGTACGGAGAACGGACCCCAGGAAGGCAGTCCGTTCGCTTTTCAACATCCCCTACCAGTCAGTCGGGTAATAATTCGCCATGTGGATGCCCCTCCACCGCCGTCACTGCCTCTTGACCACCACCATCTCGAGCCCACCTGTGTCCAGTTTGTCTGCAGCCAACAGCAACAACTTGAACTGGAGTGTCTTGTGACAACGCTGGAACAGTCCCGTCAAATTGAAGATGCCACCAGGGAGCAGAGCGCAACAGTTCAATAGCATGATGTCAGGAGGCCCTGTATTACTACTTCTCGGTTCTGGGAAGTATGTCATGTGAGATGAGCCACTTCTGCTTTGTGCTTAGCGCAGCGCATCAAGAAGGCAACAGCAGCCACAGCTGCCATGAAAAGGGGCCTAGCACTTGAACCATCAGCTATCCAGGAATACTGCAGGATCAAAAACACCAACTTTTGGCCCTGTGGGTTCATCATTCACCCTGATGCTTCATGGTTGGGCTCTTCTCCAGATGGTGTTGTTTTTGACCCGACTGAGAGGCCAAAATTTGGTTTGTTGGAGATAAAATGTCCCAATACTAAGAGTTATGTGGATTGTAGCTATTTAAAAAAGTGTAGATTCCAAAATGTCAAGGTTGCAGGTCAAACTAATTTTGGTTTGTTTGGTTGTCAAACAAACGGGAGAGTGTTGGCCTAGTGGTTAGAGCAGTGCGCTTGCACTCAGAGAAGGATGCAAGTAACCGGTTTGATCCCCAGCGCCTGCACTCTGGGTCCCTGAGCAAGACCCTTAAACTCAGAACGCTCCCCGGGCACGGCACATGGCAGCCCACTGCTCCCCAAGGGGATGGGTTAAAAGCAGAGAACACATTTCATTGTAATGTATGTTTCAATGTATGTTTCAATGGCAATAAAGATGCTATTACTATTACTGCTATTACTTACTGTCTGAGCTTGTTACTATGTATTTTGTTATTTTATGTATGGCTTAGTAATGGTTTTGTACACTAATTTTCTATTGTCCTATTTAGTTAATTCTGTTCTAACATCTTACCACTATATGCCATGTTGTGGATTTAGTAGCTTTTAAGAGTTTTTTAAAAACCCATGTTTTGCTAAGGTATGTTGCAAATGTAAGAAAAACGATGCTAAGAATTTAAACAGCACAATAAAAGTTTGTTGTTTGAGTATTCCAGTTTGTTTATTAATGTAAATTTCCCCAAAACAGTGTTTTAATGTAATCAGTAATTAAGAAGTATTGGCTTTATAAAGTATTTTATTTGTGGCCTTTACAAACAAGTACCAAACTTCACAAGGTGAAAAAAGAAATAAGCACAATTCTCAATTCAGTCACTAGGGGGCAGTAAGACAGGGGATCGTTTATTATGTTCAAATTTTAATAATTTCACAACTAAATTAGTTTGTGGAAAATCACTTAAGCTAACTAAACAAGGATGAAAATGGTCTAAAACAGAACTAAACCAGGTCAAACATCTGTCAAACTAGATATTTTTGCAAGTTTTGTCTCACTGACAAAAATAGTTCTATTACAACCGGAAGTGGATGCCATCACCACGCTTGGCCGGAAGTTAGCGGGCGCCATCTTGTGCACATTGTCAGAATGCAGCTTGTAGGCTGCAGTCTGAGCCTCGCTGCCTCTCTCCCTTCCCTGCTCAGAATAATTGGTTCCACCTGTCAGGCTGCAATCAACCCTCACTGCTCTCACCTGGTTCCACCCTTATTTAAAACTCACCTCATTCTGCTCTCGTCGCCGGTCCGTAGTGTTCACTCCTGCTCAGTCTCAGCCAGTATTCGATGTCAGCTCTGTTTTGTTGCAGTCAGCCTGAAGAACGTTGCTTCTACTTGGTTTTTGTTCAAGTCACTTCTCTCAGACTCTGCTCAGCTCTGCTCCATCGGACGCTCTCAAGTCCTGCTACTCGGTTCCACGCTCCCAAGTCCTGCAATTCAGTTCCACGCTCTCAAGTTCTGCAACCTGGTTCCACGCTCTCAAGTTCTGCAACTAGTTCCACGCTCTCAAGTTCTGCAACTCGGTTCCACGCTCTCAAGTTCTGCAACTCAGTTCCACGCTCTCAAGTCCTGCAATTCAGTTCCACGCTCTCAAGTTCTGCAACTCGGTTCCACGCTCTCAAGTTCTGCAACTCAGTTCCACGCTCTCAAGTTCTGCAACTCAGTTCCACGCTCTCAAGTTCTGCAACTCGGTTCCACGCTCTCAAGTTCTGCAACTCGGTTCCACGCTCTCAAGTTCTGCAACTCAGTTCCACGCTCTCAAGTTCTGCAACTCGGTTCCACGCTCTCAAGTTCTGCAACAGTTCCACACTCTCCGGTCCCGCAGCTGTTCCACGGTCTCAAGTCCTCCGCTTCTGAGTTTCCTCCCGGTCAGTCTCCTCGCGCTCCTCCTGTCAGCCAGCTTCTGCACCCTTCATCTCCGTCCATAAAGACTCTGGTTCCTCTCGTCATTAACCCTCCATTCTGTACAATAAAACTCACTTCAAGAACAAGCTCTGTGCGTGCATGCTGTGTCCGGGTTCATCCAAAGACAAATCATGACACACATAGCCTATTGGGTCGTCTCTGGGCCTCATGCCAGGTCCTGTTGGAGTCCAAGGCCCAATAGGAAAGCATGTGAAATCCAAAAAGGGTTAGAAAATCACACATGCCTGATAATCGCTGGAAAATTGTAACTTGTTAAGAGGAAGTGACTGTGCGAATTTCAGATTCCTACATTCATCACAGCCACTGCAGTGGGTGTCGAAAGTTGCCATTCTTTTTTTTTTTTTGTTTTTATTCGCTACTCTGCATAAATTTGGTTTTGGCAATTTTTTTATAAATTGGTTAAAAAATTTATACAGCTCTCCTACAGCCTGTGTCAGGACAAATAATCAAACATCTTCCAGCTTTTGTCTCCAGAGGGGCACTAGGCAAGGATGCCCACTTTCCCCCTCACTTTTTGCCATTTTTATTGAACCTCTAGCAGCAACAATTAGACAAACAAAGGTTATTAAAGGTATAAAATGCATGAATATAGAGCATAAGATTAGTCTTTATGCTGATGATGTATTACTCTATCTTCAGCACTCAAACTCTTCCCTTTCTCAAATAATTAGATTACTAGAATCCTTCTCAAAGGTTTCTGATTACTCTATAAACTGGTCTAAATCTATGGTACTGCCAATTAATTGCTCTTTCCAAAACCCCCTAGATTTACATTTGCGCTCAGGAAACATCACATATTTGGGTATCACTGTGTCGTCTAAACTTGCGGATTTAGTAAAGTCTAATCACATCCCACTTTTAAAAAAGATAGAAGATGACCTGGATAGATGGAAATCGCTTCCAATTTCACTCATGGGTAGGGTAGCTTCGATTAAAATGATGGTCTTACCTAGAATTAATTACTTATTTTCAATGATCCCCAATAAACCATCATCTGACTGGTTTAAATCTCTAGACTCTTTAATCTCTAAATTTCTTTGGAAAGATAAACCGCCCCGTATCAGCTTAAAGACGCTACAGAAAACTAAAGACAGAGGGGGACTAGATCCGCCTAACTTCCATAAGTACTACTTGGCAAATAGACTACAATATATCACTAAATGGATAAAGCAAAATCCTTTAGACGAGCCCTGGATAGATATAGAACAGAAAATATGCAATAATATCATGATTTCAGATTTGCCGTTTATTAGCTCAAATATAAAACGGCATACATGCTTTAAAAATATCAATATCAGCTCTACTCTGACAGCATGGTGGGAGTTTCTTAAATTGACAAAGTCGTCACTTATCCCATGCAGTCGTACACCCATCTGGAACAACCCTGACATCCTACAAAATAATAATATGATAAACTTTACATACTGGAAGAATAAAGGTATTGAATATCTGGAACATTTACTTGATGGAACCGAGTTCATCAATTTTTCCAAACTAAATATGCAATATGGCATTAGTAAAAATAAATTTTTGGAATATGAACAACTTAAATCTATAATTAGAAAAAAATTTAAGCATATTAAAGGTGGTTTACAAATTCCAAGTAATATATTAGAGTTCCTAGATTTAAACCCCCCCAAACTACTGTCTAAATCATACAGGACACTGACTAAAATAGATGATTCAATATCTCTTCCTATTATGAAATGGGAAGAAGATCTATCAGTCAACTTTGAACAAGACTTCTGGGCTCAGATATGTCTAAGAACTTTCAAATTGACTAGAAACACCAACTTACAACTAATACAATACAAAATCCTTCACAGAGTACACTACACAGGACAAAGATTATTCAAGATGGGTCTGGCACAATCTAACATCTGTCCACACTGCATAGGCAATCATCCTGATAATTATATTCATGCGTTATGGTTATGCACACCAGTCCAGAGGTTCTGGACACAGATATGTAAGGACTTATCAAAGTGCTTGAGCTGTAAAATTACACCTTCCCCATCAGTTTGTTTGCTTGGTAATTTTGAGGAAAGCCCGCTGGGGAATAAAATAGTTTACATGGTTTTTACTGCACTATGTATCGCAAAGAAAACTATCCTCATGAATTGGAAAAGTAAGGAGAATCTCAGTATGAATCAGTATAGAGATCTTTTGTTGGATCATATTAATCTTGAGACAGCATCTGCATCCACATCTGTTCGATCTCTTTGGGCTCCTTTGATTAGCAGTATCACTTAGTGGAATGGGGGGCGGTGGGTTGCTTCCTGAAGGGCGCAGTGGGTGGGTGGAGGGGTTCCTGGGACTCTGGGGGCACTTGGAGTGGGGCGCTTGGTGGGTCTGACTCCAGGGTCTGTTGCCCCCATCTGGGAGGAGCTTGGGAGGCCTACGGGTGGCCCACAGCGCCGCTTGCGGCGCCCTTGGGGAGCTACGCGGTGACGGACGTGGGTTACTGACCTGGTAGCTGTGCTGTCGCTGGGTGGGTCCTGGGTGGGTCTGGGGGCCTGGGGTCCCTGGGGCGCGCCGCCCTCGGGCGGGGGCCCCGGCGGGGCCTCGGGGATTCCGGTTCCGGGGGGTGTGCCGCTTGGGGTCTGGGCCGGCGTGCGCCCGGGTGTCCGCCCCTGCACGGGGCCTCTGGCGCGCTGGGGGGCCTCGGGGCCTGTTGAGCTGGTAGGGGGGCATGGTCATTAACATCTCAGGGCAGATGCTCTTCCCCTTCTTTGGGTTGGCATTCTGCTAGTGGGGGGAGGGGAGGGAGGGGGAGTAGTGACTTACCCAGCTTGGATGTCTAGTGTCGAATGTATGGTGAGATGTTTGAATGTTAGTGTTGGGGAGAGGTTAAATCTACGGGTGGTGTGGGGGGGGGGGGGTTTGGTGGACGTTCTGGTGGGCTTGTGTCCGGCCCCATGTCCCGGTCCTGGTCCGTGTAGTCTCGCGGTGCGGGTTTCACCTGGGGGGTGGGGTTCGGGATGGCTCGTGCGGGCTGGCTGGCCAGGGTCCCCCATCTTATTAACTTATTTTTTAATTTATTTATTTATATATAGATTATTATTATTAATTCTTTTTTTGGGGGGGGGGTTAAATACAGTAGGCATGGGGGGTGGGCTGGGGGAGGTAGAGGTGTTGGTCCTGGTGGGTGGTTGGCTGGCGGGCCCTGCGGCCTCTCCCCGGCCCCCGGGCTATGGTGGTGCCGCTGGAGGGGCCCCTTTCTCCGGGTGGGGCTTTCGGGGAGCGGGGGTGCCTATTGGAGTCAGTAGGGGAGCTGGCTCCCTGGGTTGGCTCCCCAGTCCTTTGCTCCCCATCCCCGGACTCCTCCCTCTGCCTGCTCCATCACGCCGCCACACATGTAGGTCCTTGGGGAGAGGGCGTTACTGGAGGTTGCCACCTTTTGGTGACGTCCCTCTCCCCAATTTTATCATGCATCTTAGACACTTTCACTCCAAACATTTTCACAACACACATTCATGTAGGCCATGATATGGGGGGGTGGGGGGAAGACGTCTGGGGGGGGGCTTATGTTGTGTGAGCCTCGCCCCGGGCGGCTCCCTTCACCCCCTCTCGCATTTAGACATTGAGGATTCTGGGTAGTTGCTTGGAGGGGGGGCGCTGGCACCAGCTTTCTTCCGGAGAGGGGGTGGGCTGTGCCGTGCACCCCCTTCGGTGCTCCCAGTTTTAAACACACCTGAGATCAACATGCAACAACACAACATCTGAGCGGGCGTAGGGAGGATCGGGCGTCTTTTGCACACCCCCGATCTCCGATCGCGGCACGGAGTCTGGGGCCTGGAGGAGGTGCGGGCCACTGTGTCCGGGGTCTTGGCGGGGGGCTGCTGCGGCTAGCCAGCGGCTTACCAGATCTGGGGCTGACGCCTCTGCTCTCCCCAGGAAGGGATGGGGGGCAGGGGTGGCTAGGGTAAGGTCGGGGTGGGAGGGGGTTTATTAGGTATATAGTGGGTGAGGGGGGGCTCTGGTCGGATGGCCCGTACGGGTCATGTCGGCCCCCCCTCTTTGGGGGGCCTGCTCCGGGGGGCGTCTGGTCCGGGGGCGGGGCCGGGGGTCGGGCACAGGCAGTGGTATTGTTGAATTGTGGTGACCCCCCCCCCCACTTGGGATTTTTGGATGTGAATGTGTGTACAGCGTCCTGCCCTCCTCCGCTGCGTTGGCGGGCGCCTTGGCCCTCTGGCGCGTTGACGGTCCTCGGGTTTGGGGCGGGTTCCCGGGTGGGCGCCGGCCCATTCCCGGCGGTGGCTTCGCGGGGCCTGGCCCCCCGGGGGGCGGCCGGGGCCCCTGCCGCGGGGGCGGGGCGCCCCTGGGGCCTCTGGCCCCCAGGGCCCATGGCCGGGACCACTTCAGCGCGGCCGGCTGCCGGCGGAGCCCACGGGCTCGTCCCCGCGGCTCTTGGGGGCGTCGGCATTGCGGTGGCTGGGGGATTTCCTCGGGGTCGTCTCTCCTCTTTCCTCGGGGGGGGGGGGGTTGCAGATTTCCTGTGAAGGCCCCTCTCGGGCGCACTGCTTTGGTGGCCCCTTTGGGAGTCCAGGGTTACGGGTCCCCTGACTCCTGCCTCTGTGCTTAGGGAAGGTGGGTCTTCGGTTCTCCACAATCACTATCAATATATTTCCTTCTGGATAATTTTCACCTAAACTAGTGCACTTTCACAAACTCCCACAGGTGCTGGGTCCCAGGTATTAAATGTTCACTTATATACAGAAAGGCTATAATTTATTTATTTACTTTCTTTTACTTTCTTTTTTAGGTATCACATTACACATGTCAGGTTAAATAATAATACATATGATTTAGCAATGGTATCAAGGTGTTACACGATTGTATCTGTTGCTTTATGTCTGTTGGTTGTGCTGTTCTTTTTGTGTCTCTTTCCAGGTGATGGAGCAGTCAGAGGACGTTTTATCATTCTCTTCCTTCTATCTCTTCTTTCTTTCACCCTTTTCTTTCTTTTTTTTTTCTCTTGTTTTTCTTTTAGAAAGTTGCCATTCTTTCCCAATGGAGCCTGTCCCTATGGCCAGCAGAGTGTCGTTGTCATGGAAACTCACTCACACCTCTCCTGCAGGCCAGTCTACTGAAGTACAGACACTTTGCGTCAGACCATGCCTCATTGGGTTATAATGAGAACATTGCCTCGAACAACGCTCCATATCTCCTGATCCGTAAATGGTAGAGACGTAATTTTTTCTGCGTTTATTTTGTAACGGATAGGGGAAGAAGACAAGCTATCGGATTTTGCTGGAAATATTTTAATAAAGGCGTAAAAACGTATGATATAAAGGGGATTTTTATGGAATTTCAGAAATCCTCTAAAAACAGTCCCGAACAAATCGCTGTAGCTGAAAAAGTATAAGAGATATCAAAATAATTCTTTCACTGTGAGTATCAGCAGGCTTTTGAGGACTATGGTGCTCATTTTTATGTTTGTACAAAAATCGGTGTAGGCACAGCGACGATGTAAAAAAGTGGATGATGTGGGAAAATGCAGCTCCAAAGCGTTTTCAGGATTTTGCACATTCGCTACTCCCGAACAAATTGTTCCTGCGGCAAAACCTTAACAGTTATCCAAACAATTCCTGTTTTGTGAGTGCCAGAAGGGTCGGGACATTCATGTGTGAAAATCTCATGCTTGTACATGAAACGGTTTAGGAGTAGTGACGATGCGAAAACATGTGATGTTTTGGATTTTCAGACGTCATTTTTCAAAACCGCTCCATAGGAAATGAATGGGGAGGGTTTCGGGTTTGTGTCGCTCTGAGGTGATTAGCGAAAAATCTATAAATGCTACACCAGGGGTCACTAATTAAAAATCAGCGGGGTCCGAATAAAGAAAATTAACAACCAGTAAAGGTCCGGACACATTTTTTATTACAATCCGTTACTTTAAACAGTATTTAACACTGAAATAAAATGTTTATGCATCCACCTTATACATTGACTTTTTAAACAAAAAAAACATAAAAATAGAACGTTTTTCTATTTTAAAATCCAAAGTGCTTTTTGAAATAGAGAACCACAATCTTTCACAGTTTGGTATATAGACAATTTCTTGACTTTCACATCTTTTATAAAGCAACTGAAATTTTTGTACTTTCTTTTTTATGGCTTAATGAGAGAAGTGAGCTTTAGGCTACCCTGCAAGGATTTTAAACCTGGGTTTGATTGGCAACAAAGCCAACCTCAAGCACATATCAAGGTGCTCATTCGTTCTGCGCCTTTAAATCTGCTATTTTCTCCGTATGTATGAGCAAGCGGATATGTTTGGGAACGCTCCGGAGGGCTTTGCCATATTAACAAGAGAAGCAGCGCAAGTGAAGTTAGCACAGGGGTTGAAGCAAAAATAATGTTTGACTGAAAATATTTTCTCGCAAGCCCATATATTCCCGGGGCGTGGACATCATGCCGCATTTGTTGGCTCACTTGCTTAGTGTGTGCAAAGTCAACTAAATCTGGTACTTTTAAAATATCCATTGAAAATTTCTGTATCTCTGCCACCTTTCAGCTTTAGAGCCAGCTTTAGAGCGTCATCCTGGACAGCCTCTCCATCACTTTCCACATCCACATCATCATCTGGGTTACTTTCATCTCTGCAGCATCAAGTTCTTCCTTCACACTTTTGACAAACTGGTCCACAGTCCACTTTACAATCCCAGCTCCCTTTCCTTCCTGTCCTCCAGAAACCCTCCATAAACGGCAGCTGATTCAGAGGACAGCAGCTTCATCATTACATCATCTACTTCACTCCTGTACATCAACTCCACTGGCTCCCTGTCACATTCAATATTAACCAATTTTATGATCATACAAGGCCAAACACAGCCTTGGAAATGCAGGACATCACCAACACTATGATGACATAATACATTTTAATTTCACCCAGTTAGAACCCGTTCTCCAGCAGTCCATGTTGTAGCTGCAGTTTATTTGTTTTATCTTTTTGATGTAGTTTTCTTAACAATTCTGTAAGCATCAAAATCCTTGTCATTTTATTTAGTGTCCTGGAGCGCAGCTGCTCATTAGGTGAACACTGCTGCATACCGACAGCAGATGCAGCTCTGCCTTCTTTGCTTCAGAACAGCGCAGGGTTTTTTTTTTTTTTACTCTTTCCGAATCGAACCCAGTCAAATGCGGCACATTGTTTCACAGGCCGACTCTTCTTCTTCAAGGGTCATGCTAAATTAGCCTGAGCTAACGCGTTACTCTTCTTTGTGTTTTAAATAAAACATAATAGCGAATCACGAGGAGATCCCTGGTTGGTCGCCGCGTTTATCAGCGAGGGAATAAACGGGGACAGGCGACATGGCCACAGGTGGAAATAATTCATTAATTAACTGCAGGAGTAGATTGACACACTTACCGAGGGAAGTTGTTGTCAGCTGTTCTATCTGCTGAACTTTATGACCTGCTGGTTTGCATAAATCCAAAGAAAACCTTTGACCACCGCTACTTTCATTCATGCCATCTGTGGTCAGTTTAAAATGCTCTCCCAAAAGTTAAAATGATGAACACCGATAAACCTCAGACTGGCAATGTCCACTTTGGAAAGACCCGCCCTACTCTCTTTCTGATTGGCTAATGTCCCGCCTCTGCCAGGTTTGATTGGTTGAGAGCAGCTTCAGATTATAACGTTGAATAAAAAGTCTAGACGGGACTTTTTGCGCTCAATTTCCAAATGACGGAAATCCGTCGCAGCGATGGAGAACTTTAACCCCTGAGTTAGACACTGTCGTTGGACAACATGCAGTAATATATAAATGTTTTAAATCAGGTTGGGACCGGATTAGCCAGCAGGTGGGTCCGGATTCAATCCGTGACCTCTATGCTACACCAATGAGGGTTACCTTTCCTGAATCCTGACAAAAATACCTACGTTTTGATGTATAATTTGTCTACGTAGAGTGAAAATTGAGCGAGTAGGCTGAAGTTGTTTGGAGTTTTGAAATCTTTGAAAACGCTAGAGTGGGCCACTCCGTCATTGACTTTCATTATAAACGATGATTTTGCTGATTTTTGGACGTGAGCTTTGAGGAGTAACTGTGAAGAGACGATAAAAGATATCCACATCCCGTTTTCACTTCTGAGTAGTTCACAGATATATGTACAAACTGGAAGTTAAACGGTGTTCGTAGGTGAAAGCATGATGATACAGTACAGCGTTGAAAATGGTCATTTGGAGGCTTTTTTGAGGCTTTCTTTCTCCCCGACTCCATTGATTATTATGGGTTTTTTCGGGGGTGGTTTTTCGCTAATTTTGTCGCCATGGTAACTCGAAACCCCAATAAAATTAATAATTCAATTCAATTCAATTCAATTCAATTTTATTTATATAGCGCCAAATCATGAAACATGTCATCTCAAGGCACTTTACAAAATCAAGTTCAATCATATTATACAGATTGGGTCAGATTATACAGATTGGTCAAAATGTCCTATATAAGGAAACCAGTTGATTGCATCAAAGTCCCGACAAGCAGCATTCACTCCTGGGGAACCGTAGAGCCACAGGGAGAGTCGTCTGCATTGTACATGGCTTTGCTGCAATCCCTCATACTGAGCAAGCATGAAGCGACAGTGGGAAGAAAAACCACCCATTAACGGGAAAAAAAAACCTCCGGCAGAACCGGGCTCAGTATGAACGGTCATCTGCCTCGACCGACTGGGGTTACAGAAGACAGAGCAGAGACACAACAAGAGAGACAAAAAGCACAGAAGCACACATTGATCCAGTAATCTGTTCTACATTAGATGGTAGTAACGGGTGAGCCGTCTTCTCTGGATGATGTCAAAGTTAACAGAACGCCAGACCAGGTGTACCTACTATGAAGAAAAAGAGAGAGAGCAAAAAGTTAAAAGCTGAAATGACGACAGTCATTTCAATGTAATACAATGCAAAACTGGAGAACCGTAGAATGAAGAACAGTAGAAATCAGTAGAGTGAGAAAATTAGACCCTGATGTCCTCCAGCAGCCTAGGCCTATCACAGCACAACTATAGAGATAGCTCAGGGTAACATGAGCCACTCTAACTATAAGCTTTGTCAAAAAGGAAAGTTTTAAGATTAGTCTTAAAAATAGATAGGGTGTCTGCCTCACGGACCAAAACTGGGAGTTGGTTCCACAGGAGAGGAGCCTGATAGCTAAAGGATCTGCCTCCCATTCTACTTTTAGAGACTCTAGGAACCACCAGCAGACCAGCCAAGTTAATGCCATCCAGATTAAGTGATTGATTAAGAAGTTTATTTTTTGAGGACTCTGGCCGAAAGATTACAACTTCTGTCTTGTCAGAATTTAAATGCAGGAAATTTAAAGTCATCCAGCACACCATTCCCGACCGAGCCGCACGTTTTGATACCTATATTGTGGGGGTGCATGCTACGGTTTGGGCCGCATTAATCGTGAAACAATTAAGAATAATAAGATAGAGACGCCTTTAGAGGTGAATAGTAATAGGTGCCTCCATGCATTTGCATGGGAGGCCTCCTAGCACTGCCTCCTCATTGCAAATACTATGGCAGGCGCCTAATGATTTAAAACTTTTTTTTACAAATCAAAAACTGAAAAGGGTGGTGTGCAAATGTATTCAGCCCCTTTTCTCTGAGTGGAACCAATTTTCTTCAGAAGTTGCCTGATGATTGCTAATGACTAAATTGAGTCCACCTATGTGTAATCTAATCTCAGTACAAATACAGCCGCTCTGTGACAGTCTTAGAGGTTGATTAAGAGAATATTGGGGAGCAAGCAGCATCATAAAGTCCAAGGAAGACACCTAGGGCTAAAGAACCTTAGGCTATAAAAATATTTCTCACGCTTTGAACATCTCACAGAGCACTGTTCAATCCATCATCTGGAAATGGAAAGAGTATGGCACAACTGTAACCCTACCAAGACAAGGCCGATCACCTAAACTTATACGAACAAGGAGAGCACTGATCAAAGATGCAGCCAACACACCTAGCTTTAGTGTTATGCAGTGTTTTACTGAATGACTCCGAGTAGACTGTGCAGTAACACAAAGCTTTAAACTGCATGAAACTAAAAACACTGGTTGAACGTGTGAGAGCACCATGGCCCCTAGCTGTGTTCTAAATTTAATATCTACCAAACAGCACAGCCACAGTGACTCATTATGCAAAGCCTGGGCAGGGATGAATGCGAGGAGAATGTTGTGAAGAAGCAAGAGGCTGCTGCTCCAAAGTAGATGTAAATTCTGGCAACAAGCATGTGAATTGTGCTATCACACCAACCAATGGGACTACATCAACACTATCTGGCACACATGGAGATATACACGTCTTGATATAGAAACAGGCATATTGAGTGAGGCACGTGTAAACACTAGGGCATTTTTATATTGGCTAAATTAGAGCAGAACACAAAAGATGAACCGACGCAGAACTAAGGAAGCAGAAAGTGTTCAACTTCTGCTTGATTTCAAGAGAACTTGACATAGACTAAGCCTAAAAGTTCTCTTCTTTTACAATCAGTAATGAAACTGTTGAGCTGGCGCCATAATATAAAAACCTAGAAGTGCTGATTAATGACAACTTTAGTTTTGAGCCGTAGGTGGAGTCAGTGGGCAAAAAGTCACAGTAGGATATGTGCTTTTATCAAAAGCTTCACACTTTTTTTTCAGTTTTGTTTTAAAAAAAGTAAGCAAAAAATTAGGTCTTTAATCTGTGGCTTAGGTTACCCTCTCTGTAGTTATGCGGCTATAGGCTTAGGCTATTGGAGGACATCAGGGTCTATTTTTCTCACTCTGCCGAGTTATCCTACTGTTCTCCAATTTGCATTGTTTATTGGTATTTAAATTTCTAAATTTTTGTTCTCTGTCTTTTTTCTCTTCACAGTAGGTACACCTGGTCTGGTGTTCTGTTAGCTGTGATATCATCCAGGGCAGGCAGATCATCTGCTATTACCATATAATAGAAAGGATTCCCGGATCAATGTTTGCTTCTGCACATTTTCTGTCTCTGCTCTTTCTTCTCTATTGACAATCACCCAGCCCAATGAGCTGTTTCTGTTGGTCTGAGCTCCCCCCGTGTAGTGCTGCACCACACAAGGCTCTGTTCTGCTGCGGTATGGATCAACACAGGAAATTGTTCTTCAGCTGACCGTTGAATAAGTCCAAAGATCGGCAGGAGCCTTTTTTAGCTGTGTGTTTCTTGTGCAAATCACATTTAGTGTCGCTTCACATCGTATTCCCCTCCATGTGACTTTAGAAACAGTATTCAATACAATTTTAAAAATACTTTATTTACCCCAGAGGGAAATTAAATGTTGATGTTTGGTCAAGGAGATATTATAGATGGTGAAGGCTGTGGGCGGCACATATCTCCTTCAGCGGTCCGTTTTGCAACCAATCTGAAGAAGCCTTTCACTGAAGAGACATTTATGCAATGACAATGTCATAAAGAGGATGTTCAGGATTGTCCATAATTTTCTTGATTTTATGCAAAATCTTTCTTTGCATCATCATCTCCAGAGGTTATACAGTTGTCCCCAGAACAGAACCAGCCTTCTTTATCGGGTTGTTGAGCCTTTTCAGGTCACTGGCTCTGATGCTGCTGCCCCAACAGATGATGGCAGAGGAGATGACGCTCTCAAGAACAGATTTATAGAACATATGCAGGATCTTGCTGCATACCTTGAAGGATCTTAGCTTCCTCAGAAAGTACAGTCTGCTCTGTCCTTTCTTGTAGATGGCTTCACTGTTGCGTCTCCAGTCCACTCTGTTGTCCAGACGGACATCCAGGTATTTGTATTCCACTTCTTCTCCCATGATGGAAATTGAGTTTGATCTAATCCTGTTTCTCCTGAAATCTACAATCATCTCCTTTGTTCACATTCACGATGAGATGATTGCTTCCACACCATGCCACAAAGTGGTGCACCAGCTCTCTGTACTCAGCTTCTTGACCATCACTAATGCACTCAACGACTGCAGAGCCATCTGAATATTAATGTAGATGACAGAAGTCGGACTTGTGCTGAATGTCAGAAATGTACAGAGGGAAAAGTAACGGTGAGAGTACAGTCCCCTGTGGTGCCCCTTTGCTGCTGACCACCTGGTTAGACACACAATCCTTCAGTCTCACAAATTGTGATCTGTTTGTCAGGTAGTCTCTGATCCAGAGGCCTCCACCTGAGTTTTCTGGAGTTTCTGAGAAAGCAAATCAGACTGAATTGTATTAAATGCACTGGGGAAATCAAAGAACATGATCCTCACAGTGCTGCCTGCTTTGTCCAGATGACAGTGAGTTTGTTGAAGCAGGTGTATGATGGCGTCTTCAACTCCAACTCCACGGCGATAAGCAAACTGCAGGGGATCCTGATATGTGCCGGTCTTCTCTTGGGTTAAGCTTAGATTGAAGAGATGCTGGAGAAGGCCACAGAGCTGCTCTGCCTTCAGGACTCTGGGGCTGACACCATTTTTTTACGCAAGTTACGCCACGTTTTATACGCAAGGTACGCACAGTACGTTCAGTAAGCACGTGTGCGTAAATTGCGCATGACGTGACCAGGCTTAAAGCAAAACAAAAAAAAGTGGCACCCCATCGGGGTAAGCGGTCGAAAGTTTGGCTTCATTTTAAGGAAGAGAAAGATGCCAACAAGGCGCTTTGGAATCATTGCAAAATGGCAATTATATCCGCGGGAGGAAATACATCCAACAGGCAGAAACACCTGCGCACACAACATGGCATACAATTTAACGAATGCCGTGTTTTTGATTCTTACCGGACAGAAGCTAAAGTTACGACCAGCATGGAAGGCAACTCTGGTGGTAAGTAGCTAGTTTTTACATCACTGGCTGGTTCCTAGTAAATCATATACCATCTCTGGAAATAAACCAATTTCCTACCTCTCTTTGGGGTTATTAAGGGAGTGTGCCTTTCTCGTTAATCCAGCCCTTCATTGGTAGCATGTTTAATTAGAACTACTGGTAGCTGGAATTCTTACACGATTCTAGCTATTGCAATGCATGTAACGAAACATGCTACAAAGTTGCTCCGCAGTTCAGGGAACGAGAGAAAGGTGACGCTCGTTTAATTTAAATTAGGGGGAGATGAGTTTATTTCCCAAAATTGTACAGTAATGCTTTTTCATTAAACGGATGGCTTCTCCATTAGATTTAGATGACTGAGGTTATCTATTTTTTCTTGTACAACAATTCCTTCAGGTCACTGGTGATCTGAAGGAGCATTTTTTTGTCGGTTGTTTGACTCTTTATTAGTGAGAGCATAAATAGTCAAACTTCTGCCTTTTTTTTCTCCCTCCTTTTCCCCCCATGTGTTGCAATCTTCCTTCTACAGATAAAGGGCAGCGCCTGTTGGACAGAATTTGTCCTTGGCAGCAAGGCCTCAGTAAACCGTCTCCCCCCTGAAATGTTTGTGATGTTTATGTAATGTTGATGGTACTGAAACAACAATTTCCCTCTGGGATTATTAAAGTATGTCTGATTCTGATTCTGATATCACTGTTCTGGTGGGGATGATGCTGTCCACACAGAAGTTCATATAGTTGGTCACACACTGAATTATGGCATTTATGTTCTCTCTATGTGGCTTGCAAAGAGAAATCCAATCGATAGTTTTGAAACAACCCTGTAGGGCTTCTTCAGCTTTCTTCAACCACTTTCTCACAGCACTTTTTGTTGCAGGTAATCGCTTGACAAGGGGTTTATAATCTGAGCAGAGAAAAACAAGGTTGTGATCTGATTTACCCAGAGGAGGTCTTGATTTGGAAATATATGAATCCTTGACATTTGTGTAAAACAAATCCAATGTCTTGTTTTCTTTGGTAGAGCAGCTGACAAACTGTTGAAACGTTGGCAGTGTAACAGAATGAGGCGTGATTAAACTCTCCAGATATTGCCACAAAGAATAGGGGTGTTGTGTCTGTATCCTGGTGACAATGATATCACATGCATTGTTGGTAACAGCTGAGGGTGGGATGTGAACAACCACCAAAACAACACTGGTGAACTCTCTTGGCAAATATGGACGAAAACTTACTGCCAATAGTTCAATGTCTGGACTGCAGAGACGACACTTCACAGTAACGTGTGCTGGGTGACACCATCTGTTGTTGACAAACACTGCCAATCCACCTCCTTTCATTTTCCTGCTGCTCTTTAAATCTCTGTCTGCTTGTATAGTCAGGAAGCCCAGCAGAAAGACGTTGGCGTCTGGGATATGATTCTGCAGCCATGTTTCAGTAAAACACATATTACTGCATCCCCAATACTCTTGCTGAGTCCTTGTCAGGTCTTGAAGTTCATCCAACCTTTTAGCTAACGATTTGACATTGCCTATGGTGATGGAAGGCAGGGATGGTTTGAACTTCCTCCTTCTCTCTCTCCTCTGCTTCTGCTCTGCAACCATGACTCCTCCTTTTCAACTCCTATGGGATTTCTGGCGTCTGTTATCGTATTATTTCTGCTTTTGCGATGTTAATCAACTGCTACCTGTTGTAAACCACCCTGTTTCTATGGTAACGTATTATAACAAAAGGGCAAAATATAGAAACGTATTGGGAAAAATCAATCCAGCCACACAGCATCCAACACAAGAAGAAATGCTTGTCCAAAAATGTCCATGGTGCAGCTTTGCCTGCTGCACCATGGACATTTTATGGCACCTTCCTCCTCCCATATAGCCCCGATTCCACGCTCCACTGATCAGCTACACCAATCAAGCCCGGACTCAGCACACCTGCCAACACTCTTACTTAAACCTCCCTCAGTTTGCTCTTCCCCGCCGGATCGTCTGCTCATGTTCATGGTTCTCACCTTGTCCTGCCTGAGTTCTCTACGACTGCCAGTCTGCGCTTCCTTCATCTGTCAGCCAGTGCTTCCTCCGTCTACCTGCCCATGCTCCCTGGCTCTGTCTGCCTATGTTCATCCAAGCCTGCCTGCTCCAGATCCGTCTAGCTTCCCAGCTTCTGCCTGGCTCCAGCACAGCACCCGCAACTCTCCGGTTGCCATCTAGCCTGTCAGCTCCTGCCATCACCATCCTCCTGCCTCAGCCAGGTACAGACTGTTGGGTTCTTCCTCCACAATCCATTGACCTTCAATAAAACTTTCAACTTGTGGTTGAGTTCGGGTTCATGAAACAAATCATGACAAAAAAAAACATTTCTTTTCAAGAAAAGCAGAAAGTAAATTTTGAAAAAAAGAAAAAATATCAATAAAAGTTACAGAGCTACTTCAACGTTTCACTGCTCCAGCAGGTACAAAACACTATCTTATCTAATGCAGACTCTGAGGAGCTGTTTGGACAGCAAGTAGCCTCAGAGTTGAGAAGCATAAAAGACAGAGCTTTACAGTTAACCCTTTAAGCCCAAAAGAGCAATTTCCGCCTTAAATTACGTATCTGATATAAATTAAGGACAGTTCCAAATTTAAAATTTTGATTTTGCGACACTAAGGCATTAAAGAATATTTTTCAATGTGGAACCAAAAACGTCTCTGTTTCTGATTTGTAGGTGACTAAGCCAAGGAAAATCAAATTTTCTTACCCTCGCCTAAACATTTTTCAACATAAACTTCTAAAATGATCTGTTCGCTCCTCTGCTTTGCTATGGTGATAGACATTGAGAGAGGAGGACCCCCCCCCCCTCCCTGCAGAACATTACATTGTTAATTGGTCACAGCTGCAACTCGTGAGGAAGTGCCCATGCATCAGTGTGTGCACAGCAGCAGCGAGGGAAAGTCCATAAGAAGTCCCATTTGCCATTTTGAGGACACAAGTGGAAGAAGGTTATTTGGTCAGACGAGACCAAAATCGAACTCTTTGGCCAAAATGCAAAACGAAACGCTATGTGTTGCGGAGAACTAACACTGCACAAAATTCTGAACACACCATCCCCAGTGTCAAATATGGTGGTGGCAGCATCATGCTCTGGGGGTGCTTTTATTCGGCAGGAACCGAAAAGGCGGTCAGAGTTGATGAGAAGATGTATGGAGCCAAATACAGGGCAATCCTGGAAGAAAACCAGTTGGAGTCTGCAAAAGACTTGCGACTGGGGTGGAGATTCACCTTCCAGCAGGACAACCATCTTAAACATAAAGCCAGGGCTGCAATGGAATAGTTTAAAACAAAACATATTCATGAGTTAGAATGGCCCAGTCAAAGTTCAGACCTACACCCAATCAAGAATCTGTGGCAAGATCTGAAAACTGCTGTTCACAAGCGCTCTCCATCAAATCTATCTGAACTTGAGCTGTGTGGCAAGAAAGAATGGGAACAATTTCAGATGTGCAAAGTTGGTAGAAACATACCCCAAACAAGTTGCAACTGGAATAGCGTACCGCGCACGTGACGTCACCATCTCATGAGCAACGCCCCTTGCCGTTAAGGTAGGACAAACAGTGTGAGAGCGCACGTAGCAACCAGCCATTACACGTGCAACAGATACAACGATATGACCGACTTTTCAGTTGTTAAACTATCGCAAGAGGATGTCCCAGGCGCCCAGTTTACTGGTAGAACTGTCGAAGAACATACTAACGTTCAGCTCAAACGATGGCTTGAGTGTCGAGGGCTTAGAAAGACTGGAAAACGGGCCGAGTTGATAGAACGGTAAGTCGATGTTTTTTTCCTGCTCGGCGTTCATGGCGTCATCGGCCGTTTTTTTTGTTTGTAATCACCGTCCAGGAATCGGTATATTTTGCCAATCGGTAGCTACAAAATAACTGTTTACATCTCAGAACATTTCCCTTAATAAATTCATGGCGAATTGTTTGTTTAATGTTTGTGTTATTTGAAATTTATTTGAGTAGGGTCTTTTTTAGGCCTATATGCTATCATGGTAGCAGGCCCTTCATTATTAACTAGTCAGCCTCCTTTCATGCCTATCTGTGGCTAATATATCAGCTAGGCCTATTTTAGGCCTTTTATAGAGGGAACATGTAGAGGTAGGCTTGCTGTTCAGTTAGTAAGTAGCCTAGGCCTACATGTAGACACATTAGGATGGTTTAGACTAAATACCTTTTTTTTTCAATTTCTCCAAGTTGGGCAAACCAAATCGATTTCTCGGTTGAGAAAGGTAAATGGTATTCAAAGAAACTTCCTGAACTAAATAAGAGTGCAACCACCAACAGTGAAGATCCATCACTTGTGATAAATGACTGGAAGGACTTTGAAAGCTTCAACCTGCCTCCCCTCTACAACTACGGGAATTTGTACCATTGGCTCGTTGAGTCTATGCCAATGTCAGCTGCTCCTGGAACAGAAAGTGACGATGAAAACGATAATACAGATGTCATCACTGAAAAATCCCTCCGTCGTGGGTGGCAGTATGTTGATTCTGACTTTGTACATTCTGTGAAATTTGGTGAAAAAGGAAATATCATGAACTACAAGTGTACTGTCGAGGCTTCCATGAAACGCATAAACTACACTGTCACTGTCAGACTGTCATCATTAAGTGGCGCTGTGAGATCTGCTGGGTGCCAGTGCAAGGCATCTGCTCTTGGACGTTGCAGTCACATTGCTGCTTTGTTACTGCTCTTAACAAAGTATGTAGTTGGTGGAGACAATGGTGGAAAGCCGGCCTGCACAGAGCTCCCATGTCAATGGAAGAAAGGAAAAAAGAGAAAAACACCTGGATCTGTGAGTGAAAAAAGTTATGGTAAGCGACCGCCATCGAACGTTAAATGTTTTGATCCTTGACCAAATGGAAGTAGTGTGACGGACAGTGCCATTAACACTTTTCTGAACGAGTTGGCTGTTGCAAATGTTGAGTCAGGTGCTGTTAGTATGTGGGAAACTGTATTGTTACATAAATATAGTGACTACCAGCTACCTGTTTGCCATAGAGAACTGTTGACTGCACATAAAGACATATACCTCAGGAACCTGTCACACACACCTCTGGGCTGCCATAGTGCAATGATTGCTGGAACAGAGGAACAATCCTCCTCAGCATCTTGGCCAGCAGAACAATACCTGAGAATGACTGCCTCACAGAGTAAGGAGGTCCATAAGCTGTGACAACTTATAAAAGATCATACTGAGCTACCACCTTCAGTGAACCAGAGACTATTGAACTTTATCAGAAAGAAGGTGTTGGGCCTGGATGTTGTGACAACATATATACGGTGAGGACCTGCTACCTGGATTTCAAGCATTGCAATACAGCAAACTACAGCTGTGTGAGGACAGGACTGTGGGTATCGAGTCAGTTTCCTGAGCTGGCTTGTAGCCCTGATGAACTTTCATTTGACCCCCAGATGAATACGCCTGGTCTTGTGGAGATTAAAGTGCTAAAGCTGCTTCAGTCGATGTCACCAAAGGAATGTGTCCAGGCAGCAGAGAGTGGAGAGCTGAATAGTTCTCGTCTGAGTAGTTCCTGTTTCCAGGTGAAGGATGGACAGCTTGTCTTGGTGAGGTCCCATCCATACTACTACCAAATCCAACATCAGTTGGGAGTTGTTGGTCTTCAGTGGTGTGACTTTGTTTTGTGGTCACCAAAGGGTGAGCCATCAGTTGAGAGAATACAGAGGGACAATGGTTTTATCAAGCTGATTCTCAAGTCAAATGTCAAATTTTGGAAGTGTGTTATCTTACCAGAACTAATCGAGATGAGAGCTCCACGAAATTTGGTTCCCTTTGTGCTGCGTGATTTAGCCTAATGTTTGTGATCAACCTGTCACTGTGATGAATATGAAAATACATGCCATTGTCCATAGGTTACAACTGTACTTGCAATAATTTCAACTTTTGATTTACTAATCCACAGTAATGCGTTTTATATTTCTTGTGATTTTGGAATTTTTTTCTTTTTATGCTGCTTTTTCCTCAGTGTCTGTGAGCAACCCATTGTGATGTTTAAAATGCTGCTATTCATTACCCTTAGACTGTGATATAGGCTTTTCTGTGATTTACATTTTTTTTGCATTGAACTGTGATTTTTTTGTTCATACATTCCAGAAAAAAAAGCCAGAAAAGTGTTATTTCCTTTTTTTCTTTATTTCTTAAAATTTAAAAAACATGCATGTAGATTGAAGTAAAAATACATTTTTCATATTCAAAAAGCAATTTTGCGACAATTGTTTCCTTAAAGACTTTCAACTTTTAAAGCATACATTGACTTAATACACACAAAAGGCCTATAATGACATTATTTAGCCAACTGATGCTGGAAGTTTACCAGACAAGATGCAAAAAATACAACCTGAGATGCAAGTGGGGCCAATGATAAGGGAATAGTGCCGGATATTAATTTAAATTTCTTCAGTCTTTCATTATAGCGTTCAACATGTATTCTAGCCTTGGCGATCCTACGAGTTAAAAGTTCCTCTTGTGCAGGCAGTTTTTCTCTACCGTTCAAAAACGGTGGAATGTTAACATGTACATGTCTAGGCATCAACAAATCTTCAACTGTGAAGCCACGGTCCACCAGCAGAAGATCACCAGGGTTCAGGTGTGACAATATCCCACACTGCTCAAAAATGTCCCTGTCACTCATAGACCCTTCATATAAATCTGGCACGAAGACACCTGTACCACTAGGCGCAACAGCTATCAAGCATTTATAAGTGTGATGATGTTTATAATTTGAATACAAATTACCCTGCTGAGAAAAGTTACGAGGCATCTGGACAAAGAACTCGGTACAATCTACAGAACAACGAACATTCTTAAATGACTTAAATGATTTAGGCATGAACCTCTTTAACACAGACCTATCAGGGAACATTACTTCTCTTAACTAATTGAAGTGACAATACAAGAGCTGAAGCCAGGTTGTGAAGATTGACCTGATACACGATTCAGATTGCTTAAACATAAATGACATGGTATAGAAGCAATATCCTCTTTTCAATCTTACTAGACACATTAGAAGTTCCTCTATTGGTGATGTTGTCCTTTTTCCAAATTTCTTCTTTTCCTGCTTTTGTGACCCATGCCAATACGTCAGATTATTTACCACAGGTCCTAAAAAATTGAACAGAGCCACAAAATTAAGATAGGTAAGTCCGGTGAAGAATTTCATCGCCTTGTCATCATTCTTGAGGATGTCAACACTGAGGTGAGGTGTAGTCCGCCATTCTTCAGGGGGGACAGGTGATGTATTTCCTGACAGATTCAGCTGATTTCTCAGGATCATGTTCTCCACTTTAGACTGTAAGATGTATTTCTCATAAACGGTTTGGCATCCTACGTCCACTTTTTCGATCTGGGCAGAACATCTACTACAGAGATTCTCCTTTTTTGTCACTTCGGTCAGGGCAGCTGCTGAGAATTTCGGGAAATTAATGAAGAAAACATCCTTCATATGTGGCCTATCAGCGTACCTCGAGTCGCTGTTGCACGTTCCATAACAACAATGTTTAAAAACCATGGTTAGGAGACGTCTTCGACTTGGAAAAAGCAGTCGTTTTACCGAGTAAAACCAAGGGTAACATACAGCTCTTTTACAGCAAAAGAGCGGAGGACAACGCAAGTTTGTCCTACCGCGTACCACGTGATATGACGTTGCGTTCTAAAAATAGCTCGCTCGCGGAACGGCATTGCAGCAAAAGGTGGTCCCAGAAAGTATTGACTCAGGGGGGCTGAATACTTTTGCACAATGCCCTTTTCACTGTAATTCCTAACAGCAGTGCATAACCAATAGACCCAGTCAAGCTCCAGATGTGAACATGAATTAGGGGCCCTTTAGAAAGAGGTATATGATAAGATATTTGTAAAACTTACACAAACTAAATCACTGTTTTAAAGTATATGACATTAGACTTTTGTCAAAGAGAAACTGGTGATATCATTGGATTTTAAGGGTGTAACCAAGCTCCCCCACTTGCAGAAGCTGGTAGCTGTGTGCACAATATGACATCATCACACAAATGAACATGCATTTGCTTCAAAGCAAGTATTTGAGTTTTATCTCATTGTCCACATAGAAACATTAATAATGCAGAGCCATTGTTGGTTGTTGAAGAAACACTTGAGAAGTTTGCAGTGATTCATTGTGAAATGTCATGCAGTGCTATTTCTCAATTAAAACAGAAAGCATACCTTTTAGACCCAAAACCCACATCCTTATACATTCTCAAATATATACTCTTCTCAAAATTATGTTCTTCATATTCTAATCTGTTCTCTTCAAATGGGCATTTTCCCTACTGTTTGTTAGATTGCTGTTGCTGTGAAGCCTCATCTGAAGAGTTTTCCTCTCCACTGTCGCATACTTGATATTAGGGATTGCTGCAAAGTCAGTGACACAATGCCAGCAACTGTCCACTGTGGCTCCATGCTCATCCAGGAGGAGTGAATTCTCCAATGTCAGTGACTCGATACAGCCTCCTGGGTTCCATTAGATTAAAAAAAAGTTTTAACCAATCTACCCGTACCACTCATCTCTGCTCCACTGTACATCTTTTGCTTTTCAACAGACCTGGTAAGTCGGTGGCTTTAAGCCAGAGAGAGAGAGGGAGAGAGGGAAAAAAAGGGTTTTCACACTGTGCTGATTCGGTGGAGTTTTCTTTGGGTTAGTTCAAACTCAACGGCGGAGGAGCGGAGAGTGTCAGCTTCTTCTCTTTGCAGCCCCTGGGGCACAGGGCAAAGCATGGGGCAACAGTGGCTGCCAGCAGCCTTAACTCCTGAAGCCACAGCAGCCCCCACACTGCACATGCCTGGGCTTTGCTCCATGCTGCCTCTCTCAAGCCTTTTCACTCCCACATAAGGTTGTAGATGCAGCTGCAGCAGTGGTTACTCTGCCCTCTGCCACACACGTTCAGTGTAGTGAATCCAGTGTTTCCTTCTCCGTAGAATTGAGTCAGCAAATCACAGTTAATTTTTTTCCCCTCTCGCTCCACTTTCAGCTGGCTGCCTGGCCAATCACTGACCAGCAGTCTGCTTAAGTAAGCGCTCTACTCTACTCCACAACTACCGTACTACCTTCTGAATAGGGTCGAGAAAGTCCAGCTGGCTAGGGAGAAAAATACTGTTATACCAGAAGCTGTTTGAATATGATTATTATTAGGCCCGAGCAGCTAAGCGCTGCGAAGGCCTATTGTAACTGCAGGTTTTATTATTAGGCCCGAGCAGCAAAGCACTGCGAAGGCCTATTGTTTCTGTAGTGTTAATTAGGCCCGAGCAGCGAAGCGCTGCGAAGGCCTATTGTAACTGCAGGTTTTATTATTATTATTATTATTATTATTATTATTATTATTATTATTATTATTATTATTATTGGGACTCTTGGAACGGCTTTTTGGAGGCCTAAACATGAAAACTCACCAAACTTTACCCAAAATTGTCCCCCGTGAGAAATCGCATGATTTTAGTGTAATTGAAAACGGGCGTGGCAAACCGGCTCAACAGCGCCAACTAGAGTGAGTTGGGCCAAACCGTAACACGTAGAAAACTGAAATTTCCTACGTAGATAGATTTTCAAAAATCATGAAAAAAAGTCTCTTGGGGGTATGCTCTAAAACCCTCCAGGAAGTCGGCCATTTTGGGTCAAAGGGTAAAATATGGCCGTTTTCTCCCTCCAACTTTAACGTTCACCTCCTAGGGATTGGAAGCTATCACTTTCAATTTTTTTCAGCGTGGAGTTAAGACATGGGGGATTAAAAGTTCTCAAAAGTTTGAAGAAATATCCATATTTGCCTTCGTTATCGCACCGCAAAAATCAAGTTTGCGGAAAAAGTTTGTGAAAAAACGCATTAAAACAGTAAGCCCCAAGCCATGCTTTGTCCGAGAATTATGAAACTCGGTAAACTCATGTACCTTCTCAGGCCCTACAAAAAAGCCTCTTGGACCAATGGTGTACACCCTACAGAAAGTCAATAATTTTTCATCAAAGATGTCATTTTGTCATAAAAACGGTTATAATTTTGAACACTAGATGGCAGCATTTTACCAAACCATTCATACACTGTCATCCATAATTGGAAGCAGCTTTAAAATATCTTTAGCTGGCCTTTAAAAGAAAGAAGTTTTTAATCTTTAATCCTAGCATTCCCTCCTGAAGAAGCGTAGAGCCACAGGGAGAGTCGTTTGCATTGTCCATGGCTTTGCAACAATCCCTCATACTGAGCAAGCATGAAGCAACAGCGGAAAAAAAACCTCCCCATTAACAGGAAGGAAAAACCTCCAGCAGAACCGGGCTCAGTATGAACGGTCATCTGCCTCGACCGCCTGGGGGTTACAGAAGACAGAGCAGAGACACAACAAGACAGACAAAAAAGCACAGAAGCACACATTGATCCAGCAATCTGTTCTATATTAGATGGTAGTAGCGGGTGATCTGTCTTCCCTGGATGATGCCACAGCTAACAGAACGCCAGACCAGGTGTACCTACTATGAAGTTAAAAGCTGTAATGACAACAGTCATGCAAAACTGGAGAACAGTAGACTAGAACTCAGTAACGTGAGACATATAGGCCCTGATGTCCTCCAGTAGCCTAAGCCTATAGCAGCATAACTATAGAGGTAGCTCAGGGTAACATGAGCCACTCTAACTATAAGCTTTTTCAAAAAGGAAAGTCCCAAGAGCCAGCTTCTAGTGGAGGAGTTCAAGTATCTTGGGGTCTTGTTCACGAATGAGGGGAAGATGGAGCGGGAGATCGACAGGCGGATTGGTGCGGCATCTGCTGTGAAGCGGGCGCTGTACCGGTCCGTTGCGGTGAAGAGAGAGCTGAGCCAAAAGACGAAGCTCTCGATTTACCCGTCGATCTACGTTCCTACCCTCATCTATGGTCATGAGCTTTGGGTCGTGACCGAACGGAACGAGATCCCGGATACAAGCGGCCGAAATTAGTTTTCTCCGTAGTGTGTCTGGGCTCTCCCTTAGAGATAGGGTGAGGAGTCATCCGGGGAGGACACAGAGTAGAGCCGCTGCTCCTACACGTTGAGAGGAGCCAGTTGAGGTGGCTCGGGCATCTGGTTAGGATGCCTCCTGGACGCCTCCCTACTCAGGTGTTCCGGGCACGTCCCACCGGGAGGAGGTCCAGGGGAAGACCCAGGACACGCTGGAGAGACTATGTTTCTCGGCTGGCCTGGGAACGCCTTGGGATTCCTCCGGAGGAGCTGGCCCAAGTGGCTGGGGAGAGGGACGTCTGGGCCTCTCTACTGAAGCTGCTACCCCGGCGACCCGACCCCAGATAAGCGGAAGACGATGGATGGATGGAAAAAGGAAAGTTTTAAAATTAGTCTTAAAAGTAGACAGGGTGTCTGCCTCACGAACCAAAAGTGAGAGTTGGTTCCACAGGACAGGAGCCTGATAGCTAAATCATCTGCCTACCATTCTGGTTTTACAGACTTAAGGAACCACCAGCAGACCTGCAGTCTGACAGCGAAGTGCTCTGTTAGGAATTACGAAAGTTGTTACACAACATACACAGGTGGAATATTACTAAAGTAACATTTTAGCAATATTCCAATTGCTAAAGTGTTACTTTTACATTATTACTTTTGGGTGTGTATCCACCAATTTCACTGTCAAACTTTCACTGTCAAACTGTCTTAATGCAAGAAACCCTTAAACACATGAAAAAACAATTGTCATGGTTTAGTTTTGATTCGGCTTTTGTTGCCATTGGTTTTCGGTTTTTCCACCTTGTTTTAGTTAGGGTTTGACTTTATTTATTGTTTTTAGTTTCTCCTTCCCCTCACTTCAGCCTTCCCTTCCACTGCAGTTAGTCACACCTGCCAGCCACTAATTAGCCAGACTCATTTCACCTGCCAGCCTCCCTACTTAAGCCTCACTCTGCTGTCACTACTTTGCCGGTCCGTCATCGTTCTACACCCTCTCCATGCCAGTCCTCGTTTTTGCTTTGGAAGATTTGATTTGCTTTCTCATTTAAGGTCAGTCCTGCCAGTCTCTCTGAAAGACTCTGTTTATGTTGCTAGTTCCTGGTGAAGCTCTGCCTTTGTCCTGGTGTCTCCTGAGAACTGCTAACCTGACTAGTCACTCTGAGAAAGCTCTGCCCAGTGCCAAGCCTCCCAGCTTCGTTTGGACTCTCTCTCCAGGCTTTCAGCTCCTGCCTTCATCTACACCCCTGTACCTGTGTATTCCTGGATTACTGGTTACATCTCCCACCATCCCATCAAACCTGTCAATAAAACTCCTCAACTTTAGTCCTGTGTGTGTGGTTCTGGGTTCATCAAAGACAAATCCTGACAACAATTAACTTTAAATAACTAAAAAGGGTTTGTTAACTTTTACATGAAGCTCAATTAACAGCTAGTAAAATACCTTTAATTAAATTGGTATACTAATGTTTAAACCAGGGGTGTCAAACGTACGGCCCGCGGGCCGCTTCCGGCCCGCAAGACGATTTAGTCCAACTCGGTGGCCAAATGCATTATCATTACTCAACGGCTGTTTCTCCTCGCTGCATCGACCGATCTGCACCAGATTTTTTGTGAGTTGTGGGGGAGCACTGCCCAACACGTTGGTGTGTATCGCCCGGCGGACGGGCGGGGAAAATGCGTGACAGCTTCTGCGGTGGCTGGCGGCCGGCGGTGCGCGAACCCCCGCAGTGGCCAATAGGCCAGAGCGACGCATCGCTGCGAGGGCCGATCGACGCCGCTTGCGGCTTTAATTATTAATTATAATTTGGGGTTATAATTTTAATAATAGGTTATTCAAACTCAAATAGTAGCTATAACAAAGTATGACTCAAATGTTGCTGATTATAAGGCGCTAAACTTTTAATGATTAAATACCACTAATGCATTTATTAATTAGCTGTTATGAACTCATTTAGGCCGGAACAAGATTATCCGATCGGCTCCTGACCGAAGAGATTTATCCAGCAAGCTATGAGACCCCAATATAACTGCAATTAGAGTTTAAATCCTTATTCCTTATCCCCAATACAATGATAATGTCTCTGTGTTAATGTCAGATGTTAACTCGAAAAGTAGGTAACTCTATATTTTGAAAGACCAGGCAGCTCTGAATTGGAATGAACACAAACAATTACTATTCCACACGTTGTAATTTATTGAACCAAACAATTTCCTGTTACAGTAATTATTCTAATTCAATAACGTAGGAAGCTCTACTCATTACCAAACTAAACCTGCAAAATTATATGAAAATAAACAAGTCAAAAATGGATTATAATAAGAGGTAGCAAAATCTTAGTTCAACTCAGTTGTTTAAACATCACATTCAAGACGTCGGCATTTAACGTAGCAGCATTAACAGACACAACAGCTCTGGGAACTGGATGGACGCTTCACTGTTCTAATAAGCTGTAGCTAGCTAACAGCTCAGCTACGCTGCACCCTTCCAAGATGGCGACTATGACGACACGTGACCCTTACGCATCACCTTGCGTGATGCGTAAGGGGAGGTCTTAATGACGTAACCAACGCTTAAGTTGATGTGGGGTGGTACCTTGATTAAGAGGCGGTCTGAATGAGAAATTCAAGAGGAGACCACGAACTGAGGTTTAACAAAGAGATTGAACTGATAAGGAGAAAGCAAGGACAGAGGGAAAAAGATGGAAAAATCGGCTCTCGGCGGAGCCACTTATAAGAACCGCAAATCAACACAGCCAAAATCACTTACAAAATGCATGCACATACAACAGAAAATGTTCAACAGTTAAAACAAACTCCGTCTTGGAGTAAACAGCATTAAAACTAAAGTCCTAAATAGGTTTCTCTGCCCAGGCACACTTAGATCACCTTAAGGATGAAAAGAGAAATAAAAAAAGGGGAATCTTTTCTTTACTCTGACGTTGCCCGGCTGGGTCCGGGGGTTCCATTTTGACCACATTGCATCATGGGAAATGCAGTCCGTCATGTTCCGAACTGGCGTTACATACCCCACTTTAGCTTTGAAGAGTGGGATGCTGGTCACAATCTTTAAAGCTACAACCAAGTCCGTTCTAGCGTGACGAAAATCCGTTGTGCATGAGTGGAACAACCTAATAGTCTTTCTAGTAGTCCTTCGGGATTCATGCAGTTCAGTTCATCATCCAAGGGAAAAAAAACAAAGCATTTTGATGTGCCTGGGTCAGTGACCTAGCCTGGGCAGAGCTACGCTATAGCTAATCATTTCTATTGGCTAATAAGGCTAACAATAAAAGTAAAAAAAAAGAAATGCTAAACTTCACAATCACCATTGTCGATACATTCATTGGTCATCAGGTTTGTAACTTTGAACCAAGGAAAGGAGAGAGGAGAAAGGGGGAAGGAAAGAGACAGTGGTACGTAGTCTAATCAGCTTGTGGCCTTTTAGGAGCTGGTGTTACGAACCTAGGGGCGACAAAGGTGAGGGTGTCAATCCTGGATTGCAACTGTTTGCTCTGCTTGTATGCTGCATACGCCATCGCGGTAGTGATGGCCCATCCAAATACAAGGAGAACCACAATAATGGTCATAATGTGAGTGTCGGTCGACTCTGTAGCTCTGGGAAAGCGAAGCGAAGCAGAATCAGCTGGGTGCCTGCAAGTAAAAGTTGTCTTTCAATGCCGACATCAATGCTGAAATTGTTTCCCTTAAAGACACCTTGCACCTTGAGGTGGGGAACAGAAAATGGTTTGGTTGGGTAGTTTTAGTCTGGTAACTGTGTCATGCTGCTCGTACGATAACAGGGCTTCTGCCTCTGGAGTGCTAACAAGCCAGCGGTCACCTGTCCGTTGAATTTTGGTTTCCACACCTGCATCTAGCCTGACAGTTTTGTTCAGGGGACTCATTCCTTAGACCACACGGGTAATTGGTAACGTCTCTGATAAATGGATTGCTTGGACATACCCAGTGAATGTCCTTGGTTTTGGTACACAAATCCAAATTAGGGACTAAATAAAGTTTGGGGTCAGCATCATGATAGGCTAACATTGAGGGGTTTTGTAAGTGTACGTGGGTGTCACCTTGCCAAAAGCCGACATTCAATACTGATTTAAGCCTATACACGTTAGCTCTTTCAATGATGGGAAGGTTTAGCATAAATCCTATCTCCAAATTGTCAGGATTTACAAATATTGGAATTACACTACCTAAGCTGTAAACCAGGTGTGTTTGTGGTGGTTGCAGGGTTTCACTAGAGGCAGATTTGAGAATCTTTTCAACCAAATCTACTGGTACCAGGTACGGAGGAATCCGTCCTTCAGCAAGGCTATTTATGGATGAACTAACCTCTCGAGTGAGGTCCTGCATTAAGTCTCTAACAACCTGAGTATACATCATGTCATTCTTTACCACTTCTGTGAGCGTCTCCAAAGCAATGCATGGTGTTATTGCTGAGTGTGAAATTATAGACGTGAAATTATGTATGGACATTTGTTTTATTAGTGCATGTTGAAAGTGTTCTGATTGAACATGCACTTGTCCTATTTAATGCTATGCATTGTTCTCTTCGGCGGGGCGGAGTTAGGCTCCGTTCCCTGTGAGGAGAGTTTGGTGGACGGTTTAATTTGGTTCGCACGAACCCATTTGTACTCTGGACTTTGCACGCTGGCTTCTAGGTTCTTTTGAGCCCACGCGAAAGTCGTTCGGAGATAGTGTTTTAAATCAGTGACGTACTGGTGTGCCGTGTAGACGGTTGTCACACTGACGTCTTCGGGCTGGTAGATGAGATGCAGGGGAAGGGTCATTTGTCTCCCTGTCATCATCTCAAAAAGTGTCACCCCTGTGGAGCATGGTGAGGTAGAGTGGATTAGCATTAGGACCAGGAGAAGCTTTATGTCTCAGCCCCTGCCATGGCTGCTGACATGTTCCTTTAACATGCTGACCACGGTGCAGTTCATTCGCTCTACCTGTCCCGATGACTGTGGGTGGTAGGGGATGTGGAATTTAACTTCCACGCCCAACATGTCGAAAAGCGCGGTCATGATGTTTGACGTGAAATGCGTTCCTCTGTTCGAGTCGATGGACAGGGGAAGGCCCCACCGGCTGAAAACGTGATTTAGCAGCAGGACTGCTGTGGTGACAGCGGTGTCATTCGGTGCCGGCAAACATTCGACCCATTTTGTGAAGCTGCATGTTATTGTCAGAAGATATATGTTACCTCTTGATGATTTGGGAACTGGACCGATCCAGTCAATCTGCAAATGTGACCACGGAAATATAACCCCCCTTCGTTGAAGCAGGGCTCGGTCTAGCGGTTGCGTGGGTTGTAACTGGCAGCAGGTTAAGCAGCCTTGTACATACTCCTGAGTGTCCTGGGCCATTGAAGGCCGGTGCGCCACCTGTTGGAGAGTTTTCAGATTAGCTTTGTAGCTTCTGTGTCCTCCTACTGGTGGGTTATGAACGTGTGTCAATGTGATCCCAAGTTCGTTTGAATCTTTGGGCTGAATGGACTGAAACTCATGGAGCAGCTTAAGTGCTGTTCTCTCTGTTTCAGTGGTCAGCGCATCAGCTTTTTCCAGCTGCTGCATGATTTCTGTTTCGAAACCAGGGTGGAGCTCAGTGGATGAGTCCCGGTTCTCTGGTTGATTTGGTGCTGGTTCTGTTGGGTCGGTTGCTATCGCGTACACCAACAGGTTTCCCTCAGCTTCAAGCGTTGCACCACAAAGGGATCCAGCAGGCAGAGCTTCAAGTCGCCTGATTTGGATCATGTTGGAAGAAAAAGTAAACACAGTATCTGGAGAGTCCTGTCTGCCGGTCAAGGATAAGGACAGGTCTCCAATGACGGGAATGCTCAGCTTAAAGTCGTGGAAGGAGCTTTCGATGAGCACCCCAAGAGGTTTCTTCGCCACAATTTGGATCGGGATGTGGGTTGGATTCTCCACTAAAAGGTAAGCTGAGCGGTTGTTCAGCTCAAGCAGGGGTGTGCCCCGGATTACCAGGTTTGACTCCTGGAAGTAAGAAAGTGGCTGAAAGAAAACATGTGTGCTCTGTATTTCTTGTCCTTTCATGATGACTAATCTGATAGGTACACCTGCAGTCTGTGGTGGTATTAGCACGTTTGTTTCGCTAGCCACCTGGCAAGTCTGTGGGATGGTCTGCCCTGATCGCATGACTTCAGGGGTGCCCAGGAAGGAACTTGGGGTCACATGGGCCTGGGCCCACAGGACCTGGTTACAAGTGTCCAGCTGTGCACCTAGCCGTACCAGAAAATCAGCACCAACAAACACTGGAGGATGTAAATTCTCCACAATGCGGAAAGGATGAGAGAGCTGTCTTGTGCCAATCTGTGCATAAAGTATGCACACCCCTGTTGCTTTCAGAGGCCGGCGAGGCCAGTCTGCTGAGAGCAAATAGTGGCTGTGTTTTGTTTCAGCCAGATGGGGCTTTTCACGGCACAAAGACCTGTACAGATCTCTGCTGATCGCGGATTTCTCTGACCAAAGAGCCAGCAGCACGTCTGGCATGAATGTGCTTTCCAGGTGCACACCTTCGGCCACTCTGGGGTTATAGGGTTCAACTCCAGAGTGTTTAAGTGAGCAAAGGAAAGATGTGTGGCTGCAGACAGATGTTCTCTGATCGCCGAGAAGCGGTGGTGTGTCAGAGGATTCAGAAATCGGCTCTGTTGAAGGCAGAAGCTGTGCCAAGAGTTCTTTGGGCTCTTCTGAGCAGGTCACCTGGTGGATGGGACGGGCGGTTAACTTCCAGAAGTAAGAGGCTTGGGAGTCCCCACTTGGGCCGAAAGATGACCATGATGGCAGTCGATGAGTGGAGCTAACCTGTTCAACAGATCCTGACCCACAAGAAAAGGTTCTGTGTCCAACGTGCAGATGTAGATGGGGTGCACTAGGGTCATATCACGGAAAGTGATGTCTAACCACACCCGTTTGGTGATGCATGACTGATCCTGAGTGTAGCTAGTGATGCCCACGTTACAGGTCTCCACATGGAACGGTTTCCCAAGAGACACCATAGCTGTGGTCACCTTATCAAACAAATCTGAGCACATCAGACTGATCTTGGAACCTGTGTCTAAAAGAGCATTTGCAGTTACACATCCTCCTATAACTGTCGAGCAGTATAAGCGGCACGCGTTTTCACGATGGTTTAGCTCACCTAGAAACCTTAGAAAAGGGGTTTTCTGATCAGCTGCTGATGGGATCTTAAAAGGTTGTTGATGATTTTTCAGTTGGTCCCCCCACTTAATCAGATAAACTCTGTTAGAGGGGGGAGCCTGGTCCACATCTAGTCATGCTGACGGGGGTTTTGGGCCTGGCTTCCCCGGAGGGTCGGCAGGATTGGATGATGGCGGGGACGGCTGAGGCGCGATCTGACGCACTGTTTCGGCTAGCAACCTGCGAAAAGTCTCCTCCATCTCCCTTCTTACTGACTCTTCCATGCGCAGGTTCCAGCCTTTGTTGTCATGTGAGCTTTTCGGCTTCTTTGACCTGTCAGTTTGCTTACCGTATCGGGCTGGATCGGACCTGTGCCATTGTTGAAACCTCTCACCTTCCCTGCTGTCATGCTGACCTCTCCTATCCTGAGAAGATTTCTTCTGCTGCGGCTCAAAACCATGTTGCTTCTTGAACCCAAATCTAGTTTTAGGTTTGGAGGGAGCCATCTCCTGTCCCCCCAGACCTAACCTCTTTTCTGGTTCGGTCTGAATCTGTAGAACCCTGTTATCACTGTCGGCTCCTTTGTTGGGCCGGACACGTGTTTCCGATGCAACCTGCGCGTATTTCCTGATTTCCTGCATGGTAGGTCTCTTGGTTCTACAATGCATGGTAACCTCATATCGCACGCTTTCATGAAGGTTGTGGAGGAACAAAGATTTGAAAGTGTGGTCTTCCTCCAAGCCGGGAGCATTCCGTCCCTGAAAATAAGCAGCTCTCAAGCGACGGTAGTACTCCTTTGGTGCTTCAGTTCGCTTTTGCTGAATAGCAAAAGGCAAAGGGCTGAATAACGGTCACGTGTAGCTGGGGAAATGCTTTCTATGAAAACATGGACACTTCTGGATGTGGTTTTCCAGATAAGTCTCAACTTTTCCCGAGCAGAGGGGTTGTATAAGTCTAGCAGACAGCACTCTACCTCTCTGAGATAGTCATCAATGGTGGATTCTGTATTGCTAGGATCAAAACGTTTTATGTCTCGGGCCAGGGACTCAAGCTGACGCATCCGCAGTCCCTGTTCAGGGATCGGGGCCGGTCCATCTGAGTCCTCCTCTGATGTCTCCTGCATGCGCTAACCACGATAGGAGGGGGGCTCCAGTTCTGACCACCTACCTGGCATCGGCGGCCGTTCGTGGGACGCCGGGGGTACCTCTCTGTCATGAACTCTTGTCCGTGGACGCGGTTCAGAGGTGTGGGGTTCACCTGTGTCCCAGGAACGGTGCTGCTGTCGCCCTGGTGGGGAGGAAAGATCATAGCAGACAGTGCTACGGGTCAGGTGGGAAGCAGGTGTTGTCCCATGATTCACATCATACGGATCAGTCCTGCTTGCCACCATAAGTTGTTTAGGCACTTCCTTCCGTATCTGTGTCTGTCCTGTCCTCCTTCGCTTACCCTTTGTTCAGAAGATGCCTGAGGGCCCCATTCATCCAATGTCTTCCAGGTGTGACCCCCACGCTTTCCTTTGGGGTTCTCACACTCAGATCCTTCTGTCTGTAAGCTAGCGTGATCCTCATCTTGCTGCTCCTCCTCGAGATGACAGTTCGAGCTCCCTGATTCTTTCCTCAGCTATGATCCGCATCTCAACCTCACGGTTACGCAGATCGGTCTCTAGCGTTAACCTTCGGTGGTATAACGCAGTGAGCTCACCTAGGACATCTGCTACCAACCTATCCTTTGGCCTGCTCTGGACCTCAACAACCAACTCCTGAATTCTCTTTTCACAGTCCTCTATGCCAAACTGATTAAGATGTTCAAGCTCCGTCGGCGTCATTTTAAGTAATGAGATAATGACACCCTGGGCCTCCATTCCAACAGAGGGGTTTGAGCCTTCAGCTCCTTTAACTGAAGAACCTTTGCTATCCATTCTTTGTCAGCTATGGATAGCGCACAACAACTGTATCTTAGCACTACACAACAACAACACTGTAGCTTAGTTTGGCGCTACAGCAAGTAACAAATAACAACGCTGTATTTTAGCTTAGCACTAAATAACAACGAACACAAGACTGTAGTTTAGCTCAGCGCTAAACAACTGCTAACCTGTTAAGTAGTTTCATTTAACTGTTAACAGCAACACGCACTATGACTGACACTTTACTGCAGTAAGTGTGTTCAAATACGTGCGTTTTAATTTGGCTGCGCAGGGGAAAATCAACCCTGTGACTTACAACTCCTATGTTTAGGAACGTTTAATATGTTTGTTTAACCTTCAGAATATTAACTGTGAGTGACATGGACCACTAACCTTTCGGCCAGTAACTAAGTGATAATGTTGTGGTTTTGTTTGTGATGTAAGTTATTTAAGAACAGGTGCTCTACACATGTGTGGGAAAACAGCAAAGTGTTTTGGAAATTCAGAGGTGGCAAAGAATGACAGATAAAACCGCTAAAATGCAACCATAGTTCCAAAACCGCAGCTCAATTTTAACCACTTGTGATAAGCAGAAAGGGAAAAGAAGAAAAATAATTAATAAAAAATTTAAAATAAAAAATAAAAAATTTTTCAAAGGGAATTAAAAAAAATTATAAGTTGGGAAAAATAAAATTATTAAAAGAAATAACCATAAAGAAAGTTTTTAAGAAACTGACTTATCCATTCAGGGAAATCGAGTGCTTTCACCTGAATTTTTAACTGTGACTGCAACTACCTATCCTGGCCACCAGATGGAGGCAGGGTGCCTTTCACTTTGGGGAGACTGCTGTAATTACACACAATGTCCAGCCGATGGGATCGTGTCCCTCACCAAAGAATTATGCTGCAATTACACACAACGTCCACCAGATGGAGGCAAGGTCTCTCTTTTCCACGCAGAACACGACACAGCAAATGATTGATCAGTAGCAGACGCTGGATGGTGCTGCCTGTCTGTACTGGTCAGCTTCAATATAACTAACTTAAAGTTTAGAAATCAATATTCAAACCTCAGATTAACAACCTCAAACCACCACAAACACGTATATATTTAGTAGGAATGTTTCCTTAATCAGTTATGATTGAATAGCCCTTTTGGCAAGGTGCTGCAATCAAAATGTGCTGGAATATGAATTGTGTTCATTCCATTCATAAGTTGCTGGTCATTTATCTAGTCTAAAGGAACGGCAATAAGATAGATTTAGCCCACCCAGGGCAAAGCCAATTTAATGTTATGCCAGAAGCTGTTTGAATATTATTATTATTATTAATTATAATTTGGGGTTATAACTTGTAATAATAGGTTATTCAAACTCAAATAGTAGCTATAACAAAATATGACTTAAATGGTGGTGATTAAAAGGCTCTAAACTTGTAATGATTAAATACCACTAATGCATTTATTAATTAGCTGTTATGAACTCATTTATGCCGGAACAAGATTATCCGATCGGCTCCTGACCGAAGAGATTTATCCAGCAAGCTATGAGACCCCAATATAACTGCAATTAGAGTTTAAATCTTTATTCCTTATCACCAATACAATGATAATGTCTCTGTGTTAATGTCAGATGTTAACTCCAAAAGTAGGTAACTCTATATTCTGAAAGACCTTGCAGCTCTGAATTGGAATGAACACAAACAATTACTATTCCACACGTTGTAATTTATTGAACCAAACAATTCCCTGTTACAGTAATTATTCTAATTCAATAACTTAGGAAACTCTACTCATTACCAAACTAAACCTGCAAAATTATATGAAAATAAACAAGTCAAAAATGGATTCAAATAAAAGGTAGCAAAATCTTAGTTCAACTCAGTTGTTTAAACATCACATTCAAGACTGTCGGCATTTAACGTAGCAGCACTGACAGACACAACAGCTCTGGGAACTGGATGGACGCTTCACTGTTCTAACAAGCTGTAGCTAGCTAACAGCTCAGCTACGCTGCACCCTTCCAAGATGGCGACTATGACGACATGTGACCCTTACGCATCACCTTGCGTGATGCATAAGGGGAGGTCTTAATGACGTAACCAACGCTTACGTTGATGTGGGGTGGTACCTTGATTAAGAGGCGGTCTGAATGAGAAATTCAAGAGGAGACCGCGAACTGAGGTTTAACAAAGAGATTGAAATGATAAGGAGAAAGCAAGGAGAGAGGGAAAAAGATGGAAAAATTGGCTCTCGGCGGAGTCACTTATAAGAACCGCAAATAAACACAGCCAAAATCACTTACAAAATGCATGCACATACAACAGAAAATGTTCAACAGTTAAAACAAACTCCGTCTTGGAGTAAACAGCATTAAAACTAAAGTCCTAAATAGGTTTCTCTGCCCAGGCACACTTAGATCACCTTAAGGATGAAAAGAGAAATAAAAAAGGGGACTCTTTTCTTTACTCTGATGTTTCCCGGCTGGGTCCGGGGGTTCCGAGTCCGCAGGCGTCCTGAATGCGCTTCGGCGGACGCAGGTGTCGGCAGCGGGGAAACGGGAGGAAAAGTCCCTTTGTCTCTTTCTCTGGGCGTTTGAACGCTTTGTTCGGCCAAAACAAAAGCGTGGTCCCTTTCACGATCACCGGGAGATGAACGGCTCTCAGTCTTCGATCGAAGTGGGTTAGGAAAAGTACTTTTAAGAGTCGACCTCCTGTATCAGCAGTACAGGGATGGAGTTGCTTCGGTAATCTTCGGTCCAGCAAAGAATTATCGAGCACGTGGCGTGTGGGGGTTGAAACCCACGGAGTGAAACAGCTGCGTGCCTTCCCGTACTGGCGGAGCGCCAAGAAGAAGAATGAGCGCAGTGCGTCCATCGCTTATAAAACTTTTCTGTAGCAACGTTATCTGTCAACCGTCGTTAGGGGCGGCGGCCATTTTGGGCCGTGTTGCATGATGGGAGTTGGTGGCCATTTTCGACCACATTGCATCATGGGAAATGCAGTCCGTCACGTTCCGAACTGGCGTTACAATACAATGAAAAAACTCTCAAAGCTTGCGGTGTGGAGTAGTGTGGCTAAATGGAGTCCATGGAAAGGTCCCATTAGTAAAGTGTCTTGGGACAATGTGTTGTGAATTGGCACTATATGAGTGATTGAACTGAGTTGAACTGAAGATAAATAATCTTGATGCCTCCATGCATAATCAATTTAGATTAATTTCTAACCGGCTGTTTTTTGTTTCTTTTTAAAATCCAAGTAAAGAATTATATCTGAAGTGACTTAAAATTTTCATTCATGCAGATTCTGCAGTGTGATTCAAAACCAGCCTTTAGTACTGGTATTATACCCTTGGCCACACCATCTTACATGACTGTCTCAGACAAATTGGACATTTTGAAACTGTCCAGAAATGGTTCAACTCAGCAACAGGCAATTCTTTCTAAATATAGGAAACTGTTCATCAGAATGCAAAGATCTAAACTATGATGTTCCACAAGACTCAATTTTAGGTCCTACTATTTTTAATCTTTATATTCTGCCATTGGGTGGTATGACCAGAAGACATGGCATTAATATTTTATACCTTTGTCAATGAAACACACAGCTTTATATTGCCATGTGTCCAGATGACTTCAAATCCATTTATCAACTTTTCAAACTTAATTTTTATTCAGTATTTATGTTTTTAATAAAAAAAAGAAAAAAGGACAACAATGACCAAATCATCAGTGTTCAGTCAGAGCAGTGTTATTACACAGTCACATGGCATCCATCTAAAAATGATATGATTTAGAATTACTAACTTTGGTTTTATTGCATTAGTAACATTAGTGCAGGTTTCCAACACCTATCAAACACACAAATTTTAAGTCTTGTCAAGTAGTTTATCTACATTTGGTATACTTCCTTTTTGCAACCCCATGTTGTAGGATGGAGTTTCTGCCTTCAACAAACTAGTTAGTATAATAAAGCATGCTATTAAAGTATCAACCCAATTTGGGGTGTTTACAATTGACATTGACCATTTCATAGTGACACAAGATTAACCGGAGACTATTAATCATTGATGATGTCAGGTTCAATAGATCCTACACATTTCAAAATAAATTAACTAATACAATGAGTGCAAGGAGATGGCAATTTATTAAAATGTTTTTTAAAGTTTTTACTTTTCTGCCACACAATGTCAATCATTTGAATACATTTTGCTAGTTAATCTCTCTAAAAACTTGCCAAATGTTGTCAAAAGCAGCCCGTCCAACGCTATTTGTTCCATTGCAGCATGTTCAAAAGTACCCCCCCCCCCCCAAATCAGGCAAAACTGGAAGGCAACACTTTGGGATATTTTTTTTTCTCTGCACTGTAAGAGTGCTCACAGTGTCAGGAGTTGGTTTTTTGAGCCCGAATTCAGCCACACACAGAGCCTCCTTTAAGAGTTTTTATTGAAGATTAAGAGTTGTGTAGATGTGAACCAAAGTCTGTACCAGGCAACAGCGGAGGGATGATGAAGATGGCTTGAGCAGGAGCTGGCAGAGCGAAGCTGGAGCCAGAGGACGTGAGGGAACACCGGCAGGAAGACGGGGGACGTAGGCAGGCAGGTGGCTGACACAGAGGTAGCTGAAGGACTGCAGTCAGACACGAGGAAGGGTAGTGGAGCCGGCTTGAGGCGGAGGAAGGCGGTGGAGAGGACGAAGAGGGATGAAGAACACTGGAAACGCGAGGCATGAAGCAGACGAGGGAAGGACGATGACGAACCAGCGGGGAAGAGCAGACTGAGATGAGCTTATATGGGAGGTTGGACAAGTGGAGTGAGTCTAGGCTTGATTATTGCAGCAGGTGAAACTGATCCGGCATGGAGTGGAGCTGGGCTGAGTGGAAGGTGGAAGGATCTGGAACTGTCCATGGTGAAGTAGGGGGAACTGAACCCTGACACACAGACCCACTGTTATGCCTGAAGCAAATAAAATACCGCCAAATAAACTACAAAAGCGTAGACGAAATTGTACACTAACTAAGTTCCTACTACTGCTGCCTTGATGTTTCTCCCAAAGCTTTCTTTAGGAAAATAACGTCTGATTTGACTCAGATAATAAACACTTCCCTTCTGTGAGGTGTTTTCCCCCAGTCCCTAAGAAAAGAAATGATCAAACCACTGTTGGAAAAAGAACAATTTGGACAACCTACTACTGAAGAACTACAGGCCAATCTGGAACCTTCCTTTTATCAGTAAGATTATTTGAAATGCTGTTTCAACAATTAAATAACTTTTTAACAATGACCAGTCGCTTTGACGTTTTCCAGTCAGGTTTCCGTGCTCACCGCAGTACAGAGACCGCCCTTATCAAGGTGTTTAATGACATCTGTATAAATACTGACTGTGGAAGAAACATAGTGGCATTATTGGACCTCAGTGCAGCATTCGATACTGTCAACCACTCCATTCTGTTAGAACATTCTGCTGAGTTATCCTACTGTTCTCCAATTTTGAAACTTTAGTTCAACTTTTAACCTTATTTTCTCTCTCTTTTTTCTTCATAGTAGGTACACTTGGTCTGGTGTTCTGTTAGCTTTGACACCATCCGAGGGGGCAGATCATCTGCCATTACCATATAACAGAAATGATTCCTTGATCAATCTGTGTTTTGGTGCTTTTTTGTGTCTCTGCTCTGTCTTCACTAACCCACAGTCAGTTGTGGCAGATGGCTGCTCACACTGAGCCTGGTTCTACTGGAGGTTTTTCCTTCCTGTTAAAGGTGAGTTTTCCTCTCCATTGTTGCTTCATGCATGCTCAATATGAGGGAGTGCTGCAAAACCATTGACAATGCAGACAACGCTGTGACTCTATGCTCTCTCTGGAGGCGTGAATGCTGCTTGTCAAGACTTGATGCAATCTGCTGGGTTTCTTTAGACAGGAGACTTTTTGACTAGTCTGGATGATATGATTTAATTTGATTTGATAATGTGCCTTGAGATTACATGTGTTGTGAATTGGTGCTACATACATAACATTTAATTGGCTCGAAATCTGGATGTAGTGATGGACTCAGACCTGAACCTTGAAAGGCATCTAAAGACCATTACAAAGTCGGCCTTCCTTTAATCCTGGAAAGAACATTTCCAGGATTAAAGGACAAATGTCCCAGAAGCATCTGAAAGAATTAATCCATGCGTTAATCTTTAGACAAATTGATTACTGCAACGGTGTCTTCACAGGTCTGCCTAAAAAGTCGATCAGACAGCTGCAGTTGATCCAGAATGCTGCTGCCCATGTCCTAAGACTTTGGAAGTAGAGCACATCACTCCAGTTCTAAAGTCCTTACACTTGGTCCCTGTATCTCAGAGAATTGACTTTAAAACACTTTTGTTGGTCTATAACTCACAGAATGGCTTAGCACCTAAATACATCAGACTTGTTATCAGTGTCTCAACCCTCCAGACCACTATGGTCATCTGGCTCAAGCCTACTCTGCATACCAAGAACCAGAACAAAACACGAAGAAGCAGCATTTAGTTCTAATGCTCTATTTATCGGGAACAAACTCCCAAATGACTGTAAAAGTTCTGAAACCATGGGTTCCTTTAAATCAAGGTTAGAAACCTATTGATTTAGAGTTGCCTTTGAATGTTAATGTTTTAGTTTATAAATCCTAACCTGCTGCTACTATTCCACTGCAATGTGCTTTCATCTGTGATGTTTTTTTCTTATGTTCTGTTTATGTACACCACTAAATTGTCTTGTTACTGAAATGTGCTTTACAAATAAACTTGCCTTGCCTTATTAGCACAGTGATACTTGTGATTTTGTGAGTTCTGCTGAATGAAGAAAAGTGCTTTGAGTGTTCTGTATGACTAGAAGTCAGTCCATTTACCATAAACAAATCACGCTGAGACTTACCAAGGAACCGGAAGGTTCTGCGTACCAAGGGGTTGAGGTAACAGCAGTCACCAGTAGCCACTGTCTTTTCTGAGCGGTCAAACTCTTTGGATGTGTATTGGACCAGGAACAGCACAGTCTCAGTGATTGTGATCTAATGGGAAAAAAGGCCAGAGATAAATCACAGTTTTTAGCCTGTATGTGAAGCAAGAGTATTTTCTTACACTGTGTCACACCACACAGAACTCATAAGTTTCTGCAGGCTCCATCTGCACAGCCACAGCTGTGGAATACACCGAAGCATATGAGGGGAGGAACTACTGGAAGAGAAGGGATTGCTTATGTCACTCCATGTGATGTAACTTAGCACTTTTAATCGGTCTGATGGCCTACAGACTAAAACCACTGCTCTGTGGATGTTTGCATCTTCAAAATAAAAATACAAACATGGAAGTTTTGGCTCTGCACAAGGATCGACTGCACAATAGACTGAAACATAAAACCAGGATTTTTTAGATGGACGTTATAGGACATTACAACTGTTCAACCATAAATAATGCACACATGAGATAAAAATGGAAGATATAGTTAAGCATATTAATATAATGCTGATTCAGTCTAAAGCAGATCATAAAACATGAGCTTAGGTAGATATAAACTGTAAATAAGTAACTTTTATTTATATACCACCTTTAACAAATTAAAATCACAAAAAGCTTCACAAACAAAAAGAAAAACAAAGACATTATTAAAACAGGAAAATAAAAACATAAAAAAGCAAGTAAAAAACAGTTGGAATAAAATGCAGGAAAATTGAAACAAAATAAAACAGGAAAATGGAAACTAATATGAATGATTTCTAAAACAGTTGGACTAGAAATCTAAACTAATGATGTTTCAGTTAATAGTTTAAGGCAATCCTAAACAAATGTGTTTTCAATCTTGATTTAAAGGAACTCAGGCTTTCCGCACCTTTACAATTTTCTGGAAGTTTGTTCCAGATAAGTGGAGCATAGGAACTAAATGCTGCTTCTCCATGTTTGGTTCATGTTTTGGGTATGTAGAGTAGGCTTGAATCAAAAGACCTGAGTGGTCTGGGACGCTGATACGCTAATAAGTCTGTGATGTATTTAGGTGCTAAGCCATTTAGTGATTTATAGATTAACATAAGTATTTTAAAGTCTATTCTCTGAGATACAGGAAACCAGTGTAAGGACTTCAAAACTGTGGTGATGTACTCTACTTTCTTAGTCTTAGTGAGGACGCAGGCAGCATCGTTCTGGATCAGCTGAAGCTGTCTAATTGACTTTTTAGGCAGATCTGAAAGTACGCCGTTGCAGTAATCAATTAAATTAAAAATAAATACATGGATGAGATTTTTAAGATCCTGGTGGGACATTAGTTTTTTAATCCTGGAAATATTCTTCAGGTGATAAAATAATAATTGAACTTTATTGATCTCACAATGAAGAAATTCACTTCTGCATCTTAACCCATCCCCTTGGGGAGCAGTGGGCTGCCACTGTGCAGTGCCTGGGGAGCAATTGGGGGTTAAGGGTCTTGCTAAGGGACCCAGAATGGAAGCTTGTGGGAGTTGAACTCAGAACCTCTGGAACTGAAGCTCTGTGCTCTAACCACTAGGCCACCACTCCCCGTAAAGGGACCTCTTTCACTTTGGCATGTGGACACTAATCACAAATTGATCAGGTAAGTTTTTCCCCCGAGGCTGATTTAGTAACTCCCTTTATGTGCCTTGTAAGGTTCAGTTCTGAGTTCATCACGACACCGAGACTTCTGCTCTGATCTGTGGTTTCTATCTGTAGTAACTGAAGCTGTGTGCTAATTCTTGATCGATCCTCCTTTGGACCAAAAATTATTACTTTAGTTTCGTTTTTATTCAGCAGAAGAAAATTTTGGCACATCCATGTGTTGATTTGTTCTATGTATCTAGCCAATGCTCTAATAGGTTTATGGTCACCTGGTGACATTGTAATGTATATCTGTTATGGAAATCAATCTTTCTTTTTTCACGTGACCTGTCTGGCAGTTTAGCATTAAGAATTGCTGTCTTAATGCCAAAGTGAGCACAACAGGTTTTACTTTCACAAGTGTAACATTTCTGCTTTCGCCATAGTGCTCCGCTTCATTTATATATGCAAAAAGCTTTATTAGATTTTATTCTGGGACTATTTCACGTTTAATGGACACAAAAACGGCAAGGTAGAAGAAAAGAAAAAAAGATGAGACAACAAGCTAATAGGGAGAAAAGGTGAAAAATAGAGAAGAAAAGCAGAGAGCAAGATAACATCCATGGAGTCTGCTTTTACACCTGCAAAGAGATATATAAAAAGAACAGCAAAAATAACAGGTATTACAGGTACAAACAACCAATGCCTTGATACCATCACTGAAAAATACACAGTATTATTTAATATGGGATACCATACATAAAGCACTTTAAACACCAACAGGACCAAAGCGCTGTACACAATCATAAAATACAAATGATCACTCATAAAACAATAAGCAAAATGCTATATAAAATTAGTAATAAAATTAAGGAAAGTAAAACGCTGTAAAACAAAGTCAACGTCTCAGATTGTGTTAAAAGCCAAGGAAAATAGATGGGTCTTAAGAAGGGATTTAAGATCAGAAAGGGAAGAGGCTTGTCTAATGCCTAAGGGAAGGTCATTACACAGCTTGGGAGCTGCTACAGAAAAGCATGGTCCCCTCTGAGCTTACACTTCGTCTTTGACACCCTCAGTAACAACTGGTGAGCTGATCTAAGGGAAGGGGGGGTGTAGAGATGTAGCAGCTCAGATAAGTAAGGTGTGGCAAGGCCATTAAGAGCTTTAAAAGCAAATAAAACGATTTTAAAATGTATCCAAAAGTCAGCCAATGTAGTGAGGCTAAAATAGGGGAAATATGCAAAATTGTTCTTGTATGTTAAAAGACGCGCAGCAGCATTTTGTACCCTCTGAAGCTGGGAAATGCTGTTCCCCGGATAGAACAGGCACGATAGCCAACATGAACCAGGGCCGAGACAAGAAGCTGGACATGGAGCCAGCCCCCCTACACACACACACACAAACACCAAGGAAAGAAAAATTTAATTAAACCCACCCCATCGTTAACATTCAAACAACTCCCACACCACATATGACAATAGACACCCAGGTTGGGACAATCCCAGCCCCTCCACCCCTCCCATCCCCCCACTAGCAAACTACACCTGCCAAAGAACATCTGCAATGAGATGTTAATGTCCTTAGACCCCTCCAGCTTGACAGGCCCGCCAGCGCACCAGAGGCCCCAGGTAGGTCCAGACACCTGGGAATGCACCGGCCCAAACCCCAGTGAAAATACTCCACAGGACCCAAGCCCCCGAGGCCCTGCTAGGACATCCGCCCAATGGCAACATACCCCAGACGCCCCGAGCCCTGGACCCACCCAGGAGCAGAATAGCGCTGCTGGAGGCTACTCTAAGGCCCCCAAAATCACACTCCAGTGGGGGCCACGGACCCCTGCGCTGGACCCACCAGACACCCTACTCCGGGCACCTCCAAGACCACCAAGACCCAGGCACCCCCAAGACCAGCCATGACACCCTACAGGACACATGAGTCAATCAAAGGGATTGAGATTGAGATTGATCTGATGTGTAAGAAGATGCTGACTCAAGCCTAATATGATAACCCATCATGCATGATCTTTGACCTCCACAGTGTACTGTATGAAGGATTGTTTTATGGTATCAGTTGCAAATTTGGGTTTCTATTAAATTTGAAAGTTCTTAAACATATCTGAGACCAGAAATCACTGAACCCCTCCTGGACCCCCCTACAGTTTGCCTACAGAGCCAACAGGTCTGCAGACGATGCTGTCAACTTGGCCCTACACTACATCCTCCAGCACCTGGACTCTGCAGGTACCTAGGCCAGGATCCTGTTTGTGGATTTCAGCTCTGCCTTCAATACAATCATCCCAGCTCTGCTTCATGAGAAGCTCTCCCAGCTGAATGTGCCCGACTCCACCTGTAGGTGGATTACAGACTTCCTGTCTGACAGGAAGCAGCACGTAAAGCTGGGAAAACATGACTCTGACTCACAGCTCATCAGCACTGGTTCCCCCCAGGGCTGTGTTCTTTCTCCTCTGCTCTTCTCCCTGTACACCAACAGCTGCACCTCCAGTCATCAGTCTGTCAAGCTCCTGAAGTTCGCGGACGACACAACTCTCATCGGACTTATCTCTGATGGTGACGAGTCCGCCTACAGGTGGGAGGCTGACCATCTGGCGACCTGGTGCAGGGAGAACAACCTGGAGCTCAACGCTGTAAAAACAGTGGAGATGGTTGTGGACTTCAGGAAGAACTCAGCCCCAGCTATCCCCATCACCCTCTGTGACTCCGCCATTGACACTGTGGAGTCTTTCCGCTTCCTGGGAACTATCATCTCCCAGGACCTAAAGTGGGAGCTGAACATCAACTCCCTCACCAAGAAAGCCCAGCAGAGGACGTACTTCCTACGGCAGCTGAAGAAATTCAACCTGCCAAGGACAATGATAGTGCAGTTCTACTCCTCCATCATTGAGTCCATCCTCACCTCTTCCATCACCATCTGGTATGCTGGTGCCACCGCTAAGGACAAGGGCAGACTGAAGCGTGTCATCAGGTCTGCAGTGAAGGTGATTGGCTGCAATCTTCCATCTCTCCAGGACCTGTACGCCTCCAGGACTCTGAGGCATGCAGGGGAGATTGTGGCTGATCCCTCGCACCCCAGTCACAGACTATTTCAGTCACTTCCCTCTGGCAGGAGGCTGTGGTCCATCAGGACCAAAACCTCACGCCACAAGAACAGTTTTTTCCCATCTGCTACCGGCCTCATGAACAAGGTCAAGAGCCGCCCGTGAAACTGGACACTGTCTCTCTCCCCCGTTCAGGACTTACAAGCTTCTGCGTTACATTAACGCACAGTTTACTGAGTGTATATATTGTTTCTGTATATATATCCTTTTTACTTTTTATTTTACTGTATTCTTATTTTTTGTCTGCATCATCAACACCAAGTCAAATTCCTTGTAAGTGCAAACCTACTTGCCGATTAAACTTGATTCTGATTCTGATTCTGACTACAGAGACTGCACTGCAATATCGGTTACCATGGAGATCACAGATAAACAGACTCTGGAGGCCAGAACCTAACATACTTAGATTGGACAGAATGACTGTTTAGGGGAAATGTCAGCTAGGACTAGGGTTGGGAATTGAAAAGATTTTCACGATTCCGATTCCCTTATCGATTCTGTGAAACGATTCGATTCCTTTTTGATTCTCTTTTCGATTCCAATTTGGGGAAAAAAGGAGAACAAACAGTTTGATGATGAGCATCATTTTTGTTTACTTAACTATCACACGACCTTATAAACTAACAAGGTCAAGATGTCCACAGCAAATGTGCAACTGGAGTAACATTTATCTTTGTTTAAATAAGAAGGAATATAAGAACAAACTTAAATACAGTAGAGGAGTTGTTTAGAATGCAAGAAAATGTAAGTTTGTTGTGACAGTTGCTTATTAATCTCTCTTTAGATAACCTCAGTCATCTAAATCTAACGGAGAAGCCATCCATTTAATGAAGAAGCATTACTGTACAATTTCGGGGAAATAAACTTATCTCCCACTAATTTAAATAAACGAGCGTCACCTTTCTCTCGCTACCTGAACTGCGGAGCAACTTTGTAGCATGTTTCATTACATCCATTGCAATAGCTAGAATCCTGTAAGAATTCCAGCTACCAGTAGTTCTAATTAAACATGCTACCAATGAAGGGCTGGATTAACGAGAAAGGCACACTCCCTTAATAACCCCAAAGAAAGGTAGGAAATTGGTTTATTTCCAAAGATGGCATATGATTTTCTAGGCATCACAATAAGCACAGCCAGTGATGTAAAACTAGCTACTTACCACCAGAGTTGCCTTCCACGCTGGTCGTAACTTTAGCTTCTGTCCGGTAAGAATCAAAAACACGGCATTCGTTAAAATGTATGCTATGTTGTGTGCGCAGGTGTTTCTGCCTGTTGGATGTATTTCCTCCTGCGGATATAAATGCCACTTTGCAATGATTGTAAAGCGCCTCGTTGCCATCTTTCTCTTCCTTAAAATGAAGCAAAACCTTCGATCGCTATCCCCGATGGGGCGGCATTTTTGTTTTGTTTTGCTTTAAGCCTGGTCACGTCGTGCGCAAGTTACGCACACATGCTTACTGAATGCCGTGTGCGTAACTTGCGTATAAAACGTGACGTAACTTGCGTAAAAAAAACGTTGTGCTGCTCAGAGCCGCGGCACGACGGAATCGAAAAGAGAATCGTTAAGCGAGCTGCCAAACGGTGCCACGGAATTGGAACACATGGAACCGGTTCTGAACAGGAACCGGCTTTCGATTCCCATCCCTAGTTAGGACACGTCTGCATTATGGTATCCTCTCCACCAATGTGATGAACAGAACACTGTTATCATGCTGTAAACACCCCGGAATGGGTGTACACAATTGGTTCTATTTAAGGTCTGGGTGAAGAATGAACGTGAGGCTCGCTCTGAGTCTCAATCTCTCTCTCTGTCTCTGTCTCTCTCTCTCTGTTTCTGTTTCTCTCTCTCTCTCTCTCTCTTTCTCTCTCTCTCTCGGACATCCGGAAATGACGTCAGCGTTGTGTGAGAAACCAGTACTGGAACTGAAGCATCCCTCTGCTTTTTAGATTAAATATGGTAAAATATAATTATGGTTTCATGAGTCTTTTTACTCCTACAGAAGTCTACAATATAAAAACCACATTATTCAGTAAAAGAACCTGGGGTGACCGCAGCAAGGTTAAGAGTTTGTAACAATAAACTCGGTGTTACTGGAATATTATCCACTCGAACATGTGAGCACTGGAGACACGAGAGCGGCTGCTCCACTGTCCGCTGATTGCAAGGTCAATGCTTGCGTGTTACTGTGCAGGAAACTGATTGTCCTGGATATGACTGTATCTGTTTTGTCTCACGGCAAAGTCACTGTCAGGTATTAGGGGAGCCGAGAGGCAGAGGGGAGTCAGAAACAGGGCAGATGCAGACTGCAGCGTGTTGTGATATTACCGCCATGAGGAATAATTGATGTCAGATTGAATTCTGAACAGTAGGGAAGAGGTGACAAAAAGAATTCTATCCTGCTCCAAACATAAGGAGACACAGCCACAGAGGAGAGGGAGCCAGCGGGGACGGCCTCTCTCTCAGCAGGATGCCAGCTGTGGACCACTCCCCACAGATAAAGGTCAGGGCACTTCAGAAATCTCTCTCTTCTGACCAGACACTCTCTTCTGCGACTTCTCTCCTGGAGCTCCCAAGGAGAGGGGGGGTCTCCTTCCTCAGCAGCCATGTGACTGAAGACCCAAAAGCCACATGCTCCCCAGAACAGCCGTTCTGTGGAACTCACCTCCCTGGACCTTCCTTACTGCTGAGACAAAAGAGAAGGCCTGAACAATGAGGCCCTGGCCGGGCCTGACCGACGCACATCCAGCACCTGGGGGAAAACTCTTGTCGCCCGGGGAACATGTCCGGGCAAATCAGAGTTAAGTCTGCTGTCTTAACCTCATAATCAGATGCAGGAGGAAGGATCCTGCATGCCAAAAACAGCTTTGTTGTATTTCTCCTCATCCTTTACAGGGAAGCGAACCCCAGCTGGAGCTGAAAAGCCGACAAATTTGGGCCTGCTTTCGAATGTGAGGAGAATCTGCTTAAATCGGACTGCATCCAGGTCAGAGAACGTGGCAGAGACCAGGCCTCCGACCCCGACCACATGGTGCTGCAGAGCTAAACGCTAGCCCGCCAAGAACAGCCAATAACTTCCCTGCTTTCAGTGCTCCTTCCTGGAATGGCCAAGCCTGACCGACTCACATGGACTCACAGGTTTGGGCAGAGAGCTGAGGGAGAAGTTAAAAAGTTTATTGGGAGATGTTTTGTAAATCGTTTGGACACATGGGTCTTTGAACAAAGGGCGAACAGAGGTAGCTCATTGCTAGCATTCAGTACCATGTCATTGCCGAGTATATTCATACATTGATGCGACATTAATGTTTACGTTATCCAGCCCACTCATTATGACTAAAAATAAAGCTAAAGCTTTTATTTGTTAGCGCCGAATGCCCGCTAGCCAAAATGCTATCAGCTCCTGTTAACATCCTGTTCCGGTAATTCAAAAGGAGCTTGTTTTGAAGCATAAAGCTTAACCGTTCTTCTCGGCCATCCTTCGATGGTGCTATGAGCCTTATTCATGCATTAATATAGAATATTAATGTCGGTTTAAAGGCAATTTTGTTAACTTTAACCAATTTAGCGACCCATCGCTACAGCGACTACTAGCGCCCGAAGGGAGAATCGCATTAATAAGATCAGTGTTCTAATTATAATCAACCACTTTTGTTTTGTCTTTTATTTATTTTTGCATGTAAATAGTTCCTTAGCTTAGCTTCTTTTATCTTCATTTTGCTTAGTAGTTTAGTTAAGTTTCACTAGCCTAGTAGAGAGGATTGTGTTGTGTTAATTCAGATAAACAACATTACATAGTGATGTTCTCTGGATGTTCATTTTATTTCTGTTATTAAATTCTTGAACTTGAAAAGAAGTTGTCACTCCTTTATTCTGTGTGTGCAGGGTTTGCTGTTAAAAGATCGCTAGTGTTCGAATTCATCCCTTTCAACCATTGTCTTAATATCAGCTTAAGAGCTGATATACTTAACAGTACTTAACAGACAGAGGGTTATTTAATAAACATTAAATAACTTTAAACAGTGTATAATTGCACAACAAGCGTGACCGTTGGGTGCGATTACTTTCCATCAATGCAATCTCTGCTCTGTTTCTCAATAAAAGTGCTGGAACTTCATCACTCCACCGTTTCCTTATTCAATAAGTCAGTTATTGTTTAGAATTCCTACCACATTTGGCGTCACGAACAGAATCTCCGACCAACGAGACAGGAAGCCTGAGGACAGAGCGGCTTGGCCGGCCCGCAGATGTTTTCTGGCATCTGATACCCCGAACAGATTCAAGGGATGAGGAGGGGCTCCTGGTCTCAGGACGACGGCGCGGGATCAGATTCGAACAGATTCGAACCTTTCTTTCATGAGACGGTAAGAGGATTATTTTCCAGCACTTAAACAATTGCTTCAAACCGCTTGCAAGTTTTAAAATTTAAACCCCATTTAAAATAATACACCAAAAAATTTTTTACTTTTTCAGCAGAAATACAAGCGCTTCTGCTGGGAGGAGGGGGCTGATGATTTTCACCTGGAAACAGGAGACCTCTTGTCAGGAGGGACAAGAGGCTGTCCAGCAATCGCTGTTGGGTGAAAGCCGCAGGTGTGCTTAAAGCATCTGACTTCTATCTAGACGTAGGTAGATTTGAAAAGGAGAATTCTCTCTCATTATTCCCTACCGGCCAATAAGTGTGAAGCCTTTCATTTGGAGAAGTCCAAATAGTGGGTCAAACGCAGTTTCCAGGGCCAATCTTTTTCCCCGGGGTGGTAAGTTTGATTTCATGCTGAAAAGTATGGGCCCGAAGGCATGACATGCATAAATGATTGGATTAAACGTGCAGATTTCCCACAAGGGGGTTCATTTAATATTGCAGTACTAAAAAATTGAGTTGTAAAAAAAAAGCGGAAACGGAAACAGAACTAAAAGAAGCGCAACGTTGCACGGCGGACTCGTTTCAGGGATCGACCGGTTACACTTCCGTTATGGTTAGCTCTTCATGGATAGCTGTATTATTGACTTTTAATATCGACGTCTTGAAAAGGAGTGGGGGTCCGGGTGTTTGCGAGATGTAAAGATGTATCCTTGTGGGGCTGAAGCATAAAACCGCGTGTAATGACGACAGTCGGGGTCGGTAAACACCACCCACCCTCCCTTCTTTCGGCATTGGCTCTGAGTTGAAACATTAAAAGAATGAAAGACCACGGATCTGTGTAAAAATAGTGTGAAAAAACAGGCCTGCGTCTGTGTATGTCATTTGATGTTATCGAGTTATGCTAAGCTGACGCAAACCTCAGAGAGACAGTTTAACCTGAAAAGAGACAAAAGATATGATACAAATCTAACCATGATGTAAACATCTGAATGTGATTGCGCGGCTGGGTGTGTTCGGGAACTGGAGCACGAAAAGAATATCAGGAAAATGATGGAAGCTTCAGATCTGAAGGGTTAAAATTCTACTTCTAATCTTGGTTTTGTTTTGGGCAGTGATCTCGACGTGCTGAATTACAGGGGAAGACTATTATCATTGCAAAAAAACACTAGAAGCTCAGAAACTTAAAGAGGAAATCATTGCTTCTGCTGACGAATAATTGTGTTAGACAAAGTGTAAATCAGTTCACTTTAAAGTTTCACCTGAGATTTGGAAAGTTACATATATTACATATTTGAAAGTATTACTAACAGTGAATTCACATGGTCAAAAGGACCAGAAAGAAATCAAAAATCTGAAATAAGTCAATAATGTATGCCATATTGGAACAGGCATAATTGTGCTCCTTGGGAAACATTTTCCTTTGCTTGTTTTCTACTTTTTGGTTATTTCTGTCAGGGTTCTGTGTTTCCGTGCTCTAACTCTGCTTCACAGGTGGTTCTAGTTGACTGGGGGGCGTGGCCTACACCTGCTGCTCGTCAGGAGCCGTCACCACTGGCTTCTTAAGGAGTGCTCAGACAGATGGAAGATGCCAGAGTGTTAATCCAGTTGTGGTATGCCTAGGCCTCTAACCTGTCTCCTGTGCCTCGTCCCTGTGAGTTCTTTGAGACCCCGTTTATGGACTAACTTTGTCTCCTCTTGTTCTCCAGTGTTTCGTGTTTGGATTTACTCACCTGTATTGGCGTCATGCTCAAGGAACCAGCTCCTCAGAATCCCCGCCGCTCAGATTTTGCTCTGGTATCTCCCCTCATACTCTCTTGGTGGTACCAAGCTGGGCGTGAGACCCCCCTTCCTGGATTTGTCTGGTTCACTCACAACACTCCGGTTCTTCCATCTGCTCCTCCCGTCTGCCGTCTACTGTGGTGCGCTCCGGATCCCTCACCAGCATTATATCTGTCAGCCCTCCAGTCACTCAGCCACCTGTTCCCATCAGCGAGTTACGGTCACAGAGTCCCCTCGTCACTTACTCGCCCCGGATAGGTCTTCCCGACTAATGGTACCAGGTACTTTCCCCTGGTTCGATCCTCTGTAACATTTCATTCTTCCCCGCAGTCGATCCAGCACTGACGTTCAGACTTCGCCTGTTCTACACGCTGTGTGTTTCCCCGTTATCTGAGCCTTTAATAATCTGTTTCCCCGTTATCTGAGCCCCGTTATCAGAGCTCTGATTACCCCGTATGTTCCTAACAGAGCACTTCGCTCTCAGACTGCAGGTCTGCTGGTGGTTCCTAGAGTCTCTAAAAGTAGAATGGGAGGCAGATCCTTTAGCTATCAGGCTCCTCTCCTGTGGAACCAACTCCCAGTTTTGGTCCGTGAGGCAGACACCCTATCTATTTTTAAGACTAATCTTAAAACTTTCCTTTTTGACAAAGCTTATAGTTAGAGTGGCTCATGTTACCCTGAGCTATCTCTATAGTTGTGCTGTGATAGGCCTAGGCTGCTGGAGGACATCAGGGTCTAATTTTCTCACTCTACTGATTTCTACTGTTCTTCATTCTACGGTTCTCCAGTTTTGCATTGTATTACATTGAAATGACTGTCGTCATTTCAGCTTTTAACTTTTTGCTCTCTCTCTTTTTCTTCATAGTAGGTACACCTGGTCTGGCGTTCTGTTAACTTTGACATCATCCAGAGAAGACGGCTCACCCGTTACTACCATCTAATGTAGAACAGATTACTAGATCAATGTGTGCTTCTGTGCTTTTTGTCTCTCTTGTTGTGTCTCTGCTCTGTCTTCTGTAACCCCAGTCGGTCGAGGCAGATGACCGTTCGTACTGAGCCCGGTTCTGCCGGAGGTTTTTTTTCCCGTTAATGGGTGGTTTTTCTTCCCACTGTCGCTTCATGCTTGCTCAGTATGAGGGATTGCAGCAAAGCCATGTACAATGCAGACGACTCTCCCTGTGGCTCTACGGTTCCCCAGGAGTGAATGCTGCTTGTCGGGACTTTGATGCAATCAACTGGTTTCCTTATATAGGACATTTTGACCAATCTGTATAATCTGACCCAATCTGTATAATATGATTGAACTTGATTTTGTAAAGTGCCTTGAGATGACATGTTTCATGATTTGGCGCTATATAAATAAAATTGAATTGAATTGAATTAATAAACATCTTAAAATTGTTTCTGCCTCCGTCTGTATCTGCAAGTGGGCCAAACACTTAAAAACCATGACATTTCTTTGATAATTTTTTTTGGGCATTTCCAGTGACATAAAGTGACTATATTCAAGGTAGTTATGCAGATAATTTGAAAGAAGGGGATGTTTTGAACAAAATTTTAAAAGAAAAGGAAAGAAAAGATGCTGTTTGCTATACCTTCCCAGGATCATCCAGAACTCAGAAACATCGCATTAAACTGACACTAAGAGGACGAGGTTTTGACTGCATGCCTTATACTAAGATAAATGTTTTTTCTGAGCTGTTGCTTTCCAGAAGCTGGATGGAGATCCTGAAATGGCACCTTTCTTCCAACAGAAGAGAAGAAGTGAGCTTTTGCTGGTTTTCAATCTCCGCCTCTCTGCCTGTTCGGACGCTTTTTTCTCTGCTCTCTGCTTGCTTGCATTTTCCTGCCTTTTACTTTTTATCACCTTTATATCTCTTAACCTAAACCACAGAAAGTTGGATTTAGTTTTTATTTTCTTTTACTTATTTTTTGATTTTGATTTTGAAAAGATGCCTTCCTTCACCACAATGGACTTTGACAAGCTTTTACAGAAGATAGCTGTTATGGAACTGAAAATCTGTTGACTTGAAGTGAATTTTGATGTAAACGCCACGCATGGAAATGAAACAACCTTACCTGTGATTCCAAGCGGTGACCACAAGCCCAGCGACTCAGCGAACAAACAGTTCCCTGAGGAAAATGAGAATCCCTGGACCATTCTGGGTGCAAGACCAAAGGATCAACGAACCCCACACCTAGACAAAGGAAACTGGCCGAGACTACAGAGAGATGCCCCAAGACAAGTGAAACAACAGCGGGCTGGTCTCAAAACAAATGATAGGAGTAAACCTGCTGGAAATGCTGGAATTCCGTTACTAAACACATTTGTTTAAAATTGCCTTTGAATGTTCAAGTTAAACTGTTTTACTGTTTTTAAATGTTCTTTTTTTTTGTTTCTACATTCTATATTCCTATATTTTAATCATGTAAAGCCCTTTGCATTGTCTCTGTACTGAATTGTGCTATATAAATGAATTTGCCTTGCCTTGCTTTCCCTTGGTGTACGGTAAAAAGTCATGATCTAAAATGGACATGCAGGGATAAGCAGATGTGACTAAATTATGCTACGTTTTAGCCAACTTATGCCTGGAAATATTGAGATCCTACAGCGGAGAAAGGTGGTGGCTTTATAATTTATGTTGGTTTACGTTTCTGCTGACCATTATTAACAATTCTATCCTGCTTTCTGCTCTTTTCTGTGCAAAGGTCAATATATTTTGAATGTGCTAACAGAGAGATTTTAGTCTCTTTTTAGACATTCTCAGGTGCTGAACGGAGTACCAAACTGTGCAACAATGACATGTGCGGCTGATCCTGGGGATAAAGAGAAAAGGTGATGTCACTGACTTCTGCCTAATTCAGTTTTTGATAAAAATTTTGGACAAATATTAAGGATATTTGCAAAGGCTGTATAAAGGTTTAACGTGGAAATGTGATGCTACAATGTTTTAAGAGGAAAATTCTTTCACTTTTTTATTTTTTATGTGACCTTTTTTATTTTATTTTAGAGGGAACACTGTGGTTAAAATGTTTGTTTTTGACTGTTTTACTGTAAATTCTTTTCGACTTATGGAGCTTCCTTTGGCAAAAATGTTGGCGGAGTGCCTTCTGCTTTCAGAGACGAAGGCTGGATGATGAGGGTTTGTGGATGAGTGCTCTTGCTGGAAGAATGGTGTGCAGCTGACCAGAATTTAGACATGGGGGCCATGAAAAGGACACTGAAAATGGACAACAAGTCCAGGGGCTAAGACTGAGGTGTTGGAGAACCTTCAACAGACCTTTCAGCAACAGAAACAAAGATGAATTTGGCAACCACACCTTCTGCATTTCACTTCAGATTTTCTTGTACACAAATAAAAACAAAATACACATTAGAAAACACATTGATGAATGTGTAAAGATGAAATCTTTTAACAAGCCAACTTTACGATATAGTAAGCTTTGTGAAACACGATGTGTATGAGAAGAAATAGGGGACACCGCTAAGAAAATGATTTTGCACCACAATATTCATTTACGTGATGGAATCATAGAGCAACTTAATAAATAATAGTGTCAGGACTCATCTGGCAGGGCCGTACAGCCTGCTGCCGTCTCTGCTCTATCCACAGGTGTTCGCAGTTGGCTGGTGGGCGGAGTAGGCGCACCTGCAGCTCGTCAGCAGCACCGGAGCTGCACTATAAGATCTGCACTCGAACAGCGGGTGGATGCCAGTGTTACCGTTGTGGTATGCCTACTAGCCTCTTAAGGCAAACATGACAGAAGAACACTCTGGCCAAAGCGACCCAGCAAGCACACTCGGTGGGGCGCTAGCGGCCCAGCAAGATCAGATCCGGGGATTAGAATCCACAGTAGTAGGCCTACAGGGCCAGATTCAGAGCTTAGCTGGTCAGATAAACCAACTTACGGCCGTGCTAAATGCTAACCGAAAGCCAGCCGCTTCGGCTCCTCCTAGTTCCGCCCCCGAGCCTGTCGTGTTTCCGGTGACGTCACCACCCGATCCCCAAGCCTCCTCCCCTGCTCCGGAGAAATTCTCCGGAGACAGTGGTGATTGCGGAGGATTCTGTTTTCAATGTGCTTTAGTTTATAATCGTTCCCCTCGGTTGTTTGACCAAGATGAAGCGAAGATCTCTTTTATCTTAAGGCTGCTTACGGGCCGAGCTCTTAAGTGGGCAGAAACCCGCTTTCCCAATTGCCAACAGTTTGGCTGTTCATTTAATGAGTTTCTGTCCTAGTTTAAAACGGTTTTCGCAGCAGAAGTCGATCAGGTTCAGGATTCTCGGCGACTTTTAGCTCTCCGGCAGCGGGGTAGACGTGTTGCTGATTTTGCCATCGAGTTTCGCACGGTGGACGCTGCGGCAGGCTGGGAGCAGTGCGCGTTAAAAACCGTGTTTTTTTCAGGCACTGGATGAGTTCCTTAAGGACGAACTAGCGCGTCAGGAGGAACCTGCTACCCTCAATGAGTTCATCTCCCTAGCTATCCGGTTAGATAATCGTCTCTGGGTCCGATCCAAGAACCGACCCGTGGGGCCGCTCGGCTGTCGGCCGCCCCCCCTCGAGCGAAGTCTTCCCAAGCCTGTTGATTCTCCACTTCCGCCTCCGGAGCCCATGCAGTTGGGCCGGGTTCGGTTAACTCCTGATGAGAGGCAGAAGCGAATGACTTCTAGATTATGTTTATATTGTGCCTCTGCCGCTCATTTTATAAAGAACTGCCCAGAACGGCCAAAAGAGTAGGTCCGTCGGCTGTAACGGAGGAACCGACGGACCAACCTAAGCAAACGCTTTCTTCTCCTCCGCGACTTTGTTTAAGGGCTGCGATTGTCTCCTCCCGAGACACTTTTTCGTTTTCCGCCCTGGTGGATTCAGGGTGCGATTTTAATTTAATTGACCAGGCTTTTGTCCATCGGGCCGGGTTTGAGACCGTTCCACTTACCTCTCCTCTTCAGGTTTCGGCGTTAGATGGTGGGGTTCTACCCAGAATTACCCATAGGAACACACCTTTAGAGTTGGTCGTTTCTGGTAATCATAGAGAGCGGCTAGTTTTTTTTTGTGTTTCCAGTTAAACACGCGCCCTTAGTTTTGGGTTTCCCCTGGCTACAGCAGCATAATCCGCATTTAAACTGGACAGATCGGCGAGTTGAGATCTGGTCGTCTAACTGTCACGCCGTCTGTTTACAGTCTGCGGTGCCTCCCTGCCAGACTCCCGTGCAGCCACTTAATCAGGTAGATCCTGAATTGCTTAAGTTGGTACCCGAATGTTATCATGACCTTAGGCAGGTTTTCAGCAAGACCCAAGCCTGCTCTTTGCCGCCGCATCGGCCATACGACTGCGCAATTGACCTCCTGCCAGGCGCCCCGCTGCCAGCCAGTCGCCTTTATAATATCTCTCAGGCCGAACGTCAGGCCCTGGAGAAATATATTAAAGAATCACTAGCAGCCGGGCTGATCAGAGCCTCGTCTTCCCCACTAGGAGCAGGTTTTTTCTTTGTGTCTAAAAAGGATGGTTCCCTGCGCCCCTGTATCGATTATCGAGGTTTAAATGCAATTACGGTGAAAAACAAGTATCCCCTCCCACTCCTTTCTTCGGCCCTAGAACCAGTTCAGTCAGCCACCATCTTTACTAAGTTAGACTTACGTAATGCTTACCACTTGGTGCGGGTCCGCCGGGGAGATGAGTGGAAGACAGCTTTCAAGACTCCCCTGGGTCATTTCAAGTACCAAGTGATGCCGTTCGGCCTTTGTAACGCCCCAGCAATCTTCCAGGCTCTAGTCAACGATGTCCTCCGAGATTTTCTCAATGTGTTCGTCTTTGTTTACCTCAACGATATCCTCATTTATTCCAGCAACCCCACAGAACATCAACGTCATGTTCGGCTGGTCCTGCAACGCTTGCTCGAGAACAGATTATTCGTCAAGGCTGAAAAGTGTGAGTTCCACAGACCCTCCGTGTCCTTCCTCGGTCTCATTCTGGAGGGGGGAAGGGTTCGATCTGACCCAGAGAAGATCAAGGCGGTCCTCGACTGGCCGGTACCCGAGACCCGAAAGGAGCTACAGCGTTTTTTAGGGTTTGCCCACTTTTATCGTCGATTCATCCGGGGATACAGTCAGATCGCCGCCCCCCTCCACGCCCTCACGTCTGTCAAGATACCTTTCACCTGGAATCCGCAAGCTGATTCAGCATTCTCTGACCTCAAGAGGAGGTTCTCCCAAGCACTTATCCTAATCCAAACTGACCCTAAGAAACAGTTTGTGGTCGAGATCGACGCCTCGGACACAGGGGTGGGTTCTTTCCCAGAGCTCCAACCAGGATCAGAAACTGCACCCTTGTGCTTTTTTTTCTCGGCGTCTGTCTTCAGCTGAACGGAATTATGATGTTGGCGACAGAGAGTTGCTCGCTATTAAGCTCGCCTTAGAGGAGTGGCGCCATTGGCTTGAGGGGTCCGAGCAGCCCGTCCTCATTTGGACCGACCATAAGAACCTGGCCTACATTCAGACAGCAAAAAGGTTAAACCCAAGACAAGCCCGCTGGTCCCTTTTTTTCCTCTCGATTTAATTTATCCATTTCCTACCACCCCGGTTCTAAGAACCAGAAACCTGACGCCCTGTCCCGCCTCTACTCACCCCCGACTCTGAGAAGGAACCAGCAACAATTCTCCCTTCATCGTGTGTTTTTGGAGCCGCCCAGTGGGAGATCCAGGACATTATTTCCCAGGCCCAGCTCACTGATCCTGACCCCGGAACTGGACCCCCCAACCGAATCTATGTACCCAGCTCCGCCCGTTCCCGTGTATTACAGTGGGCACATTCTGAGAAATTCTCAGCACACCCAGGCATCCATCGTACCCGCACATTTTTGTCCCGTCGGTTCTGGTGGCCCTCCAAGTCCCAAGACGTCAAAGACTTTGTTCTTTCGTGTCCCGTGTGCGCTCAAAATAAGCCGTCAAATCGGCCACCCGCAGGCCTCCTTCAGCCCTTGCCAGTCCCAGAACGCCCCTGGTCCCACATCGCCCTGGACTTCGTTACTGGACTCCCCTCTTCTCAAGGCATGACAGTCATCCTCACAGTTGTCGACCGTTTCTCTAAAGCCTGCCACCTCATTCCCCTCAGAAAACTTCCCTCAGCTCTCCAAACGGCCCAGCTCCTGGTCAAACATGTGTTCCGTCTGCACGGAATCCCCCAGGAAATTCTGTCTGACTGTGGTCCACAGTTTATATCGCGGGTGTGGAAGGAGTTTGCCGTGGCCCTGGGGGCCCGGTATACCCTAACCTCTGGTTATCACCCGCAGACCAACGGTCAGACAGAACGTTTGAACCAGGAGCTGGAGACCGCTCTCCGCTGTCTCACCTCACAGAATCCCTCGGATTGGAACAAATACCTCCCCTGGATAGAGTATGCTCACAACAGTTACGTCTCCACCGCAACTGGAATGTCCCCCTTCGAGATTTCCCTGGGTTATCAGCCACCACTACTCCCCGAGGACAATAGACGAATCGCCGTTCCCTCAGTTAAGGATCACATCAACCGCTGCAGACACTACTGGACCCAGACCATTCAAGCCCTCAAAGACACCCCTGAAACTAACCGCCGATTTGCTGACCGTAAACGAGTCCCTGCCCCCAGTTATCAACCCAGTCAGCAAGTCTGGCTTTCCACCCGTGACCTCCCTTCACGAGCCGCCTCTCGCAAACTGTCCCCACGCTTCACCAGACCCTACGAGATAACCTCCATACTCAGCCCCACGACTGTCTGTCTCCGCCTTCCGTCTCACTCCCGAGTCCACCCCACGTTCCACGTTTCTCAGATTAAGCCTGTCAACTCCAGCCCCTTGTGCCCTCCGGCCGAACCCCCTCCACCCTCCCAGGACCATCATGGACGCCAGATCCAACGGATCGTGGCCTACCGTCGGCGAGGTAAGGGGTTCCAGTATCTCGTTGACTGGGTTGGCTGCAGTCCCGAGGATCGGTCCTGGATCCCTGGCTCCTCCATCCCGGATCGATCCCTCATTGACTCCTTCCTCTCCTCTCGTTCCTCCACGTCCTCCTCTTGGTCGCCAGGTGGCAACACTTGAGGGTGGGGTGGTGTCAGGACTCAGCTGGCAGGGCCGTACAGCCTGCTGCCGTCTCTGCTCTATCCACAGGTGTTCGCAGTTGGCTGGTGGGCGGAGTAGGCGCACCTGCAGCTCGTCAGCAGCACCGGAGCTGCACTATAAGATCTGCACTCGAACAGCGGGTGGATGCCAGAGTCTTACCGTTGTGGTATGCCTACTAGCCTCGACCTCTCGCCACAGAACTTAGCTCCCATGCTAACAACCACCCTTTGTGTCTCCCAGGTACCTCCTTGTTTTCCTTCGTCCATCCTCGAGCTCTTCAATCCTCCTCGTGACTCCTCCTGTGATTCACCCATTCCTCTCGAGTCAATCCCTGCTTCCCGGACGTAAGGCTTCCCCCGACGTTTGCCTGGTTCCATCCGCTGTTCTGGATCCCTGGATTCCCCGGTGCTGCTCGGACCCCCTCGCTCCGCTCTCTAGCTGCCCGGACACCTACGACCAACATCCAGCTGAGTCCACACTGCCATCCTCCCCGGTCGGGTTACTGCGCCTTGTGGTAAGCTTACGTCCCTTAGTTACTTTACTTAGATTTCCCCTCCGTGAACTAATCATCTCCCCTTACCTCCAGATCGATCCGGTTACCTGCTACCTGAGTTCTCGCCCGAGCCATCTCCAGTCTGCAGATTAGCTCTGCTGCCTTGCATACTCCTGTGTTGAAATAAACTCTTTAAAACTTACCTGTTGTCACCGAGTGTGTTCTGCATGTGGGCCCGACATCTTAAGGCAAACATGACAAATAGGACCATAACCAGGTTTGACGACGTATGAACTTTGGTAATTGAAGCAACAAAGTGTGATACATAGAGAGGTCGCTTAAGCTTTAAAAGAAAAGGGGTAAGAAGAAATGTATGCAATTCAGACGCTACGAGAAAAAATAAATATAAATGAATAAACAATAAATAAGGATAAGAAACTTGTGGGTGAAGAAGTTGAAGTGGGCATCACATAAACAGTTAATAAGATAAATGAATGAACGAATTTTTCAATATAAGCAGAACAAACTCTGAAACTTTACACTACCCGCTGACGCGAAGGAGAAATTGCATTTACTGGATATCTTAAGTAAGTGGAGTTGCAAATAAAAAGCAAAGATTTAGGATGTCGCTAAGATCTGCCACTCCGGCAGACGTCAATAAAGCGCCACAAAGGTTACAGGCTAAAATGTATAAAACTGCAAAATTAGCATAATGACTGGATTTGTTAACTAACAATGGTAAATTGAGGATTAAAGCAACAGTGAAAATTTTGTATTGGAATTACACATAGTTACCTACAAGGTTTACGGAGATTTACTATCTCTCCGCTCGGACGTGAATAACCCAATAGTTCTCCTTTTAACCAGATGTTAAAACATCCTGATGGACGAATATACATATTATTGAGTTTAGCTAACTATTTGCCTAGGAGCCTATTAGGCTAGGATTATTCAAAGATTTTCCTCTTACATGCATTAATTAAAAGAAATAAGGCCAATTAGATTAGTTGGACATTTTGGATCTGGTCAGGATAGCGGAGCAACTCCTGGACACAAGGTGATAATAAAAGGATAACAGCTTGAAGATGAAATTGATGCATGAAGGTTGACCCTGAGGAACATTAAAGCTGCAATGGCACCCAACATTGGAACACCTGCTGTGCAAAGACCATCTCGAACAGAACTATGCAAGACTGCTTTGCTTTAAAGGTGATGAATTTCGACTGCATGGGGTCATGAACATGACCTGAACGGATTGACGTTCAGGAAACCCAGCTAGAACACACTCTTAGATTCTAGAGGGAAGAACATTTAAATATGGTGATTCAGCGGCATGCATCTTGGGGTAAATGGGGTCTAAAGCAGGACACTTAACAAGACATGAGGTGATATACTGGGCTTACAATGATGCTTTGTGATTCAGACTATGGGAAGGCATGAATATAGTTGCTCCAGGAGGATGATGTGGAGAGATATTTCACACACAGGGGGTGAGGAGACATCCAGGACAAGCTGCTGTGGTTTGAAACTGTTATGAACTTGTCACAGGTGTTGATAGTGTTTCGGAACCAGGTTGGACACTTTAGGAAATGCAATAGTAATAATAAGGGATAAATGAAAATGTAAGAAAATCACTCTGAGTGCGGTCTGCTTAAATTTTGTTCCCTCTGCAGTGTTTTGAATTGAACACATGAGAGCTGAGAACAGCATACTTAATAATGGACTGAATCGCAGGTTATAAGTGTGATCGTGTGTATTATCAACAAAACGAATGTTAGATGTATGAAACAGGGTTAAAGTCTCATAAAAAATGTATCTAGAGCTGTATGGAGCAGTTAAATGAAAAGGGGGAGATGTTTTTAAAGAGAACAATGGGTTACTGTCCACAGGATGATATTACAGTTTAAAGGTTTGTTTCAAACACATTCATACAGGGGGTTACATAATACAACCAGGGTTGAGTAGACAAACTGTCTTTTGAAGCCAACAGGGATTATTAACATATGCAATTAAAGGGGTTAGAATTGCTGTGCGCTTTAGGCAATAGGAGTACCATCTGCTTTCAATTAGAAGTCCTTTCGGTTTGAGGCATGGTCAAGCTGAAACTGATTCACAGAACAACTTCCTGTCTCCTCCCTAGGCTATGCCCACTTCCTGAATTTCAACCAATGACGACATGGTGTGCTCTTAGGCAGGCCCAATTTCCTTCTCTCAGCTGAGCTTTTCAAAATAAGACTAAAGATATGTAGGAATACTTCTGATTAAAATTACAATGAAATTCTGTAAATCTGCAGAGTAGTGCATCTTTTAGGAACTTAGGGGTTTACTGTATGGGTATTAAGAACACATGTAAAGTATTTTAGGGTCAATAGAGTAACACAAACTACTGTTTGTTACATTGTTCCTCTGAAACATTGTAAGGAGGTCAGCCTTGGTGTCCTATCAAGACTCTTGGAGGCAAAAAGACGTCTCTGTTTTTAGTTCTGCTTCGGTTCACTTGGAGCCAGTAAAATATGCAGGCATGCATACACAGACCGTAATGTATTGACTACTTCTGTATTCCTTGAATTCTGGGTGATTATTGATTCTGGCAGAAATCCAGATAAAATATGTTCACAAAGTTCTCTTTGTAGCCTCTCCTGAACAAAAGAATGGGCAGAATAATCTCTGTATTTGTTTCAAATATCCCAGAACACTTATGAAAAACATTCAAATGCTTTTTCTATTGGTCCTCATAAAAAAAACATATTAGAAAGAAGGTGTTAAGATATCAACTGGGTCAGTGGAGCGACCAGCTTGACGTAGGAGCTGCATGGCACACTTAGATACCACCGAACACAAGGAAATGACTTATATCTGTCAGATAGCGTCCCGGAGGTGACACATTTTCTCTACTGATGACACAGTTAGGAAGCGTACAGCCCTTGCATGGGTGTGTACCTAGATCCCTATATAATGTTTGTGTGATGAGCAATCGGGGCTTCTTGCCGATCAAGAGCCCATCAGCGCTGATGTGTCTGTAACCGTTTCTCTGTCTTTAGTAGATAAAATATAACTTGAAGTATACTTGTCTGTTTCATGCGTCTTGCACCCAGAGTAATATGAAAGTGGGGTTCGCCTCAAGGGTAAAAAGAGCTGGGTCCACCGAGGGTGTTTCACCGCCGACCGGGTGCGGTAGCCTTTAACAAACTGGTGTTTCCGCCTCGGACCCAAAAGGCGACATACCACATTCCGTTTTCCAGCCAGGACATCATTACAGAAGAAAAACAAACAGCTTGCGGCCGAAAAATAAGGTAAGGAGATTGCCTTTTAAATATCTCCAGTGTTTTGCTTCCTGGAAGGGCTGACTTCTTACTTGAGGCAGAGAAATGGTTTAGAGAAATGGTTGTAAAGGTGTCGAGCAGTACCGTGTGATCTCCGCGTGGATTACAGGGTTTGTTATTTCCCAGGTTGTGTAGGGTCCCACGCCTAAAATATCGTAATCCTAGAAAACCGGGTTTTAGAGCCCCTTATTGCGCAGAAACGAACATAAAACTCTTTGTTTTCGAGGAATAAAAAAAGCTAGCCTTTTCGAAAAACGTGCGCGTCGAGCCGGCTTAAGGTTTGAAGGCCTAGAGTCATCCTAAATGATTCTGAAAAGGAGCCAGTCGGATAGGGTTTTTGGTTTTAATGGCCGCCATAGTTTCTCTTAAAGAAACTTAAAAGCAGCTAACCCACACACAGGGAAGATCCACGAAGCTGTAACTGGCCAGTGTAAAGCAGCCTTACGAGAAAGTGTAAGAAATATATAAAAAAAAGGAACGGAACGGAACTTAAGAGGCGCAGCGTTGCGCGGGGGACACATTTTAGTGAAGGACCAGACAAACGCTTGTATGGTCTAGTCGGGGGAAAATGGCAAAAAATAACCGTGAAACGTAAAAAAAGAAAAGGAAGGAAAACGGCGCTGAGATGAATAGACTTATCCTTACTGAGTCACGGCGTGCGGGGCAATTTTGCCCGCTCACCCTCCCCATCTGGAGTAACAAAACGTGTGTTTTGTTCGTCTAAATGTCTCGTTGTATGTGTGTGAAAGCTCTGTTCGTCTGTGGGGAATAATCCAGGTTAAATTCTAGAAACCACGGTTTCAAAAGTGTTTATTTGTGTTGAATGACTGCAGTATTCAAAACAAATGCACTTTGGAGACCTCCATTGAACAGAAAAGGTTTAACTAAAAGTTTGAAAGAGGAAAAGACAGACACTCCAATAACATAGAAGTTTGCTGTTTCATTTTACTTGTCCAGCCCAAATTAAATTGAAACACGGAGATATTAACATGGCTTAAAAAAATATCTCAGGGTTTTTAGAAATGATTGGAACTGGGGAAAAGGGTTTTTGTTTTTTCGTTTGGAGCTTAAGTATGGAGTACAGTTAACCAGAGGCGTGGGGAAAGTATCCAGTTACACTATTAATGCACTAAGCTTGTATTTGACAATTCAATTCAATTCAATTTTATTTATATAGCGCCAATTCATGAAACATGTCATCTCGAGGCACTTTACAAAGTCAAAATCAATCATATTATACAGATTGGTCAAACATTTCCTATATAAGGGAACCAGTTGATTGCTTCAAAGTCCCGACAAGCAGCATTCACTCCTGGAGAAGCGTAGAGCTACAGGGAGAGTAGTCTGCATTGTCCATGGCTTTGCAGCAATCCCTCATACTGAGCAAGCATAAAGCGACAGTGGAAAGAAAAACCACCCATTAGCGGGAAGGAAAAACCTCCAGCAGAACCAGAACCAGGCTCAGTATGAACGGTCATCTGCCTCGACCGACTGGGGGTTACAGAAGACAGAGCAGAGACACAACAAGAGAGACAAACAAGCACAGAAGCAAATCTGTTCTACATTAGATGGTAATAGCAGGTGAGCTGTCTTCTCTGGATGATGTCTCAGATAACAGAACGCCAGACCAGATGTACCTACTATGAAGAAAAAAAAGAGAGAGAACAAAAAGTTATAAGCAGAAATTATGACAAGCAATGCATAATTGAAGAACAGTAGAACTCGATAGAGTGAGAAAAATAGATCCTGATGTCCTCCAGTAGTCTAAGCCCATAGAAGCACATCCCCATAGGTAGGTCAGGGCAACACAAGCCACTCTAGTTATAAGCTTTGTTTTAAGAAGGAAAGTTTTAAGATTAGTCTTAAAAGTAGACAGGGTGTCTGCCTCACGGACCAAAACTGGGAATTGGTTCCACAGGAGAGGAGCCTGATAGCTAAACGATCTGCCTCCCATTCTACTTTTAGAGACTCTAGGAACCACCAGCAGACCTGTGTAGTGGATTAATATCTCACAATGAATATTGTAGTGGATCAATATCTTATAATAAATATATTCTTATCACAATGGTTATAAGGTGTGCTGTAACATTCACCTAAGAAACATGTGTGTGTGTCACGCTACAAGTCCAGAATAAGAGGCAGAAGGTCAATGGAAACAAACCAGGGCAATGGAAAAAACCTCTGGGTCAAAGAGCAATCCATTTGCAATGTAAAACAGAACATGAAAGGCTGCAAATGAACACACAAAATGCATGGTCCATGTTCGGAAAAGGTAATGACGTGTAACCATATGGAAATGGGCAGTAGTGAGGGACCATGTTTGGGAGGAGCTGTGATGTGTAACCATGTTTTTAAAAAAGCACACCTTAGGGAAGTTTCCACTGATAGGTAAAAAATTAACAAAGATATCCGTGGAAAAAGCAGTGGAAAATATGTAAAAATGGGAGGGGCTCAAAGGAGGAGCCCCAAGATCCAGAGAATGTATATAAGCAGACCACTTTCTGTACGTTGTCAGATGTTGTCTGGAGAACATATCATGTGTGGTTGTCTTGTGTTGTTGCAATAAACCACCCTGGACTGAAACTCAGCTACCTTTGTTCACTTTTTGACTACTGTTGGATATTTTTAACTGCCTTACCAAGAACTTAGAATTTTTGAAGGACTTAGTACAAATTATTACGTTGTGGGGAGGCCATCCACAACATTTTGGCGAGCCGAGCCAGGAGGAAGCGTGATCCCGGACGACTGCTGCCACCGGTTGGACGCCAGGAACCCCAAGGGCCCTTAAGAATCCACCAATACAGGTGAGATACTAATTTGTTACAATTATCTAAATTTGTGGGGAACCGGCCTCCGGCAGGCGGCTAGTGGACGTCAGGTATCACACAGCTCTCCTAAAAGAACCTAGCAATCTAAATTTAGTAACATACACAAAACAATAGCATAACAAGAAGAATATATACAAAAATAACATACAAGAAGAACAGAATAGGCTGGAGAGCGGTCCAGAGGTGTGTGTGTGTGTGTGTGAATGTATGGCTATTGTACGTGGCAGCATTATTGTCTAACATGTATGACTGAAAGTATGGCTATTGTTGTTTAAGGTGTGTATGTGAATGTATGGCTAGTGTATGTGGCTGCATTGTTGTTTTATGTGTATGTGAATATATGGCTAATTGTATGTGGCTGCATGTTTGTTTAAAGTGTTGAATATATGGCTAATGTAAACTGCTGCAATTTTGTTTAAGGTATCAATTGATGAAAAAAGTATATGTGCATGAATATATGGCTAACGAAAAACTGATGCATTTTTGTGTAAGGTATTGATTGATGCATGAACTATCTTGTGCACAGCTGGGTTAATCATAAACAAGCTATGTTATGCATTGTTGTTTAAGATATTGATTGGTGCAAAGAACTGTTTTGTATCTGAAATAGATAATAGGTAGAGAAGTAGGGACAGACCGGTCAAAGTGATTGACATAAGTCTGATGAGACAGCCGCTCGGAGCAGTGGATGCATTTAGTGTATGGTTCATATCTGTGGCAGAATAAGGGTATTGGTGACTAAGTGATAGTCGAAGTGTGCTATGAAGTTGTGCAAAAGTATTGATGATTAAAGAGGCCTGGCTAAGCGATAGTCCAGTGTAAGAAGTACCGCTCGAAGGAGACGTCCCTCACTTGCCTAGCAAGGAAGTGAGGCCTGGAAGCTGGGAAAAACGCGTATGCCACTGTAAGAGACAGTGAGGAAAGTTATTGTAAGAATAATATAGGCCTGCAGAGTAAAGCACAAGAAGTGCATAGGTGAGAGCTAAAGCTTAAGCAAAACATAAAATATATGTCTGTCTGTGTTAGTTTGTGTAGAGTGTAGATTAATTGTTAAAGGGAAAATAAGGGGAAGGGGAACTATAACAATAATACATAGAAATAAGATAATAATAAATAATAAATTGACAGTGATAAGGATACAGATATATATTCGAAAGAAACAAGGTATAGAACAAAATAAAATTTAAGCAATAAAACGTAAAAAGATAAGATAATGATAAACAATAAGAATTGGTAGTAATATAATAAAAACTATAAAACAAAGGATAAAACAAGAAGTTCAGCATAACAGAAATACCCTAACCCTAGATTGTTGAAATATAACAGATCGAAAAAGGTAAAAAAGTTAAAAAAAGGAAAAATCTATATTGGAAAGAGCAGGACCCGATAAAATCAGACAAATATGGACTAAAAGGGTTAGTAAATAGCTGGGCTGGACAATTAATAGCAGTCTTAATATAAACGCAATTTCCAAAATCACAGAGTCTACAATTTGTAGCTACTAACAATTAGAAAACTAAAACGTGTCCATTTGGTGTTGGTAAAACGTTAAAAGTGGGGTTGCCTCCACATAAAAAGAAAGACAATAGCAGCAGGGAGATAATCTAATTTTATTACTGGATTTGGAAGTCTCTATAATCATACGTAGCATAAAAATACAGATCAATTAGTTTAAAGCTAGACTTGCCTGTAGACTGCACCTTAAATTTAACAAGGATTAAATGTCCAAATTAACTAAAAGCTAGTCTATTGAATAACATTCTGATTAATAGAAACAATAAAGGTTCTAGGTGTAACTAGTCCTTGTGTACAAACAACTCTAGTTATAGGCCATTCTTTCTTTACCTACGATTAATGAAGAGGAAGGTCAAAAATTGCAACCTAGGTTAAAATATAGTTAGGTTAAAACACAATCATTGCTGTTCTAAATTTAGATGCGGTGAGTCTTTTAACAATTGAGCTGCACAGCAAGGAAACAAGTAGATTTGTTGTTTGTATGTGAGTAAAATTAGATTGGAAATAATCACATTAAAATTACAATAGCAAGGAGAAGCATAATTAGATTATTTCCAAAGTCGTTCAGCCCTAAGTAAATAGACACAGGCCACAGTGTCCGCTGACTGCTGAGTGCCATGGGAACCAACGTGAGCAAACAGACTAAGGAACTGACGCCTGCTAAATTAGTAATGATAACACATCCTTCTAACAAACGCAGAATTCAAAAATGCATGATGGAATGGCATAAGATAACACCTGGGAAAAATTGCTGGCCTATAGAAGGCAGCTTTGACCCGTTATGCTATGATGAAGTAGAAGAAAGGCTGCGGCATAACGATGCGAGAAATGACCAAACGCAGTTGCGTAAAAAACAGAAACATGCTGAACAGAGAGATATCTTGCGATATTTTAAAGTCGAAAGTAATAAAAACCCAACAGCACCTGAGTATACTGATTCCAAGCCACCTCCTTATCATCCTGCAGCAGCAGGGCAGTACCCATTATGTACAGATCAAATTAGTAGGGGTAAAATCACAGGGAGGTTAAAATTAGTAATGGATAACGAGGGGGAGGGAGAAAAAGGAAAAAGAGATAGACAGCAGGAAAATTGGGGAAATATAAGCCAAGAAGAGATGCCAAGCTGCTCGTTAGATGAAGAGGAGGATAGTGCATGCTCCAGCCCACCGACACCTCCTAGGGCTCATTTGCCGTCATCAGTCGAATGGCCCACGACTCTCCCTCAGGCAATTAGAAAATCGAATCCAAAAGAAAGGTCAGAATCGGTGGAAGAAAGAACAACCGCAGAGCTGGAGGAATTGCAGGAGCGCCTTACATTAGTCCGCAGCTGGGGGAAACAAAGGGAAAGTATGGAGAGACAAAGGGAAGCAGAAAGGCGAAAAAAAGAGGAACAAGAGGAGGTGGAAAGACGGAGAAAAGAAGTAAGGGAATATGAGGAAAACCTAAAGGAATTACAAAGGTGCGCAAGAAAGCAACGAGAGGAGAAGCAAAGACAGGAGGTTGAGCAGCGTATGGAGGAGGCAGCCCAGATTGACCTCGCGGACCACCCTGACCAGCACATCAAAGCTATGCTCACAGAAGCAGAAAAAGAGGAAGAGGACGAAATAGAAAGAGATATGGAACTGTGGGACACAGCTGAACGTCTGGATGATGGGAACGACATAATATCCCCACATTATGTCAGTAGGATCAGACAGAGCGGGAAGGGCCCAGCTGTAAGACCTCGGGAGGTCACGGAAAGGAGAGCGATGTTTTCAGGTGTGAAAAAACAACTCGCAACTGAACTTGAGGTGGACTTGGAGGTGGAAAAGCACCGCAATCACGCAATGGAAACGAGATCGCAGGCACAGCTACGTGCGGCAGCACGGGGGCAGGAGGCAAAGATCATGCCCTTAATATCCAAAGGACCTAATGAGGACCGATACATGCCATGGTCATTTATGGACATGATAACGCTTGCAGGAAGACTGACGCCGCTGGCAGACGGAGCAGACAGATGGATAGAAAAGCTAGAAGAAATCACGGGGGGCATCAACTTGGCAGCGGGAGACATCAAAGTACTGCTAATAAAAATGGCAGGACACTCGGCAGCCAAAGAAGTGTTTGTGGAGGCCGGGCTTCCAGGGGTCATGCGCGGACACCGGTGTGACGGGTTACCCTTCAACCATATGAGAACCCGAGTATGGGAAGCCCTGAGAAACAAATACCCCTCACGCAGAGACCCAACCAAGCTGAAAGAAGAATGTCTAAAAGATGATGAGAGCCCAGCCCAGTTTCTGCACAAGTTTCAACAAATGTGGAAAGCAGAGACAGGAAGTGAATGGGATGAGCAAGAATCAACCAAGGCACTATTTAAAATGTACGTCAAAGGTGCCATGCCCAAAGAAGTACAGGCCAAACTGGATGGAGTGGTGGGACTCATAAAAATGGACTGGCCTGCGTTCTCGGAGCATGTCATACATTATGTAAACATGCACCGAGTTGAAAAACAAGCGCTTGAAGACCAAAGCAAGATGCTGGCCACAAAGTTGGCCCAACTGCAAATTGGAGAATTAACAAAAGCAAAAAAAGAGAGAGAGAAGCCTAAACATCAAGCGGCACTGACAGTGGCAGCCGCTCCCACAGTTGAGAGTGGACCAGCAGGAGGTGAAGTCGTACAAGCCCCAGTGATGTCTCCCACTATCCCTCCACCCACACAGCAGATGCAGTATCCAACAGCACCACCTGCAGGAGGGGCCCAAACTCAACAGGTCCCTCCCATCCATGTGCATCTAAATCAGGGAACAGGTCCCCAGCACGTGATGACTGGAAGAGGAAGAGGGGGGCCACCCATGCGGGGAAGATGGAGAGGACCACAAGGAGCCCCGAGGAGGCCCCCTCACGGACAATACCAGCGGATGCCCCAGGCGGGTCCAGACATGGGACAACAGCAGCTGAGGCTGCAGTGCTGGGGATGTGGACAAGTCGGACACATGCAAAGAGACTGCCCAACCAATCCATGGATGGGACCCCAGCACCCTGCCACGGGACCTGCCAACGGTGGAGCAGGGCCTGAAGCGTACTGGCAATAGGGGTGCCCAGAGAAACCTGAAAGAGAGGCCATTCTACCTGTATTAACACAACGCCCACAAACGGAACCCACAATTGATGTCACAATATACGACAGCCATCATCAATTCATGATTGACACAGGAGCTGCATACTCCTGCATAGGTAAAAGTGGAATTGGCCTGCCTCTCTCAGCATCAAAGATTCGAACAGTAGGTTTCTCTGGGAAGACCCAAATAATACCCATGACTGAGCCAGTTCCCATGATTATAGGAGAAAAGACTGTGTATGCACCACTACTTTATTCAGCAGATGCGCCAATTAATCTGCTGGGCAGAGATGTGTTATCCCAGCTCAACGCAAAGATTAAATGCACTCCAAATGGAATTTATTTTGAAGCAACTGACAACAGCAAAGCCTGCGTCTGTGCTCGGGGAAGGTGGGTCTTCGGTTCTCCACAATCACTATCAAGCTATTTCTGGATAATCTTCACCTAAACTAGTGCACTTTCACATCTCCCACGGGTGCTGGGTCCCAGGTATTAAGTGTTCACTTACATACAATAATCTTATAATTTGTTTATTTATTTATTTATGTTCTTTCACTTTCTTTTTTCAAATATCACATTACACATGTCAGCTTACATAATAATATATATGATTTAGCAATGGTATCTAGGTGTTATTCGAGTGTAGCTGTTGCTTTATGTCTGTTGGTTGTGCTGTTCTTTTTGTGTCTCTTTCCAGGTGATGGAGCAGACAAAGAAGGTTTTATCACTCTCTCCCTTTTATCTCCTCTTTCTTTCACCTCTAATCTTTTTTTTCTTTTCTTTCACTTTTTCTTCTTCCTTTAGTCTCCCATTGTCATGTCCATATAATTTGAAATTCTCCTTGCAGGAATCATAATAAAGCTATTTACAAGCATAAATCAAGTGGAGCACTATGGCGAAAGCTGTTTGCTCCACTTGTAAAAGCAAAATCTGTCGAGCTCTATCTGGCATTGAGACATCAATTCCTATTGCCACATTGCTAGACAGGACACTGGAGAAAAAAAAAAAAAAAAAAAAAAAAAAAAAAAAGACAACAGCAAAGCCTTCATGATGCCACTGGGCCCACAGATGACCCTACAAATGACAAATCATGACCCCGAAGACCAAGTATTTTGGATGAAACTCACGTCACCTACTTCTTTCCTCCAATTGGAGTGGGAAACATGGAGACCTCTGATAATGAACCACTACGACGAATCCAAAGAGCCTTTCCCCCCCCTCCATTGCACCATGTTTTATGACAAAGGACAGAAACATGAAGACTACGAGAAAAGCTGGGATGAAGAAATTAACAACAAAACAACTGTCATACAATATGCTGACATAATGGTTGGGCCACAAGGAGCCGCAGCCGTTGTCAAGTTTCCTGAAAAAGACATTGCCGAATGGTTCCAGGTCACTGACTCAGCGGCGCATGTCACATTGCTGATTGCTGACCAGTACGAGTCGCATGACCTGGGTCCCATGATTCGAGAAGCCAAGAAAGTCACGGAATGGATCGATACTGCATGGAACCGGATTAGTGTATCAAAAGACGGACTATTCTTCAAAATCTCATTTTCACAAGCAGATGAAGTAATAGCAGAACACATCAAAGTGCCTGGGAAAAGACATGGCGGTGACTGAGGAGCACGCATCACTATTAGAACAAGTTCCTGAGCAGGTGTGGTCCAAAAGCAAAACAGATGTAGGTTTAGTAAAATCAGCTGACCCCATCAAATTCACCACCAAATTAAATGCTAAATTACCCTTTCAAAGACAATACCCCCTCAAACATGAAGCAGTAGAAGGCATACAGCCCATTATAACAGGATTAGAAACTGTAGGCGTTCTAAAACCGACAGTAAGCCCCTGTAACACACCAATTTTTCCCATCAAAAAGCCTAACGGTAATGAATATAGATTAGTCCATGATCTAAGATTAATCAATGCCATTGTAGCAGAAGAAATACCGATAGTACCAGACCCCCATACACTGTTAAGCAACATACCCCCGGGTACAAAATGGTTCACTGTGATAGATCTGTGTTCAGCATTTTTCAGTGTGCCTGTGCATCCAGATTCCCAGTATCTGTTTGCATTTACGTACAAAGGTCAGCAATATACGTACACACGATTACCCCAAGGGTTTGTACACTCACCATCTATTTTCAATCATGTGCTGGCAAATGATCTGAATCACTTAGACTTACCATCCACCATGTTGATGTATGTTGATGACATTTTGATCTGTTCTGCCTCAAAAGAGCAGTGTGAAAAAGACTCCATTACGGTGTTGACTGCATTGGCAGAAGGAGGACACAAAGTAAGTAAACAAAAATTACAATTCTGCCAACAAACAGTAGAATACCTCGGCAGGCAACTCAGTGGGGACAAGAGGTCTATCGCACCGTCCCAAATAGAAGCCATTACCAAATTGCCCAAACCTCAAACTGTTGGTCACATGTTGACTTTCCTTGGCATGGCAGGTTACAGCAGACCGTGGGTGTGTGATTACGCCATCAAATCTGCTCCATTGAGAGCACTTATTAAAGCCGCAGGCCAAGGACACCAGTCGGCTCAGTTACAGTGGACAGACGAGGCAGAGGGAGCGTTTCAGCTGCTAAAACAAGATCTCCAAACGGCTCCTGCTCTGGCCAATCCAGATTATGGCAAACCATTTCATCTGTACGTGGCAGAGCGACAAGGGTATGCATGTGCAGTATTGATGCAAGACACCCCCACAGGTAAACAACCAATTTCTTATTACAGTACAAAATTAGATGGAGTTGAAGAAGGCCTGCCTCCTTGTTATCAAGGCTTGGCAGCAGCGGCATTTGCATACAAAAAGGCCTCAGTAATTACTATGGGCCACCCTATTTTCTTGTATACATCACATCAATTGCATGCACTGCTCACAAGCCCACGCTTCGTGATAACCCAAGCTCGTCGCACTGGTTATGAAGTTCTGCTTTCAGGACCTGACCTTACCGTGCAATGTTGTGTCACGATCAACCCGGCCACAAGAATGGTATTGCCAACAGAAGGTGAGCCCCATGATTGTCTCAAGGAGACGGACGCCTTCATGAAAGTAAGGGAGGATTTATACAATCACCCAATCCTGTCCGATCTAACATTGTTTGTTGACGGGTCATGCGTCAGAGGTGAGACGGGGAACAAAGCAGGATATGGAGTGGTCCGGCTTGACCCCGACGGCACCTATACAAAAGTTCAGTCCATGAGCCTTGACCAACCTTGCTCTGCCCAATTGGCAGAGATAAAAGCATTAACAGCTGCATGTAAATTAGCTACAGGTAAAAGAGTCACCATTTATACAGACAGTGCGTATGGGTATGGGGTATGCCATATAAACGCGAGCATCTGGAAACAGCGAGGTTTTGTTCGAACTGATGGCACCCCGGTGACACATGGGCAGGCTGTCATGGAATTAATACAAGCCATGCAGCTCCCATCTGCGTTAGCTATTGTAAAATGTGCTGCACATCAGACGGCAAAAACACCTATAGCAATAGGAAATAACTTAGCAGATGAGGCAGCCAAAGAAGCCACAGGACCTGCAATACAAGGACCAATGGTTCTTGCAGCTGACTGTGGACCCATCACTAATTTAGCCTCATTAATTGAGGCGCAAAACAGCGTCTCTGAAGCAGAAAAACGATTGTGGGTGCAAAGGGGGGCGGTACGCACATCACACCCCCATGCAGGGTTGTGGCGAAGTTTCCGAGGACATTTTGTACTTCCTTTGTCCTTATTACCAACAGCTATCAGAATAATGCATGAACCTGATCATTGTTCGCGAGCCCAAGTTGTTCGAAAATTGCAGGCAGTATGGTGGTAACCTTATTTGACACCTATGGTAGACAGAGAATTAGCTATATGCCCACACTGCCCCAAGTACAATGTGCGAAAAATGTTCACACAACCCTTAGCACATATCCCCATGCCGGATGGCCCTTTTCGTCATCTGATTATGGATTATGTTGACATGTTAACTCGTGTGCAGGGAAAGAGATACATGCTTGTGGTTGTTTGTCGTTTCAGCAGATGGATAGAAGCCTGCCCCACTGCTAAGAACGATCACAAATCAGCAGCAAGGTTTTTATGTAAAGAAGTGTTTCCCAGGTTTGGTATGCCTGATACTATTTCGTCTGATAACGGACCTCACTTTATTTCACAGGTCGTCCAGGCGATGTTCACCCAGTTGTGTATAAAACAAAAGTTTGGTTGTGTTTATCATCCCCAGTCGCAGGCATCCGTGGAACGAGCCAACGGTGTGCTCAAAACCAAGATTGCAAAGATTATTGCTGATAGCAATAACCGCCTGACGTGGGTGGATGCGTTGCCGATTGCACTGATGGCAATGCGTTCTCAAACTAACTGATTAACCCATCTTACTCCTCATGAAATGCTTACAGGTCGACCTATGCCTCTCCCACAGGCGCGAGGGCCCCAGGAGGGGATTTCCCTGGCGCAACTTGAACGAGAACTGGGGGACTATCTCAGGTCCCTAACCCGTACTCACAGACTTATATTTCAACAGGTGAAAGCAGCTCACAACCGAGACGAGACACGTATTCCAGTGGACGTCAGAGACGTCCAAGTCGGTGACAGAGTGTTCATACGAGTATTTAGACGTCAGTGGAACGAACCTCGTAGGGAAGGGCCCTTTAAAGTTGTTCTTACCACTCCCACTGCCCTAAAAGTTGAAGGTAAGCCCTTCTGGTTCCATAAGAACCACTGCACACGTCATCGTCCACCAGACCCACCTGGCCTTGATCCAGGACCGACGGGCTCTGCGCATGCTGAAAGGGCAGCAGCAAGTCTCCCTCCGCATACTACCATAGCACATTCACAGGCGTCTGATGTCGTACCTGGGGCGAGCACTGATGCATCCTCAGCCCCGTCATCGTCTGATGGCCAGAGACGATCAGCCCGCTTGGCAGCCCGACGGGCTTCACTGTCAGGGGACTCTGAGAATGATAATGTTCATTCTTTTGCTTCCGATTCGCCTTCTGACTTTGGCAGCAGTAATGCTGATTCTCCTGCCACTCAGACTCCTGGCAGGTCTGTCTCAGACTCACCCAGCTCTGAGGCACTGGAAGAACCTTTTTTTCATCACTCATCAGACAGTGCTGGAACTGTTTCCCCTTCTCCACATCCCTCACCTTCACCTTCCCCACCCCCTCCCTCCCTTTCAACTTCCTCGGACGGCACGTCTGGGTCGGCGAGCGGGTCGTGTCCGCCCACTCCATCGCCGTCTGGGCGTCACTCGTATGCGTCTTCTTCCGAATCTGACTAGTTTTCTTCTTTTGTTAACTCTTTTTGGGTTAACACGGGGGGACCTTATTAAGCTCACCACTAACAATGCACACTCACATGTAAAGCGTCAAACAGAGACATGTGCACTAGCAATGATAACACTAGCTACTAACCAGGGGATAATCAGTAATAACGGTGGGGAGAATAAATCATTAATGCATGTGCAAACCGAAGGTTATGACTATGTGATGTCTGAGGGAATTTTAGGAGACGAGTCAATGGGAAAACATTGGCTTGGAACTCCACAAAGCATGGACTGCCGTGGGGATGGGATGGTGATCATTACGGTAAGATGCAAAACAAACATGTGCCAAAACATACTAACAAAACAAATAATGACGATAGAAAGAGCTCATAGAGTAGTAAAATTAATAAACAAAAGACAGAAAAGGGATCTGAATAAATTAAAAACGTCACAATGGCAAATTAACATGTTTCAACAATGGATACAATTTTCGGTTCAAGCTATGTTTACAGCTAAAAAGCGCCCTAAAGATGATTGTATAGCCTGTTATAATGCTAAGCAGTTACCGACCCTTCAGAGTATACACGGAAGTAAAATAGGCGACTGCCCAGACATATCAGAATGTTTTGCTCACTGTGTTATGCATATGGCTGCAGGTTTACCATCATGGACAAAAGACAGGAAAAGATGCCCGAAGCACTAACCTCCTCAATAAATGAAGTAATGAGTACATCTTCCCTCCCTCCAGTAGTGCAAAAGCCGGCTAAACTAAGCTTTCCATTTTGTATAGCACGAGGAACAGAATTAGAAGAGGTGACCGAAAGAACCTCTAGCAAAATAGAGACTGCAGATGAGATGGTGAAATGTAATAAAATACCGTGGTACCCACCGGCAGCAGGAGGGAACGTTAGCTACATCAAACTATGTGAAACTAGCCTTAAAAGTAATATAAGTTGTAAACAAATAGTACTAGATGGAGGAAATATTATCTATGACCTCCAACCTACAGCAGTAGCTCAATACCGAGTAAAGAGTCTGGCGCAAGGATCTGTCCCTTTAGGAGACATTTTTTGGTTGTGTAATAATACTGAGCAAATACTATCCTCACTGCCTCCTCAGTGGGAAGGTATCTGTGCTCCAGTAATGCTTACAGGACAACTAAAATTAATAATAGATAATCAAAAAATCAGCAACAAAACACCTAATGAAATAAGAAACCGTACAAAAAGAAGTACTCCTACTGAGCACAAACAGAATTGGCAAATGTCAGATGAAGTATACATTACATGGGATCAGGTCCCATTAGGGGTGCCAGAGGAACATGCTGCTATAGGAAGTGATTGGATAAAATCTGGGAGAGGGGTCGGCTCATTACCATTCTTCGGAGCAATTACCAATGCGCAATACATAGCTCGAAATAGTAGGTGGATAAATCTCCTATGGTACAATCAACAAAGGTTTATAAATTTTACAATAAAGGGCGTAGACCTTATAAAAGAACAATTACATGCTACATCACTAATGGTTTTACAACATAGGTTCATACTGGAATCCCGTATGGCCGGGGACCAGGGGCTATGTGATTATATCGGGACAGATTGTTGTACTTTAATCCCTATGCATACTGATATTAACGGCAGCCTAACAGGTGTTCTTCAAGAAATGAAGCGCATGAGAGATGAACATGTGGAGAGATCCAACTGGAACACTCAGCTGAAGGGGTTTTGGGATTGGTTCAATAAGCTTGGGTGGACAAGATACCTCAAAGCGGCAGGAATAATACTAGGAACTATAATATTGATAATATTAGTAGTTGTCTGCTGCATCGTACCCCTCATTCAGGGGTTGGTCTCAAAACTTATTGTGAGTGTAACTGGTCAATTCCCCATAATAGAGGTACAGATAGACCAAGTCATATAAAGTAATACCATGATCCCCTCTCACCCCCACCAGGTACGTGCATATTTTTTCTGATATTACATATATAGTACATGGCATGCCAAGTCTTTATAAACAACTGTAGATGTAGTTATTTGTATGTCAAGTATTTATAGATTAGCTTAGAAATAGTAATTTGCATGCTAAAAGTATTTATAAATTCTTTTAGGAAAGTATATGCCTCATGTGGATATATACCTATAACATACTATGTCTCCACATGCAGACTGCTGAAAATGGCGGACGCTTATTTTAATGTACACCACACACCTGTTGTGCCATAACATGCCATGATGATAGTAACACAGATCGAATTCTGAACAGTGGAAGAGGGTCACAAAGGAATTCCACTCTGCCCGTAACAGGAGACCCCCATGTTTGGACGGCCCTTTTTCCCAGCAGGAGGTCAGCTGTGACCACTCCTGTTGAGATAAAACCTTTCTCCCGCAGACAAGACTCTCTCTTCTCTTCAACACGCATTCTTCTGCAGACCTGTTCAGCTCCACTACAGCTCTCTGGGAGCAGACAAAGGAGGCCAGACCATGAGGGCCTGGCCGGCCCTCACCGACACACAAGCCAGCAGCTGAAAGATTCCCTGGACCAGCCACATTGATCCAGGGTCTGCTAGACCCGACTGCCTGCTTCAGCAGAGGACCTGACTGAATCCGGACGAACATGTCCGGGCAATTACAGAGCTAAGTTGCTGTCTTAACCCACAATCAGATGCAGGAGCAAAGATCCCTGCATGCGAAACAGCTCTGTGTATTTTTCCTCAGCCTGTACAGGGAAGTGAACACCAATGGAGCTGAAGGCTGGATGCTGAGGAAAACCCCTGCTTGGACTGCATCCCGGTCGAAGGACCAGGCCTCCAAGCTATCCAGACCACGCCGTTAGCCACATGCGGCTGCAAGGCTAACGCTAGCCTGCCAAGAACCGAGCGCTAGCCCGCTAGCGCTAGCCAACCATTTCCTCCTTCAACGCTTCTTCCTGGAACGGCCAAAGCGGACAGAACTCACACATGAGGCATCAACAGGTTGGGCAGCGGTCTGAGGGTGAAGAAAAAGGTTTATTGGGAAATGTTTGTAAACCGTGGTGTTTAGAACAAAGGGCTAACCGGTAGGTCGCGCTAGCCAAACATGCTATTAGCATTGTTAACATCCGGTTTCGGACATTTGAAAATGAGTTCGTTTTAAAGCATAAAGCGTAACTGTTCTGCTCCGCCATCCTCCGATGGTGTTATCTGCCTTATTCCCGCATCAATATGGTATATTAATGCCGGTTTTCAAGGCAATTTTGGGAACTTTATGTTGTAACCTCTTAGCCACCGAGTTGCTGTAGCGACCCCATGCGCCCGGAGGGAGAATCGCATTAACAAATTCGGTCGTGAGGATTTAAATAATATTACAGGACAAACAGTCCTCAGAATATTATTTCAACAAATAATATTTTGTTTAACTTGGGCTTTGCATTGTGAATGGATTGAAATACATGGCAGATGTTTTAACTCCACTCCATGCTTTTGAAATCAGATCTGTAGTGAACAGGGATTCACTGAATTAATCTGATTATGATCAACCACTTTTGTTTGTCCTTTGTTTGTCTTTGCATGTAAATAGTTCCTTAGCTTAGCTTCTTTTTATCTTCATTTTGCTTAGTAGTTTAGTTAAGTTTCACTAGCCTAGTAGAGAGGATTTATTAATCGAAATATTGTGTTAATTCAGGTAAACAGCATTACATGGTGATGTTCTCTGGATGTTCATCTTATTTCTGTTATTAAATTCTTGGACTTGAAAAGAAGTTGTCACTCCTTTATTCTATGTGTGTGCAGGTTTTGCTGTTAAAAGATCGCTAGTGCTCGAATTCATCCCTTTCAACCATTGTCTTGATATCAGCTTAAGAGCTGATCATCGCCAGACAATACTTAACAGACAGAGAGTTATTTATGAAACATTAAATAACTTTTAACAGTGTATAATTGCACAACATTATTTGGCGTCCTTGGGTGGGCATTCATAAAAAACATTATTTGGCGTCCCTTTCGGCGGGCGATAGTAATACAGCGGAAACTGCACCCATATCAGAATATAACCTGTGACGTTTTTAGACTTTAAGGAAAATAAAAGTTAAGTAAAAAACTTCTCAGCTAGTGATAATAAACTTTACTACAAAGAGCTTAAACTCAGATGCTTGAGTCAATCAAGGCATCTGTCATAACCAACAGTCCCAGAGTGGATTTAACTGTAAAATTAAGCTTACTGACTGAACAAAATTTTGTTGCACATCTGTCTCCAGATGCTGTGATTTATCCTCATGTTTGCTTAAACCACAAGTCTTAAATGAAAAGTCCACAGTTATGCGCTTTCAAAATTAACTGCGAGTCCAGGAGAGTTAGATGCTCAAATATCTAACCTAAGATGCTTTGCATATTTGTTTAACAAGACATTTTGAGAGCTTACTTGTGTTGTGTGGAACATATTTGTCTCCAGATTTAACTCTTAGTTAATCTGAGGTGTCACCCTATTTGTGGAAAGGGGGGTGATGCTCTTAAAGCTAAAAGTGCTAATTTCCTTCAAAAGAAAGACGAGAAGCACAAGCAAAAAAGCTAGTAATTCCTTAAAAGGTGAAGCCTTGCGCAAAAGCTAGTAATTCCTAAAGAAAGGTAAGCAGTCGCTACAGAGCTCGTAAGTCCTAAAGGTTTAGCGTTCTTAACACTGAAAGAATAGTGTCGTCATAAGTTGCACGTTGAACAGTCAACCTGTGCAATTGTTTCCACACACACAAGTAAGTATTTTGCAAAATGTATGTTTAAACATAAAAGCATAGCTAAGCGTGCACAGACTGGATCTTATGTTATTTTGAAAGTTTGTCATAACTTCTTTTGTTTTGTGTTAGCAAGATGGAGCCAGAACGTCTCGCATCCGGAGCTGCACCTTTGGTGGACCAAGCAGACATAGAGAGGCAGAAGGTTGTCATTGGCGACCTCATCAAGTTATCTGCAGATGAGTTAAATAATTTAAACAATCTTAACCTTGCTGAATGCGATAAAATGATTAAGGAACTAATGGATTTTATTGCAAACCCAACTAAAGATGCTCTGATTACAGATGTTCTTTGCCAGATCACCCTGCTGCATCAGCAAAGATCCCAACTGAAAGCTAAACAGTTTCTTCAGTTACAGGATGAGCATCAGATGGTTTTAGACAGTGTGAGTGCTGCCAAACTGGAGCTCTCAGAGACCGAGGTGAGGATGGAGGAAGCTGATGCTGAGACCAAGGACCTCAAAGCTCCTGATGTCATCGAGGCTGCATCTCACCAGAGAAGTGAGTTCTCCACCCCTCAGGTGATATCTTCACACGATCAACCTCAGCAGGTTGAATCATTGCAGGAGCTGGAATCACAGAACAGCTCTGCAGATTCTAACACAGCACCGAGAACAGAACCAGTCTCGCCAAAGTTTAGAACAGAACCTCTAAATTTTGAGTTTACAGGAAGTACTTCCACAGACTCCATGGGAGATGCTGGAAGTCAGACTGTCCATGATGAAGCCCTGCTTCATCCTGCTGCAGTGGACAGCCCCAAAGAGTTCCAGGTAAACAACTCGGCAGACACCGGTGGTTCAGATTGGAGGGATGAGCAGACATCACACCTGACTCATACCACCACCTGTCCTGACTCTGTGCCGCCCCCTAAGGGCCAGAAGAGTCACACAGGTGGCCCACACCAACCTAAGCCCCCACCACATGTCAGAGTTCACACCTTGGAAAACTCTCAATTAGATCAGGAACATTCTTCCTTACATCGAAAGTTAGTTCACAGACCTCCATCAGGTCATGAACATAATCGGTTTGACTTCCCAGGTGGTCCAGGGCCACCTCATAATTACGGTCTCCGTTTTTGCCAACTTGAGTACCTTGCTCAGGACATAGAACAGTTCGACCCAGATAATCATGATTCCAACATTCATAATTATCTGCAGGAAGTCGAACGCTGTCTTTTTCAATTCAATTCAATTCAATTTTATTTATATAGCGCCAAATCATGAAACATGTCATCTCAAGGCACTTTACAAAATCAAGTTCAATCATATTATACAGATTGGGTCAGATTATACAGATTGGTCAAAATGTCCTATATAAGGAAACCAGTTGATTGCATCAAAGTCTTGACAATCAGCATTCACTCCTGGGGAACCGTAGAGCCACAGGGAGAGTCGTCTGCATTGTACATGGCTTTGCTGCAATCCCTCATACTGAGCAAGCATGAAGCGACAGTGGGAAGAAAAACCACCCATTTTTGACCTGCCATTTCCCTCATCTCGTGAGAAACTAAAGCTTATTTGGAAAACAACAGCTAGAAGCGTTCATGTTTTCATTAAAGCTCTACCTCCAGGGATTCGTGACAGTTATTCAGCTCTTTGCAAAGCTTTAAGAGAAGAATATTCTGCGTACAGGGATCAGGCTTCAATAACTCTTGACGCTTTCAGCATCATTCAACAGGAAAATGAAACACCCAGAGATTATTACTATCGTTTAAGGAACGTTTATCCTCACGGATGTAATTCTCCAGGTCCCGAAGAGGACCCACTTTTCAAGTCTTTGTTCCTTCATAATTTACATGACAGTGTACGTTATGAAGTGACCATGCATTGCAGGGAAAGTAACTTTTCCATGCACGAGATCCGCAGATATGCCCAGCTGGTTTGGAACACTCGTTTGCAATGTGACAGGAAACAAAGCAAGCGTAGAGTCTTAAACCTTCAGACAGGAAACAGGCCTAAGAAAAGACACAAAGCCAGTTCCCCAGTGATCCAGCAGACCGAAAGGTTGGTGGACAGGCTGCCACGAAAGCCTAGGCAGCCAGACGGTGGTCAACTATTTTACAATGCAAGATCCCAAGGTCATATTGGTAAAAGGTGGAACCATTCCAAAGAAATGATCACAAAGGAAAACTTTGAAAGTATCTGCCGAGATTTTCTCACCGAGTTTGTCGCATGTTTAACAAGATTAAACGGCGAGCTGATTGAGTCCAAAGCAACCACGCAACTTATCATGCCTCAGCTTGATAAGGTCAAAAATAAATTCTAGCACGGTTTATTCTGTTTTAACCCTTTCTTATTGTTCTAAGACTTAAGAAGTGGAGGTTAACCATCAGTTTACCACGGTGTTTAGAATTTGTTTTGTATTGTTTTTGGGTTTGTTTTTTTTTTGTTTGTTTTTTCTGGGTTGGAATTTTGGGTGTATGTCTAAATATTTGTGGCACATCCAAGGGATGGATGTCTGAATATTTTATAGTTAGGGACAGCCCCTGCCCAACATGCCTCAATCCTTCCAAGAGACACGCTTTCCCACGGAACTGAACTTTCAATGACTATCCTCTCGTCCACAGGAACCAAAGTGACTTTTGTCATTCCAGATCATGGCGTATGGACTTGTGGTAAATCTGAAAATGGAGAATCGGATCTGCCGTTTTCTGATTTAAAAGGGGGAATGTTGTGCCATAACATGCCATGATGATAGTAACACAGATCGAATTCTGAACAGTGGAAGAGGGTCACAAAGGAATTCCACTCTGCCCGTAACAGGAGACCCCCATGTTTGGACGGCCCTTTTTCCCAGCAGGAGGTCAGCTGTGACCACTCCTGTTGAGATAAAACCTTTCTCCCGCAGACAAGACTCTCTCTTCTCTTCAACACGCATTCTTCTGCAGACCTGTTCAGCTCCACTACAGCTCTCTGGGAGCAGACAAAGGAGGCCAGACCATGAGGGCCTGGCCGGCCCTCACCGACACACAAGCCAGCAGCTGAAAGATTCCCTGGACCAGCCACATTGATCCAGGGTCTGCTAGACCCGACTGCCTGCTTCAGCAGAGGACCTGACTGAATCCGGACGAACATGTCCGGGCAATTACAGAGCTAAGTTGCTGTCTTAACCCACAATCAGATGCAGGAGCAAAGATCCCTGCATGCGAAACAGCTCTGTGTATTTTTCCTCAGCCTGTACAGGGAAGTGAACACCAATGGAGCTGAAGGCTGGATGCTGAGGAAAACCCCTGCTTGGACTGCATCCCGGTCGAAGGACCAGGCCTCCAAGCTATCCAGACCACGCCGTTAGCCACATGCGGCTGCAAGGCTAACGCTAGCCTGCCAAGAACCGAGCGCTAGCCCGCTAGCGCTAGCCAACCATTTCCTCCTTCAACGCTTCTTCCTGGAACGGCCAAAGCGGACAGAACTCACACATGAGGCATCAACAGGTTGGGCAGCGGTCTGAGGGTGAAGAAAAAGGTTTATTGGGAAATGTTTGTAAACCGTGGTGTTTAGAACAAAGGGCTAACCGGTAGGTCGCGCTAGCCAAACATGCTATTAGCATTGTTAACATCCGGTTTCGGACATTTGAAAATGAGTTCGTTTTAAAGCATAAAGCGTAACTGTTCTGCTCCGCCATCCTCCGATGGTGTTATCTGCCTTATTCCCGCATCAATATGGTATATTAATGCTGGTTTTCAAGGCAATTTTGGGAACTTTATGTTGTAACCTCTTAGCCACCGAGTTGCTGTAGCGACCCCATGCGCCCGGAGGGAGAATCGCATTAACAAATTCGGTCGTGAGGATTTAAATAATCCTCACGACCGATAGTCCTCAGAATATTATTTCAACAAATAATATTTTGTTTAACTTGGGCTTTGCATTGTGAATGGATTGAAATACATGGCAGATGTTTTAACTCCACTCCATGCTTTTGAAATCAGATCTGTAGTGAACAGGGATTCACTGAATTAATCTGATTATGATCAACCACTTTTGTTTGTCCTTTGTTTGTCTTTGCATGTAAATAGTTCCTTAGCTTAGCTTCTTTTTATCTTCATTTTGCTTAGTAGTTTAGTTAAGTTTCACTAGCCTAGTAGAGAGGATTTATTAATCGAAATATTGTGTTAATTCAGGTAAACAGCATTACATGGTGATGTTCTCTGGATGTTAATCTTATTTCTGTTATTAAATTCTTGGACTTGAAAAGAAGTTGTCACTCCTTTATTCTATGTGTGTGCAGGTTTTGCTGTTAAAAGATCGCTAGTGCTCGAATTCATCCCTTTCAACCATTGTCTTGATATCAGCTTAAGAGCTGATCATCGCCAGACAATACTTAACAGACAGAGAGTTATTTATGAAACATTAAATAACTTTTAACAGTGTATAATTGCACAACACACCCGCTGAGGATTGGCAGGGACGTGCAAATAGAGGAAACACAGACGCCGCACATGCGTCGTTAGGCACACAAGCATATGTAGGTACAGGCACTGGTCTCCCTAATAGGCGTCCAGACGATCCAGCAGAGGGGCCTAGCGCTGCACCACCGGGAGGAATGGGGGACCTCAGAGAGCTACAGATGGATGACCCGCCATCACCAGGGGCCCTGAGGATCAACTTCAGCCCAATCAGCCCAGAGGACCCAGCAGACCGAGGATGGCCGGACAGAGCTGCCTGGGAGATGCCATCCACACCGAACCAAGGAAGGCCAAACAGAGCTGGTCATGAGAGGCCATCTACATCGGGCACGATGACGACGGGTCCAACCGCGATGGGAAATCCTGCACTGGAGCTGACTGTTAATATTTTTCACCAGATGCAACTGAGCTCCCTCGAGATGAGCCACGTCTCGGGGTTTCTAATGCACCCTCTGGATCGTTACAGAACCGCCCAAGACCTAAAAACTGAAATTGCCTCAATGGATACTGGAGTTTACACTCAGCTGGTCAAAGGTCTATCTCCGGCGTCAAAGAAGCACATATTCGCAATTCGCCGCAGCACATACAAAGCCAAATATAGGGCTAGAGTATGCCAGTTAACCCAAGAACAGGACAATCTGACACAACGACTTCAGGATGCTCAACAGACTATTGTCAATTTACAGGAAAGACTGCTGCAAATGACAGCAGAACGGGACACAGCAAGACGGCAAGTATTGCAGTGGCGTTTAGCTACTACGACACTAGCACAGCTACAGGGACGTGCTCCTGGGACTTCCACAGAAGGACTGGGGAATCGACCTCCAAGGGGGGTGGTTTTCCCTAATCCCCAACCTTAGAACTTTCAATAAAAAAAAAAAAAGAGAAAACTAAGCTGATGTGAATGATGAAATGATTATTGAATACTTCAATAATAAATATGATGGTGCATGCTTAAAAAGATAAATATAATTGTGTATGTCTATAACCTATGTGACAGTACTAATACTGTGCAGGGAGCACCGATAGGATTGCTCATATGTTGGTCGTAATGAAGGTCTACTGACCATTAAGTGACTGGTTAGCCTGATACAGCGGGCATGATGGAGTATTGGTATTAATATTTAAACATCAACTTGTTTGATGTAGGGTGTGCAGTGCCCTCTGGGTAAGGGTTATAGTGTCCTAACAGGTGTTCAAGCTGCACGGATATGTCAACCTGAGGCCCAGTAACATTGCTGAAATAAATCCTGAAAATCCTTCTATAAAAAAAGTAAGCAAGAGGAAAAGTCCTCACAAGAGTGCCAAGGGGGGTTCCCTCTTTGTTTAACTATAAATCTTATGTTTTACTGTGTGATCATAGTTTTGTGTATCCCTCACTACTAGTAGAAGTGTGTTTTGATCTTAGACGTTGGTATTAATCATGGTACGTTTGTGGTGTGCTAGTAGTATTAATTACAATTAACCTTTGGTGTGCTAGTAGTATTTACTCTAGAAATTCATAGTCATGATAAATCGACAATCATTTGTAGAGTGTGATTTATTTTGTGACCCTTTTCAGGATCACAGGGGGGAATGTAGTGGATTAATATCTCACAATGAATATTGTAGTGGATCAATATCTTATAATAAATATATTCTTATCACAATGGTTATAAGGTGTGCTGTAACATTCACCTAAGAAACATGTGTGTGTGTCATGCTACAAGTCCAGAATAAGAGGTAGAAGGTCAATGGAAACAAACCAGGGCAATGGAAAAAACCTCTGGGTCAAAGAGCAAGCCATTTGCAATGTAAAACAGAACATGAAAGGCTGCAAATGAACACAGAAAATGCATGGTCCATGTTCGGAAAAGGTAATGACGTGTAACCATATGGAAATGGGCAGTAGTGAGGGACCATGTTTGGGAGGAGCTGTGATGTGTAACCATGTTTTTAAAAAAGCACACCCTAGGGAAGTTTCCACTGATAGGTAAAAAATTAACAAAGATATCCGTGGAAAATATGTAAAAATGGGAGGGGCTCAAAGGAGGAGCCCCAAGATCCAGAGAATGTATATAAGCAGACCACTTTCTGTACGTTGTCAGATGTTGTCCGGAGAACATCTCATGTGTGGTTGTCTTGTGTTGTTGCAATAAACCACCCTGGACTGAAACTCAGCTACCTTTGTTCACTTTTTGACTACTGTTGGATATTTTTAACTGCCTTACCAAGAACTTAGAATTTTTGAAGGACTTAGAACAAATTATTACGTTGTGGGGAGGCCATCCACAACACCTGCAGTCTGAGAGCGAAGTGCTCTGTTAGGAACATACGGGGTAATCAGAGCTCTGATATATGATGGCACTTGATTATTAAGGGCTTTATACGTTAGAAGAAGAATTTTAAATTCTATTCTTGATTTGACAGGAAGCCAATGAAGGGAAGCTAAAATTGGAGAAATATGATCCCTTTTGTTGATTTTCATCAGAGCTCTTGCTGCAGCATTTTGGATCAGCTGGAGACTTTGAACTGCATTTTGTGGACTTCCTGATAGTAAAGAATTACAATAGTCCAGCCTTGAAGTAACAAATGCATGGACTAGTTTTTCAGCATCGCTCCTGGACAGAATGTTTCTAATTTTGGCAATATTCCGGAGGTGAAAAAAGGAAACTCTGGAAACCTGTTTAATATGGGATTTAAATGACATGTCTTGGTCAAAAATAACACCAAGATTTTTTACTTTATTACCAGAGGCCAAGTTAATGCCATCCAGATTAAGTGATTGATTAAGAACTTTATTTTTTGAGGACTCTGGTCCAAAGATTACAACTTCTGTCTTGTCAGAATTTAAATGCAGAAAATTTAAAGTCATCCAGCTTTTGATGTCATTAAGACATGCCTGTAGTTGAAGTAATTGATTGGATTCATCAGGATTTATGGACAAATACAACTGAGTGTCATCAGCATAAGTGGAAATTAATCCCATGCTGTCTGATAATTTTGCCAATCGGAAGCATATATATAGTAAAGAGAATTGGGCCAAGGACTGAACCCTGTGGTACTCCACAAGTGACCCTAGAGTTTGAAGATTTATTATTAACATGAACAAACTGGAATCTGTCCGACAGATAAGATTTAAACCAGCCTAATCCTTAATCCCTACAGTATGCTCAAGTCTTTGTAGGAGAATATTGTGATCAACTGTATCAAATGCAGCACTGAGATCTAACAGGACAAGTACAGACACAAGTCCATTATCTGAGGCCATGAGAATGTCATTAGTGACCTTCACCAGAGCCGTTTCAGTGCTATGATGAGCTCTGAAGCCTGACTGAAACTCCTCAAGTAGGTCATTACTTTGTAAATGTTCACATAGTTGATTAGCAAGTACTTTCTCAAGAATTTTAGATAGGAAAAGAAGATTAGATATAGGTCTGTAATTTACTAACTCATCTTGATCAAGAGAAGGTTTCTTAAGTAAAGGTTTAATAACAGCTACTTTAAAAGCCTGTGGTACATATCCATTTACTAAGGATAGATTAACCATGTCCAAAATAGGGCCACTGATCAATGGGAATATCTCCTTAAACAACTTGGTTGGGATTGGGTCTAACATACAGGTAGAAGGTTTAGATGAAGCTAAAATTTTAGATAGCCCAGAAAGCTCTACTGCTTCTAAACAGTTCAGACACTGTGCAGGTTCTAAAGATTCCTCCAATGCTGCCTCACTTACTGAGGACGAGGTAATCATGTTTGGGAGGATGCCAATTATTTTATTTTTAATGGCATCAATTTTATTTATGAAGAATCCCATAAAGTCGTTACTGCTAAGAGCTAAGGGAATGGCTCGATCAACAGATCTGTGGCTCTGGGTAAGTTTGGCAACCGTACTAAAGAGAAATCTAGGATTATTTTTATTCTCCTCAATTAATGATGAAAAATATGCTGCTCTAACTCTGCGAAGGCTCTTATTATACAACAATAGACTGTCTTTCCAGATTAGGTAGGATTCCTCTTGGTGTGTAGAGCGCCATTTTCTCTCCAATTTCCTAGCATTGTGCTTCAAGGAACGCAGCTCTGAATTAAACCAGGGAGCCAGCTTCCTGTGAATTATCAGCTTCTTTTTCAAGGGAGCTACATTATCCAATGCAGAATGCAATGAGGAAGTCACACCGTTAACAAAGGTGTCGATTTGTGAATGGGAAGAAACAGCATTGCTGCCATCTACAGGGCATTTCTGCAATACTGAGGATATTAAAAGGGGGACAGACTCTTTAAGTTTTGATACAGCATTATCCGATAAAGATCTACTATAATGGAACGCTCTTTTGGGGGTGGAGAACTCAGTTAGATTAAACTCAAAGGTTATTAAAAAATTGTCAGATAAATATTGTTAATTCTTCACAATCAATGCCATATGTCAGCACAAGTTCTAAAGTATGTAACCAGGAGTGCGTCGGTTTATGCACATTTGAACAAAACCAATTGAATCTAGGATAGTTTTAAAGGCTACACTAAGGTTATCACATTCAGTGTCAACATGAATGTTAAAATCACCCACTATAATAACCTTGTCAATGTTTAACACCAAATCAGATAAGAAGTCTGACAGCTGATCCAGAAACTGAGTGTAAGGGCCTGGTGGCCGATACAAAACAACAAACAGAAGAGGTTTTATTGCTTTGCAGTTTGGATGAGGGAAACTGAGGGTTAAATGTTCAAAAGAACTGTAGTTATTAATTGGCCTGGGACTAATTAATAAATCAGACTGAAAGATAGTTGCCACTCCTCCTCCTCTTCCCACAGATCTGGGAATGTGGAAATTTAAATAACTGGAGGGAGTTGACTCATTTATACTAACGTAGTCCTCTTGTAGCCAGGTTTCTGTGAGACAAAATAAATCAATCTGTTTATCAGAAATCAATTCATTAACTAACAAAGTCTTTGGAGGGAGAGACCTTATATTTAATAAACCACATTTAATTGTTTTATTTTTTGGTTCAAAGTGAGCTGTATTGATTTTTATTAGATTTTTATGATTTGCTCATTTTAGATCCGTTTTTAATTTGTTTAGTGTTGACCGTGGGAAAGACACTGTCTCAATAGGGTAATGGGTGGGTAACAATACAGAAGCTGCAGAAAGGTGTGTTAAACTACGGCTCTGCTTCCTGGTCTGGACCCTGGGTTGTCAGTATTTAGGAGAACTAATAAATCCGGCCAGATTCCTAGAAAGAAGAGCTGCACCATTCAAAGTGGGATGGATGCCGTCTCTCCGGATCAGACCAGGTTTTCCCCAGAAAGTTTGCCAGTTATCAATGTAGCCCACGTCGTTTTCGGGACACCACCTAGACAACCAGCGGTTGAATGACGACATGCGGCTAAACATGTCATCACTGGTCAGATCAGGCAGGGGACCAGAGAAAATTATGGATTCATGACAGCTGTAAAAATACCAGATTAGAGGCTTTTTATATTGTAATTTTAGAACATTAATAAAATGGCAAACGGAATATGGAGAGAATATGGGAGATTATGTTTATAGCTTTGAATTAATACATGTAGAAAATGCAGGTAGAATGTGTAGTTTGGCTCTGATCAAAACTTTATAAAACTGAACTGGATAGGATATGTTTAACGGAGACTTTTAACTAAGAATTTTACTGCTGCCTAAAGAGAAATTTTTAAGAGTATCAAAATATCAGACGGCCACATTAAACACGTCATCTGTTACAATCATTTGTGGTTATCCAGTTATGCTAAGCTGAAGCGAACCCCAGAGGGACAGTTCAGCCTGAAAAATGGACAAAAGATATGATAAAACAAATCTGACCATGATGTAAACATCGGAATGTGATTTTGAAACTGGGGCAGTGTGCTCTGTTTCTGGGGCACGAACAGAATTTCAGCGAAAATTAGGGCAGTTCCAGATTTGAATGGGTTAAAGTTGTAATTCTAATCTTGTTTTTGTCTTGGACAGTGTTCTTGATGCTGAATCATGGGGGGAAACCCTTAAAGGGAGAGAGACACTAGAAGTTCATAAATTTAGAGAAAATCATTGCTAGTTCTCATGAATAACTAAGTCAAGTCACTTTAAAAAAGTAGATCAATAGAGATTTGGGATGTTGTATATATTTAAAAGCATCAATAATTGAATTTGCATGACCAAAAGGGCTAGAAAGAAATCAAGAGAATGTTATAAGACAATAATCTGCCATTAACCTGGGTGTTAAAATGGACTCGGATTTGACCTTTGAGTCTCACATCAAACATAGCCCTTTTGCATGACCAAAAGGGCTAGAAAGAAATCAAGAGAATGTTATAAAACAATAATTTATATCATATTGGAACAGACAGATTACGCTCCTTGGGAGACATTTTACTTCTGGGTTTTTATTGTTTTCTGTATTTTGGTTATTTCTTTGTTAAATGTTTCATTTGCTTTAATTTTTGCATCACCAGCGTCAAATTAGCTACATTCAAGGTAGTTCTGCAGATAATTTTAAAGAAGGAGATGTTTTTGAATAAGGTTTTAAAATGAAAGAAAGACTTGTACCTCCCTTGGACCAACCAAGAACTTAGAAACATCACATTAAATACCAAGACACTAAAAGGACCAGGATTTCTTTTATACCTAAATACTCATTGTTTTTCTCTGAGTTACTGCTTTCAGATGAAGCTGCAAAGCCACCTTTCTGCCAACAGAAGACTCTGAGAAGACAGGTTTAGCAGTACGGTAAGGAGTCAATCAAATTTGGACACTAAATTATGCTAAGTCTCAACCAGCTTAGGCCAGGTAATATTTAGACCTTCTAGCGGAGAAAGGTGGCTTTAGACATTTTCATGTTCCCCTTTCCACGGTTCACCTTCCCACTGATTCACATTAACATTTCTATCCTGTTTTCTGCCTTTTTTTCTTGCAAAGAAACCTGGTCAGATATAATTGGAATGTGCTAACAGAGAGATTTTAGTCTCTTTTTCTTAGACATTCTCAGATGCAAGTGAGTACCAAACGGTATGGTCCAGGGGACGAAGAAAAAAGGTGATGTCATTGACTCCTGCCTAATACAGTTTTTTTATTCAAATTTTGGACAAAATTAATGTTTGCAGACGCTGCATAGAGGTTTAATGGGGAAATGTGATGCTGCCAGGGTTAAGAGAAATCTGTTTTGTTTTTGATTGGACTTATACAAAGAGGATGAACTCACTGTAAAATATTTTGCTTGGTTAAATTTTTGAAGGAATTAACATCTGTGGTAAAGGTGAAGAACTTTAAGAATAGTTCGTTTTAGAGGGAACACTGTGGTTGATTTTGATTGACACAGTTTTACTGTAATTTTTGTTTTAATTTTTTCTTTTCAACTTATGTACACTACACTACGGATGAAGATGATTAATTCTTGTATTAGACAATTTGATTTTGGAAAAAATCCATATTGGCAAAATGCTGGCAGAATTCCTTGTGGTTTCAGACACAACGATTGGAGAAAGAAGATTCATGGACAATGCTGGTCCTGGAAGGATGTTGTGCTGCTGAACTCAGTCATGAGGACTGACAATGGACAAATAATGGCAAGGGCAAAGGTAGAGGCACCGGACAGTCATCAACGGACGGCAACACGAAAAAAAGATGAGTTGGCAGACACCCCTTCTCCATTTCACTTCAAATTTTCCTGTACACAATTAAAAAACAAAACACACATTAGAAACAAACACATTGGCGGATGTGCTTAGGAGAAAAACTTTCAGATTAAAACCAATCAATATTACTATTACTAAACCCCAAGGATGTTAATTGTTTTAAGTCAGAGCTGTTATTAGTGAGCTACAAGAAGGTCAAACGCATTCGGACAAGAGGTTCTGGTCCGGAAACAAAGATGGTTAGGCTCATATATATATATATATATATATATATATATATATATATATATATATATATATATATATATATATATATATATATATGTATATATTGGGGTTTCTACCTTTAGGATACAATAAGCTTCGCAAAATACAACATGCATGAGAAGAAATAGGGGACACCGCTAAAAGAAAATCATATTGCACCAAAATGTTAATTTACGTGATGAAAGCATAGAGCAGCTTAAGAAATTATGCTAAACATAAACAGGTTAGACAACGTATGAATATTGGTAATTAAAGCAACAAGTGGGATACATAGAGGGGCTGTTTAAATGTATGTAATCCAGACGATATGGGAAAAGTAAATTTACATCAATGAGCGATAATTATGATCAAGAAAAAACTAGTGGGCGAAAAAGTTGTAGTAGGCATTACAGCAACAGTTAATAGGATAAACGAATCAATAAATGAACGAGTGAGCAATTAATTTTTCAATATAAGCAGAATAAACTCCGAACCTTTACGCTACCTGTTGAAGCGAAGGAGAAATTGCGAACACCACATTTACTTGGTATCTTGAAGTAAGTAGAGGCGCAAATAAGAACCAAATAATTAGGAAGCCTGTAAAATCTGCCACTCCGGCAGACATCAATAAAGCACCACAAAGGTTAAGGACTTAAATGGATAAAACTGCAAGATTAGAATAATGACTTATTCTAGTAACTAACATGGGTAAATTAGGGATCAAAGCACCAGTGAAAATAGTTTGGAAGTGTATGCTGTTACCTAAAAGGTTTGAGGAGACTTAACATCTCTCTGTTCGAACACAAAGTAGCACAATAGTTCTCCTTTAACTAGATGTTAAAACATCCAGAGAAAAAAAACCCCACATAAACAGAGTTTAGCCAACTATTAACCTAGAGGTCTTATAGACCAGGATAATTTAATGATTATCCTCTTGCTTACGTACATAAAAGAAATGAGGTTAATTAGATAAGTTGGACATTTTGGAATCTGGTCAGGACAGCAGAAGCGACTCCTGGACACAAGATGATGATGATAAGAGGATAACAGCTTGAAAATGATATCAATGCATGAAGGTTGGCTCTGAGAAACATCAGAGCTGCAATGGCACCCAACAGTGGAACTCCTGCTGTGCTAAAAACATCTTGAACAGGACTATGCATGACTGCTTTGCTTCACAGGTGATGGATTTCAACTACAAGGTTTCACGAACATGACATGGACAGGTAGGAGTTCAGGAAACACACCTAGAACACACTCTTGGACTTTTAACGAAAGAACATTTAAAAACGGTGATTCAGTAATATGCAACTTGGGGTTAAATGGGCTCTTCAGGGGGACACTTAAAAGGAGATAAACTGAAAGTCTGGGCTTACGACGAGAGACATTTCACAGACAGGGGGTATGGACACCCAGGAATAGCTGCTGTGGTTTGAAAATGTCAAAGATTTGTCACAGGTGGTGGAGTGTTTCGACGGCCCAGGCACTTGGAACCAGGTTGGACACAGGAGACGACGTCGTGTTCCCACAGGGATTACCTGTAAACCTAACACTGACTGTGAACGTTTTGTTTTTGGGTTTGCTGGGGTTGCCAAAAGGAGCATCGGAGATGACTTTCTCTGTCCTGACCAGATCCACGCTCAAAACACAAAGAACAAAATTATAGAGGCCTAAACAAATACGGACACAGTGACGTGTTCATACAAAGAATTCCATTAATCCACAGATTAAAATGCAGATACTACGGCTAAACAAAGAATTAGAAGAGGGGCAAAACTTAATGCTGATCAGTTTGAAGGAACTGCACAATTTCGTCATAATCAAAATAGACAGTGATTGATGAAACAAAAATGAGAATTCTAGAATGGGGATTTTTAATCTGCTAGGACAAGACGTGGTGCAAACATAAAATAAGGATTCATAAATCACTGGGTAATATATTTTAACACACACGGCGTCCTAAATTTGGAAAAACTGTAGAAAATGCAACAGTAATAATAATGGATAAATGAAAAACTAATAAAAACACTCCGACTAATGTATGCTTAAATTTTTTCAAGGTTAAACTAAACACATGAGAACCAGAAAACAGGATACTTATTAAAGGGTTGAATTACATGGGGTTAAAATTGTGCTTGGGTGTATTATCAATTAAACTAATGTTAAGATGACTGAAACAGGTTTAAAGTCTCATAAAAAAAATTCTATCTAGAGTAGTATGGAGCAGTTAAATGATCAGGGGGAGTTGTTTTTAAAAAGAAACGATGAATTACTGTTCACAGCATATTACAGTCTAAAGGTTTGTTTCAAACCAGATTCAAACAGGGGGACATAAAATACAACCAGGGTTGACTAGAAAAGCTGTCTGTTAAAACAAATAGAAATGATTAAAAAATAAGAAATTAATGGGGTTAGATTTGCTCTTCGCTTTAGGTGAAAAGCGTATTCCCTTAGAACTCCTTTGGTTTGAAGCTGAAACTGATTCACAGAACTACTTCCTGTCTCCGCCCTGGGCTACACCCACTACCTGAACATCAACCAATTACGACTTTGTGTCACTGAGCTATATTATACACTGGAGTGCTAATAGCCCGCTGTTAGAACGAGTTGCTTTGAAGCCACCAGCCGCCATATTGGTACTCCCTATTTTCCCCCAGTAACTAGGGAGAATGTGCGCTACAGCATCGTATAACGAGGATTTTCTCATGTTCAGGGGGGGCTTAAAACTTTTAAAATGTCAAATGCCATATACTTTTATGTTATGTTCTAAAACTATCAAGTACTGAGTAAGTCATGTGCTGAAATAGTTTGCATTTTATTTATTTAAATATATATATATATAACATTTATAAATATATAAATAACAATATCCAAAGTCATATATTTACATAGATGTATACATATATATACATATATACATATACACATACTTATATATACATATATATATATATTTAATATGAATAACATGTAAAATATTTCAGCACCTAATTTCCTAGTACTTGATAGTGTTAGTACATCCACTGACTGTAGAATTATCTATGAAACGTTTTCACACAGCCAGAAAACTGCTTGTTGTTGCAACCAAATCCTATGGGATTCTGTGAGAGTTGGGAGTAGCAAGATGGCGGCCAGTGACTTCAGTTTTTCGGCAAAATCAGCACTCCAGTGTATTATATAGCGTTGTAAGATGAGACACACAAGGGAGAAATTTGGTTAAGAATTATGGAGAAAAACTGCTGCTGATAAAGTTGAACTTTAAGATTTCTCCTTTAATATAGGAGTGATGCAAGATCTAATGATTACAGTGAAGGAGGTTAAGCTAAGAGCACAATAATTGTGAGCGGGAATATCTGGATGTGAAAGTGTTTGAAGAAGGTAAATGACAAGATTGGGAGTCTTGATAAGAACACTAATTACACCTTGTTTCTGTTCCTCAACAGTAAACAAGGCCTGGTGTCTGCCAACCATCTTCACAGAGCATTTTACTGGGAATAAAATGCATATTGCCCGAGCCTAAATCGTTTTGTCCAAGCAGAGGAGCAAGAAAAGGACTTAAGAAGCTTGGGAGGAACACGGCAGAGAACTATGATTTTCTTTTCCTTTTTGCAACGAAGGAGCAGTAGGGTAAAAAGAGCTGGGTCCACCGAGGGTGTTTCACCGCCGACCGGGTGCAGTAGCTCTTAACAAAGGACTAATTTGAATAGCTTCATCATGGATTTGCAAATGAATATTCTGTCTGAATAAGTTAAGGAGGTATTATTATATTTCCTGATTTCAGAGTTCCTTCCACATTGAGTAAGACTCTCATGTGTCACTAAATACATGGATGAAATGATTGAGAACAGTGTGTGTGTGTGTGTGTGTGTGTGTGTGTGTGTGTGTGTGTGTGTGTGTGTGTGTGTGTGTGTGTGTGTGTGTGAAGAATGTGTGTGAAAGCAGAATATAGGTAATGTAATCTTTGTGAGAAGAGAATGCATGTATGGGTGAGGAGAATGTGTGTATGTGTAATAATGTATCTGTATGTGAGGAGAATTTATGTATGTGAGAGGGAAAATACATGAATGTGTCAGAGGAACATATGTTTATGAGAGATGTATATATGTTAGTCTGGCAGAATAAATGTTGGCTTGTACGGTCCCTCATAGAACTTCAGGTACAGCCAGTTAGTTAATGTAGAGAAGTTGGCAGCTCTTAAGAACTCTGCATGGTCAAGATGGAAGCAGGTAAGATTTTTTGGATCATTGTCTTGGACAGCGGTATTGGAATGCTTACTATTATAATGTACTTCATCATGAACTTTTGTATTTGCATTTATTGTTTGTAATGAATTATTCTGTCCACTGTAGTATGACATTACTTTAGGACTCATTCCATTAAAATGGTTTGAATTAGACTTCAAAAGTTGTATTATTAATTTGTGTGTACATCTCAGCAATAAGGACATATACAACTACCAGAAGAAGACATTTTCCCACCTCAAGCATTACTATGTCATGATTATTGTTTCAAGATGTGACATTTTTCAAACCCCATTATGTACCCTATGAAGGCTCTGAATATGATTCTAAAATCTATTTCTAAAGAATGCAAGGTTTATATAATTTATTGAATGTCTAATGCACCTTACATTTTTCACTCTCAACAGTTTACTGCTACGGTTTAGAAACAAATGGGGAAAAAGAGCAAGTACTAAATACAGCCCAGTTAAAAATGTCATATTAAAGGGGCCATGCCAACAAATCTTATTTTTCTTAGGTTTTTGGGGGTATAAAATGATCTGTTGTGCAATTATAAGGCTGTGTGAATGTCGAGAGTGTATACCAAAGGACCTGGTCAAGGGCAGTCAGCTTTGTGCTTTGCTCAAAAACGGTCAGATCAGAAAACAGGTTATCTTTCTAAGTAATTGATATTCTCCAATCAGAGCACACCATTAAGCAAACAGCCTTCCACCCTCCACTCCCCGTAGTGGCTTGAACAGGAGGCAGTCACCGCAGAAGCCACAGAGAGCAAACATCCAATATTCAACCCCAAACTAACTTCACAGCTGTTACTAAAAAGTGGAGCCGATATGTCCGAGAGTGAAAAAAATGGACGGAAGTTCTTACTCGCTCCTGAAGAACGAGAGAATCACAGAAGAATGGCTGAAGTTCCTTTATGGGGACTTTACTGAAGACTATTTCCTGTGGGGAAATTCAAGTCGTGGTCTTCAAACAAACAGATTTTGGAAAAAACTTCTGTACCAACACGGAAGGTGCCGACCGCAATGCTGTTACTTAAGTTTATTTCATTTCTATATGCTGTCAGTAAGGAAGGTGTGTTTGTAACTGAAAAGTCCAGCTGACTGACGCCAACCCGCTGCCAGCTGTGTCACAGCCCAGCCAGCTCTGCACCAAGCCATGATCAAATGGCTTTGTATTTTGGTCCCACTATGTTGAATCGTGCCGCCAGGTTACAGCCTTTGGTCAGCTTGGTCTTGCCTGTCTAGCATCCTGCAAGACAAACACTTCAACTAGGCATTAAAACTATAAAAATAGAGTGTTGCTACAAGAAGGGAGGTATAAATGGAGGGGGGAATGGTGTGGGGAGGCACGTTTGACCAGTTTTCCTAATATGGTTGTAGCCAAGTGGTTTAGTCAACTAGGTAGAGCTGCATATCATTACCGCAACCAACCCTTTTACTGAGGAGAGACATTTGGCATGACAAGACAACAAACTGACGTAATTTTTTAAATGAAATCCTTTGGCCAATTTATACATGTAGCATTATCAAGTACATGAAATAGTTCATACAGTGATGTCATGGCACCTTTAATACAATGTGTAAAGTGAAATGCAGAAATTTAACAGGTTGTGAGTTTAACAGCATTATTCAGTATTTTCAAAGTATACTTTCCTCTAGGCCTTGAGGGACAAGATTAAATTTAGTTTGTTTGTTAACACAGCGTTAAATTGTAATGATCAGAAAGGAGGACCCAGGAGACAACGAGACAGGTCAGTGGCGTTCGAAGGCTGATTTATTTAGAGAGCGGAAGGGAGCGGCTCAGGTGGTTCGGCAGGCAACGTCAGACCCGGAACTCCTGGTTGTGAAGACAGCAGGTTAGCGGATTCGGGGCAAACTGAGAGTCCAAATGTGCCGAAGTAACGAAGGGCACTGACCTGCAAGACCTTGGGTCGGAGAGGCGCCGTCCGCGGAGCCGAGGGGGGAAACGTCCGGCTGAAGCGACGTGGTCCTGGGGGCTTTCAGGGGCGTGATCCGGGAAACGGTCCGAGGTCAGAATCCAGAGAGCAATCCTTGGGAGTTATCCTTACGAGAGGTCGGGGTCCGGTCCAAATCTGTGCAGCAGTAGGGGCTCAGGCGTTACAGGGTTAGTCTGGTGCAGTACTCACAAGAGGAGTGGGGTTCACAGGTAGTCCATCCAATAGATCAGTCCAAAGGGGTCAGGCGGGGCTCAGAGTCGGGAGACAGATCGGGGGTCCGGTTCACATGTAGTCCATCCAATAGATCAGTCCAAAAGGGTCAGGCGGGGCTCGGAATCGGGAGACAGATCGGGTCGGTTTCTCAGGAAGACAGGCAGAGGCAGAAAAAGGGACAGGCAGGGTCGGGAACAGATAACAGACAGGTCGGATACGGGCAAATAGTCAGGTTAACGCTGGAATACTCTTACCGTAAGGGCTCAAGATACTCTGGCACTGGCATTAGGTCCCAAGGCTATTTATATAGCTGTAAGAACAGGTGGAGCTGATGAGAGTAAATTGAGGGGTGGGTCTTGAAGGAGCAGGCGTGCAGATCAGGTAGTCAGAGCCGAGATCATTTAAGAACCCCCCCCTCAAGGGCGGATTCCAGACGCCCTTCTGGGCTGATTGGGGCAGCTCTTGTGAAAGTCTCTGACTAGGGACTTGTCTAGAATAAAGCGGGACGGAATCCAGGAGCGCTCCTCAGGTCCATACCCCTCCCAGTCGACGAGGTACTGGACACCTCTGCCCCGTCTTCTCGACTTCAGGATGCGGGCCACCGTATAAACGGGGTCGTTGTTGACCAGTCGGGTGGGTGGGGGGGGGTCTGGGGGGGGCACAAATTTGGATGTCTTGACTGGTTTCACTCTGGAAACATGGAAGGTGGGGTGTATCCTCATAGTGCGAGGAAGTTGTAAACGGACCGCCACAGGGTTGACAACCTTGGAGATAGGGAAGGGTCCGATGAATCGTGGGGCCAACTTCCTGCTATCCACCCGTAATGGCAGGTCCTTGGTTGAGAGCCAGACTCTCTGCCCTGGCTGGTAGTGGGGAGCTGGAATCCGTCGTTGATTGGCGGCCCGAGACTGGACCTGGGACATATGCAGAATGGCTCTCCTAGCCCTCCTCCAGGCACGTTGACATCTCAGGGCGGATAATTAGGCAGACGGCACCTTGGAATCCCTCTCCTGGATTGAGAAAACCGGGGGTTGGTAGCCATAAACTATGTAGAAGGGGGAGAGCCCTGTAGTGCTCGATGGGGTGGAGTTGATGGCGTGTTCAACCCACGGGAGGTTATGCGCCCATTGTGTGGAGTCAGAACTGCACAGAATGCGGAGCTTTGTCTGAACCTCCTGGTTCATCCTCTCGGTTTGCCCATCAGTTTGAGGGTGAAAGCCGGAGGACAAGCTGACTGAGATCCCCAACAAGGAGCAGAACTCGTTCCAATAACGGGCCACAAATTGAGGACCTCTGTCCGACACGATATCTGAAGGCAAACCATGTAACCTAAAGACCTCCTTAGCCAAGATGTTCCCCATCTCTTTGGCGGAAGGAAGCTTGGGTAGAGGAACCAGGTGGACCATTTTGGAAAACCTGTCAACGATCGTGAGGATTACCGTGTTGCCGTTTGAGACTGGGAGTCCTGTGACGAAATCCATTGAGATCCTGGACCATGGCCGAGAGGGTATCGGGAGAGGGCGCAACAGCCCTGAAGGTGGCCGTCGGGAGACCTTGGCCTGATTACACTGTGTGCAGGCTGCCACATACTCTCGGGTGTCAGAAGTCATGGTGGGCCACCAAAACTGGGAACGGATGATCTGTAGAGACTTTGTGATGCCTGGGTGACAAAACAAACGAGACCCATGACAAAAATCAAGAATCCGCCCCCTCAATGAGTCTGGGACAAATAGCCGATTGTTAGGGCAGGATTCCGGAACACGTTCTGTGCTGAGGGCATCCCTGACCTCCCTCTCCAGGTCAAGCATGGTAACAGAGCACCTCACCGTCTCCGGAAGGATGTAACCCGCTTCATCGCTTGAGCCTGCCTTGTCAGCATCGTGAATTCTGGACAGGGCGTCAGGCTTGATGTTCTTTGACGCGGGTCTGTAAGATAAGGTGAAGTTGAAGCGCCCAAAAAAAAGTGCCCACCTGGCCTGTCGGGGGTTCAGTCTCTTAGCTGTCCTCAGGTACTCCAGGTTCTTGTGGTCCGTCCACACCTGGAACGGAAGCCTGGACCCCTCCAACAACTTCTTAACAAAAAAGAACCCAGCGCCTGCAGGGGAAGAGGATGGACGGATAATTCCAGCCCTAAGGGACTCGCTAACGTACTTTTGCATAGCTTGTGACTCCGGGACTGAGAGAGAGTAAAGTCGACCTCTAGGTGGGGTAGTGCCTGTAAGTAATTCAATGCTACAATCAAAAGGACGATGTGGAGGTAGGGCTGTAGCCCTAGACTTATTGAATACCTCCTTGAGGTCATGATACTCCGGCGGAACCTTTGAAAGATCAGGATAGGTCTCATTAACCTCACTCTCAGGGGTAGGAGAAAACTGAGCCGAGCGCAAACAAGACTCTGAACAGGAGGCTGCCCACCCTAGAACCTCCAACCTCTGCCAGTCAATCATGGGGTTGTGCTTCCTGAGCCACGTAACCCCTAAAATAACAGGGACCTGAGGGGACTTGATTATGATAAAGGTCAGGATCTCCTCATGATTGCCTCCGATTAGCAACTTAACTGGCTCCGAGACGAGGTGGGAGTGATTGAGCTGGTGTCCATCCAGAGCGAGAACCTTACGGGGCGTGGGTCCTGGAAACAGCTTGATGCCCAGTCTCTTAGCGAAATCCTCATCTAAAAATTCAGTGTCGGCACCAGAATCAATGAAAACAGAGAGGTGATGTGATGAAGAAGGAGAAACGAGAACTGCAGGTAACATCAGATCGGGAGAGACGGACAGGCTAGTACGGCTCAGCAGAGCTCTCCTATCAGCCGAGCCTAACCTTTTAACGGACAGGATTTAACTCTATGCCCCTCGCCTCCGCAGTACAAACACAGGTTTAACGGAAATCTGCGTTGTCGCTCTTCCTTGGACAACTGGGCCCTACCCAGCTGCATGGGCTCAGGTTCCACGTCCCTGGTGGGAGGAGCAGTTGGAGCAGGTGTAGGAGGCGAAACCCTGGGTACCAAAAAGGCATGGGCACGTCGATCCCGTCTCCTTTCCATTAACCGAAGGTCAATTCTAGTGGCCAAATCCTCAAGTTCTTTTAATGTTTGGCGGTAATCACGGGTGGACAACTCGTCCTTTATTCTTTCATTGAGTCCGTTTGCAAACACATCCATCAGCGCATCATCATTCCAACGGCTCTCTGCAGCAAGCAGGTGGAAATCAATAATATACTGCGCCACAGACTTATCCCCCTGCCTTAACGACAGGAGCCCCCTGGTGGCCTCCCTGCAGGGCAAAACAGGGCTGAACACACGAATCAATTCATTGGCGAAAGCCTGATATGAGTAGAAGATATGAGAATTGTTCTGCCACTCGGACGTTCCCCAGAGCTTAGCCTTGCCAGCGAGTAAGGAAATAACATAAGCAATCTGGGAACGGTCAGTCGGAAACGAAGATGATTGTAACTCAAAATGTATTTCACATTGTGTGAGAAATGCCCGACACTGGTCTGGGTCGCCTCTGAAGAGTTCGGGCGGGGAGAGACGCGGCTCGGACCGCGGCTCGAGCCGCGCTGACGTCACAGCTGGTGACGTAGCCGCAGCGGCAGTCTCTTGCGGAAGTGGTGGCGGGGGAGGGACCTGGGCGCGGAGATGAGTTAAGATTTCGCCCACGTTAGCTTCCAACAAAGAAACGGATCTCTCTATGCCTGCACGCCACTGATCGTCCGCCGATGGATCCATATTCGTCCAGAGTATTTCTGTAATGATCAGAAAGGAGGACCCAGGAGACAACGAGACAGGTCAGTGGCATTCGAAGGCTGATTTATTTAGAGAGCGGAAGGGAGCAGCTCAGGTGGTTCGGCAGGCAACGTCAGACCCGGAACTCCTGGTTGTGAAGACAGCAGGTTAGCGGATTCGGGGCAAACTGAGAGTCCAAATGTGCCGAAGTAACGAAGGGCACTAACCTGCAAGACCTTGGGTCGGAGAGGCGCCGTCCGCGGAGCCGAGGGGGGAAACGTCCGGCTGAAGCGACGTGGTCCTGGGGGCTTTCAGGGGCGTGATCCGGGAAACGGTCCGAGGTCAGAATCCAGAGAGCAATCCTTGGGGGTTATCCTTACGAGAGGTCGGGGTCCGGTCCAAATCTGTGCAGCAGTAGGGGCTCAGGCGTTACAGGGTTAGTCTGGTGCAGTACTCACAAGAGGAGTGGGGTCCGGTTCACAGGTAGTCCATCCAATAGATCAGTCCAAAGGGGTCAGGTGGGGCTCAGAGTCGGGAGACAGATCGGGGGTCCGGTTCACATGTAGTCCATCCAATAGATCAGTCCAAAAGGGTCAGGCGGGGCTCGGAATCTGGAGACAGATCGGGTCGGTTTCTCAGGAAGACAGGCAGAGGCAGAAAAAGGGACAGGCAGGGTCGGGAACAGATAACAGACAGGTCGGATACGGGCAAATAGTCAGGTTAACGCTGGAATACTCTTACCTTAAGGGCTCAAGATACTCTGGCACTGGCATTAGGTCCCAAGGCTATTTATATAGCTGTAAGAACAGGTGGAGCTGATGAGAGTAAATTGAGGGGTGGGTCTTGAAGGAGCAGGCGTGCAGATCAGGTAGTCAGAGCCGAGATCATTACATAAATGGGACTTTTCAAGCTGTTTAAATGTAAATTTTGGCAATCCAATAAATTAAATTCACCGAAAGGTACTATTTTCTGCTATTTTCATTGAATGACTCTTAAAGAGACTCAATAATTCATGTCCAGCACTGCTTATTGGTAGTGTTTATAGTTTCTATTTATCAATCTATGATTTATGTGTTTTGCTTAACAACTTTTAAGATGAATTTGAAAAGTAAATTGGAACATGTGTGTTCCCATTTCATAGACTGCTCCCATGTCACAAGTTGAACTTTACATTTTTATGTGCTATGTGGATCCAGTGGACCACATAACAGATGCGTCTGTTAATACCTCTCACAACAAAATGTATTTAAGAGCTACAAAAGGGATTTAGCATGATATGTTCCCTTTAAAGTGTGGTTAGTAAAAATATAGAAGTACATTCTAATCTGGAAAACTGTTGATCAAAAATTGTTTTGACATTGTCATTTTCCAATTATTAGATATGAAATTCTGGAATTATGACAACTGTACTCATCACAAAAAGAGATGCATTTGATTAACAAAGAAAGATTCAAAACAACAGTGTGCATTTTAATTATTTATCTACTCCCACTGACCAACACAAAACCACTGTATTATTTGAGAATGACAAGACATGGTCAGGTTCGAGGCCAGACTTCAAACATGGCTTAGCAGCACTTTGCCATCAGCTTTAATACAAGCTGACAGTGTCCCAGTGACAACGTGTTACTTGTTTAAGCCCTAACTACCTCCTTGTGTTCTCTGCTTTCTGTTCATATCCTTCTCAGTGTGGACCTGTTCCCTGCAGGTTGCAGCAGGATGATGTGGTTAGTGTGTCCTTTGTGGCTTATTGGCCAAACTGCTCTTCTAGTAATGCTGAACTTGTGCTCTCCTTTTTTCTTCCAACCTTTGCCGTTAAACTATGGAGGACCAAATCTGATAGATTTAAAAAATAATATACATAAATAAATAAATGTTCAACAAATTATTACTATTGTAATTCTTTCCTATCAGGAAGTCCACAAAATGCAGTTCAAAGTCTTCAGCTGATCCAAAATGCTGCAGCAAGAGTTCTGATGAAAATCAACAAGAGGGATCATATTTCTCCAATTTTATCTTCCCTTCATTGGCTTCCTGTTAAATCAAGAATATAATTTAAAATTCTTCCTCTAACGTATAAAGCCCTTAATAATCAAGCTCCATCATATATCAGAGCTCTGATTACCCCGTATGTTCCTAACAGAGCACTTCTCTCTCAGACTGCAGGTCTGCTGGTGGTTCCTAGAGTCTCTAAAAGTAGAATGGGAGGCAGATCCTTTAGTTATCAGGCTCCTCTCCTGTGGAACCAACTCCCAGTTTTGGTCCGTGAAGCAGACACCCTGTCTACTTTTAAGACTAATCTTAAAACTTTCCTTTTTGACAAAGCTTATAATTAGAGTGGCTTATGTTGCCCTGACCTACCTATGGGGATGTGCTTCTATAGGCTACTGGAGGACATCAGGATCTATTTTTCTCACTCTATTGAGTTCTACTGTTCTTCAATTATGCATTGCTTGTCATCATTTCTGCTTATAACTTTTTGTTCTCTCTCTTTTTTCTTCATAGTAGGTACATATGGTCTGACGTTCTGTTATCTGAGACATCATCCAGAGAAGACAGCTCACCCGCTATTACCATCTAATGTAGAACAGATTACTGGATCAATGTTTGCTTCTGTGCTTTTTTGTCTGTCTTGTTGTGTCTCTGCTCTGTCTTCTGTAACCCCCAGTCGGTCGAGGCAGATGACCGTTCATACTGAGCCCGGTTCTGCTGGAGGTTTTTCCTTCCCGCTAATGGGTGGTTTTTCTTCCCACTGTCGCTTCATGCTTGCTCAGTATGAGGGATTGCTGCAAAGCCATGGACAATGCAGACGACTCTCCCACACAGCTCTACATCACCATGTCACCAGGTGACTATAAACCAGTTCAAGCACTGAGTAGATGCCTAGAAGAAATCAATGCCTGGATGTGCCAAAATTTTCTTCAGTTGAATAAAAACAAAACAGAAGTAATAATTTTTGGACCAGTAGAGGAGAGATCAAAGGTTAGCACACAGCTTCAGCTGCTTCAGCTAAAAACCACTGATCAGGCCCGAAACCTGGGTGTAGTGATGGACTCAGACCTGAACCTCCAAAAGCACCTAAAGACAGTTACAAGGTCGGCTTTCTATCACCTGAAGAACATTTCCAGGATTAAAGGACTAATGTCTCAGCAGGATCTGGAAAAACTAATCCATGCGTTTATTTTTAGTCGAATAGATTACTGCAACGGTGTTTTCACAGGTCTGCCTAAAAAGTGGATCAGACAGCTGCAGCTGATCCAGAACGCTGCTGCCCGCGTCCTCACTAAGACTAAGAAAGTAGAGCACATCACCCCAGTTCTAAAGTCCTTACACTGGCTCCCTGTATCTCAGAGAATAGACTTTAAAATACTTCTGTTAGTCTATAAATCCCTAAATGGCTTAGCACCTAATTACATCACAGACTTGTTATCGGTGTATCAACCATCCAGACCACTCAGGTCTTCTGGCTCCAGCCTGCTCTGCATACCTAGAACTAGAACTAAACAAGGAGAAGCAGCATTTAGTTCCTATGCTCCACTTATCTGGAACAAACTTCCAGAAAATTGTAAAGGTGCGGAAAGCCTGAGTTCCTTTAAATCAAGATTGAAAACACATTTGTTTAGGATTGCCTTCAACTGTTCTAGTTAACTGAATCACCACTTTTTTGCTCTAATTTCTATCTACATTTTATTCTTACTTGCTTTTATTCTGTTTTGATTTGCTATATTTTAATCATGTAAAGCACTTTGCATTGTCCATGTACTGAATTGTGCTACATAAATAAATTTGCCTTGCCTTTGCCTTGCCTCCCTGTAGCTCTACGCTTCTCTAGGAGTGAATGCTGCTTGTCGGGACTTTGATGCAATCAACTGGTTCCCTTATATAGGAAATGTTTGACCAATCTGTATAATATGATTGATTTTGACTTTGTAAAGTGCCTCGTTTCATGAATGGCGCTATATAAATAAAATTGAATTGAATTGAATTAATGAGCATATAATAAAAATGCAGAAATGCGCTGAGGGGGTGTTCGGGTACGTTGTTTCGGTGCTTCAGTTAGGGTTAGTGAAGCATTGGGTAGTGCAGCTCAAAGGGGGAGTCCAGACCGTGAGACCCTGTCCTCGTCAAGCTAATAACAGTTAGTGTTAGCTTATGTTGTCCGGGAGGTTTACAACTTCACTGGTGCAGATTCAACATTCTTATGTTGCTCTCAAACAACCATGTCGTACTGCTAACTTAGCGCGAGGCACCGTTCAGCATTGAATTTTTCATGCATGGCAGTCTAACTGGGAAAGTTCCAACGTCTATAAAGAGGGTTGCATATTTTCTTTTGGTAGTTCTCCATGTCAGCAGACTTTAAAACTTCCAGTAGCAGCTATTTATCTGGATCAGGTGTGCGGCTGCAGGGAGGAGACGTGTCTCTGCGCTGCTACCGGAAGAAGTGTGACAATTTGGTCAGATGTGAATGGGTCAGTGGGGGAAACCCTGTGTAAAGGAAGCCCTGTTGTCAGCCAATGAACTGTTAATTAGACTGCTAATGGTCTAATTATGCTGAAATGCGCTGGTGAGAACCTTGAGTAGGATACCAAAAACATCAGGCTGAACCTGCAGAAATTCTTACCCTGTTTTTATAGGTTTTATTACATCCTATCATAAGCTGATGCCTTAGGTCATGGCCAATAACTAAAGGGGCAGTTCCACTGCCCACCCCCTACTTGGATCTTCCCCGCCCGGATTATTCTGCGCCCAGTTTAGTGATTCCACCAGCCTAGAAAGGTCTGGAAGAGGGAGACGCCTCCTGAGAAATCTGCGAGAAATGGTAAATGATAAAGATTTGTTATATCAACATTTAATTTCCCTTTCGGGATAAATAAAGTATTTTTTATTGAATTTCATTGAATAAAAATACATCACTATAAATGAAACATAAATAAAAGACAAAATATAAAGAATATTTCTATAAATGTAAATGCAAGATCGTCTTGGATATTTTTAAGGAGTATTCCACCTAGATAAATACATGGATGACACATATAATGATAAAATAAGGCAGTTCCTGCCTGAACTCTGCTTTGAAACTGTGTTTGAGAGTAAGAGACAAAGACAAATATAGATAGGCAGAGCCGTTTAGCCCGCAAGCTTCAGACCTCTCAGCCAATTTCAAGCTCCTAAGAGCAGCTGCTGGTTCCCGGGGCAAACCGCTACTTCTTCGGGCTATTTTCAGTGATAAAGTTAATATTTACAACTTTATATGAGATATTTTGTCTCAGCCATGGCTGGGGCAAGTCAAGTCAAGTTTATTTGTATAGCACATTTCAGCAGCAAGGCAGTTCAAAGTGCTTTGCATCATGAAAACAAAAACATCAGTCATTGGTTGTGAGAGCAGTAACAAACATTACATTGTATCAAGTGAAAACATCAATTCACATCATATATGTTGGTCAATGTTTTCTGTTATTATCGGCCGAAAGCAACTCTAAACAGGTGGATTTTCAGTCTTGATTTAAAGGAACAGTGTTTCGGCTGATCTGCAGTTTTCTGGAAGTTTGTTCCAGATTTGTGGAGCATAGGAACTTAATGCTGCTTCTCAATGTTTATTTCTGGTTCTGGGTATGCAGAGTAGACCAGAACCAGAATATCTGAGAGGTCTGGAGGGTTGATACAGAAACAACAGGTCTTTACACCCTCCTCTCAGCCACTTCCTTGGTGGAGGAAGTGGCTGAGAGGAGGGTGTTGTCCAAGCTCATATCCATCATGGACAACACCTTCCACCCCCTGCACAAGACTGTAGAGGAGCTGAGCAGCTCCTTTAGTGACAGACTTAGACATCCTGTCTGTAAAAAGGAGCGCTACCGCAGGTCATTCATCCCTGCTGCTATCAGACTTTACAATGCTGCACTATAACTGTAATAACTAATGTGCAATAACTACTGTGCAATTCTATTTAATACACTGTGCAATAACCTGTGCAATACCCTGTGCAATAATACTGTTAAATGATCCTGTTAAATAAGTGACTACAGCTGTGTAGTTATCTCACTATCTAACTGTTGTTCTTTACCTGGTACCACTTAATGTATAACGTCAATCCATTTGTATATAAGTCACCTGGATGTACATAAGTCATCGTAAATATCTGCTTTATTTCCTTTGTACTTTTATTTTATTTTTTGATACACTGTATATATGTGGACACACTGTATATACCTTATACACCTTTTCCTCCTTTTGGCACCTTCTTTTGTTTATTAAGCCGATGTGTGACAAGTAAATTTCTCCACTGTGAGATCAATAAAACCTATCTTATCTTATCTTATCTTATCTTATCTTAATGTATCTTGGTGCTAAGCCGTTTAATGATTTATTATCAAAGTATTTTAAAGTCTATTCTCTGAGCTACAGGGAGCAAGTGTAAGTACTTTAGAGCTGAGGTAATGTGCTCTATCTTCCTGGTTTTAGTGAGAACACAATCTGCAGCATTCTGGATCAGCTGCAGTTGTCTGATTGATTTTTTGGGTAGACCTGTGAAGACACTGTTGCAGTAATCAATGTGACTAAAGATACATGCATGGATGAGTTTCTCTAGATCTCATTGGGACATCAGTCCTTTGATCCTGGAAATGTTCTTCGGGTGATAGAAGGCTGACTTTATAACTGTCTTTATTTGTCCTTGAAGGTTCAGGTATGAGTCCATCACTACACCCAGATATCGGGCCTAATCATTAGTTTGTAGTTGTAATAACTGAAGCTGTGTGCTTACTCTAGTTTGTTACTCTTTAGCTCCAAATATGATAACTTCAGCTCCAAATATGATAACTTCAGTTTCCTGTTCCTGTTCAGATAGAGAACGTTTTGGCACATCCATGCATTGATTTGCATTGATTTGTTCTAAGCATCCGTTCAGTGCATAACTTTAACTGGTAAAACTAACAAACGGGATAAGAGAGAGCCAGATAAGCTGTTCCTCCTTCCAAAGCTACTATCAATTACCTTGGCAAGGAGAACAAGTTAATAAAAAAGATTTTTAACCGCAGTAAAATCATTTTTATCGATTTGATTTGGCGGGACTCGCAGGCTTCAGGCAGCGGTGAGAGCGTGAGAGCGTTGACTAAGCTTGAGCTTTTGTAGATTGGTGAAGATTCTCAGTCATCCAGGTCATGATCACTCCAAAAAAAGGTTCAAAATTAAACAACTGGACTTCTATTCCAAAGCTGACGATGTTTCACTTCCCATCCAGGAAGCCTTCTCAATTCAAAATGTCTGGAGTAGTGTGGAGTTCCAAGCCCTGCAGGTGAGGCCTCATTAAAGCTTAGATTTGCATCTAGATTAACCTGGAACTGATCACTCTTTACAGGAGGAAGCCACCAACAACAATGTTCGGGGCAAGTGGGTTAAAAACCTGTCCAGCAGGTCACTGACGAAGCCAGAGATGGATGTCCTGGGTAAAGGCCTGAATTTTGCCATTTCTCCACAAGAAATCACCATTGTGGAACTCATTACCCTCACTGAATCTGTCATCAGGAACAGCAATCTGACAGAAACAGAGGCAGAACAACTCAGGATGAAAATAGCAGCTACTCTCTCGAATGCCAAACCACCTCCTTCTGACTTCACATTACAGGAAAGGAAAGCCATAACATCTCTTAGCCAGGACTAAAGTATCATCATCTTACCAGCTGACAAAGGAAGAGGCACCGTGGTCCTCAACACCAGGACAAACTTTTTACACTACTGAGTGACACCATTACATATGAGACTTTTAAAAGATATCCAACCAGCACTTACAAAAAGAAGATCACAGAATACCTCCAACAACTTGAAAAAGACAAGGTAATCATCCATCTTCCAGCCACTGATTAGATCCAGGAGAACACATTCCATGCTAAACATCTCACTGGTATCTTAGTCCCTCTGTTGGAAAACACTTCACATCACATAGAGAACTCCACAGATTTTGTAAACAAAGTCAAATATCTAAAGATGGCGCCGGTAGAAAATATCTTTTGATGTCACTTCATAACTACATCAGAGGTGGTAGAAACCGTCAGGAAACGTCTTCAACAAGATGATAACCTGAACAACGGGACTAATTTCACTCCAGACCAGATCTGTGCCCTACTGGACCTTTGTCTTTCCACAACCTACTTCAAGTTCAATTATCACTTTTACAGACACAAGTATTGTTGTGCTATGGGATCTCCAGTGTCACCAATTGTGGCAAATCTTTACATGGAAGAAATGGAAAAGGGAGCCTTGGACTCTTTCAAAGGAACCCCACCAACCCACTCTTTCAGATATGTGGATGACACATGGGTCAAAATCCAGGCAAAAGAAGTAGAAGCCACACACATCAACTCAATGGAAAACAACATCAAGTTTACCAGAGTGGATGCCAAAGACAACAAGCTACATTTTCTGGACTGCTTGGTGAGCATGGAAAGAAATGGAAGTCTCAACATTGAAGTCTCACCATCTACTGGAACATAAACCCTCTGTCATCAGAACCTTACACCTAGCAGCTGCTAACACTATGGTGGTGGGTGCGGGAGGTTACTCCATGCTGACATGGAGAAATGGCATCAAGGTGGGTGCTGGCTCTCCATGCAGCGTGGAGGAAGTTTGTTTGGCAGTAGTGGAGCTCATTGGACATAGGTCCATCAAGTCCGCAGCAGGGATGAACAGGGCTGTGGTATTGTTTGTTGAAAAGGTGGCGCAGGCTCAACAGTTGGTTAAGGTCTGGATATCTGTTAATGGTTTGTTTTTGCAGGTGTCACCACTCACGTTGCCAGCGACCAAAACCAGCACCAGCCACTGATGTGGAGGAACCTGCTGCGGTGGCAGGAGATTCTGCCGCTGCCGAAGGATGGCCCGTGACCGTTGACAAGGAGGGCATCACGGAGGGCTGTCCTCTCGATATCGTGAACGTGCCAGGTGTAGATGGAGGTAAGACGCTGATTGCGGGGTGTGTGAAGGCAGATGGGGTCGTTAACCAATTTTAGCTTTTTAGGCAAGGCAAGGCAAGACAAGGCAAGGCAAATTTATTTGTATAGCACATTTCAGTACAATCACAATGCAAAGTGCTTTACATAATTCAAATATAGGAAAATAAAACAGAATAAAAGCAAGTTAAAATAAAATGTAGAAAAAAATAAAACATGGAAAAATAGAAACTAAAAGCAAATATTAAAAACAGTTGGACTAGAAATTCTTTTAATGTACAACATATCGTCCAGAGAAGGTGTCTTTTAGTAAAAGCTGGTCTCGTCCCAAGGCCTGGTGGATATATGGAGGAGGATGCACACAGGCTCCAGACAGTACACATGGTCCGACATTAAAGACAACCACATTTCTTTAGCTCGCCTTGATCGTTTTTATTGTTTTAAACACCATTTTAATGTAAGAATTTTACAGGTAGATTTACAGACCACTCTTTGCTTTTAGGAAATATTTTTAACACAAACATTTTACCTAAAAGCGCCTACTGGCATTTTAATCTGACTTTAATCGATAATCACAGTTTTAGAGAAGCTTAGTTATTTTTGGACTGTTTTTAGACAAATAAAGGTTCATTTTACTTGTATAAAGCAGTGGTGGGACCATGGAAAAGTTCAAATAAAACAAATTTGTCAGCAGCATACCCTTAATGTCACTCGTGACTTCACCAGATTTATCAGAGATCTGGAGATGAACATAGTGGAACTAGAACATGAGTGAGTCCACAGGAAATCGAGAGTCCAAGGTGTGCTGGTCAGGTCTTGGATTCAGAACATCACAGAGATAGATGCTCCCTCTAGTTTCTTTTTCAGCTTGGCGAGGAAACACGGGCAGAGGAAGGTGATCCATTCTTTACTATCTGACACAGGGCAGCAGCTGAGTGAACCATGCCAGATTAGAAGGAGGGCTTTGGAGTTTTGCTCCTCTCTGTTTGAGAATGAGTATAGGGACAACGAGGAGCTGCTTAGAGAGTTCTGCAGTGGGCTGCCCCAGGTCTCTGAGGGGACCAACACAGAGCTGGAGCACCCCCGGTGGTACAAGAGCTCCACACAGTCCTCCTGAGCATGCAGGGCCAGAAGGCTCCTGGCATTGATGGACTCACCGTTGAGTTTTATAAACTGGGATCAGACCTACTCGTCCCCGGCAGGTCCATGGTAGATGACAACTACCTCATTTGGGATGTTTTGGAGTTCTCCGGTTCATTGGGTCTAAGAACGGGCTTAGTCACATTAGATCAAGAAAAGGCGTTTGATCGCGTCGAACACAGCTTAATTTGGAGAACAATGGAGAGGTTTGGGTTCTGCACCGGTCTATTCGGCAAGATCCAGGTGATGTATAGCGACATTGAGAGTGTGCTAAAGATTAACGTGATCTGTGTGTAGAGGTGTTTGTCAAGGCTGCTTGATGTCCGGGATTGCTCTACGTGCTCTCCCTGGAACCCCTGCTTCAAAAGATACGTTCAAGTTTTCATGGTTTGATTTTACCTGGTTATAACTGCAAAGTGGTTTTATCTGCCTATGCTGATGATTATGCTGATGATCATTGTTTTTGCTAGAAATCAGCAGGATGTCGACCGACTGACCGAGATAACAAATACGTTTTCTGTTTTATCTGCTGCAAGGGTGAACTTGGAAAACAAGCGAAGCCCTAGCAGTGGGTGAATGCTGTGAAGAGCTCCCGGTTCTCCCTCGAGGGCTTTTATGGAAAAGAGATGGTTTCAAATATGTTGGTCTGTTTTTAGGAAATGAAAACACTGAAAAAAAGAACTGGGAAATGTGAAACCGAGAATTGAAAGCAAAATAGCAAAGTGGAGATGGCTACACTCCCACATGTCTTACAGGGGAAGGGTATTGGTTTTAAATAACCTAGTTGCATCACAGCTGCCGCACAAACTTTCCTGTTTGGACCCACCATCTGGTTTATTGGCCAATATACAAGCCAAAATGGTCAGCTTTTTTTGGAATGGGTTTCATTGGGTGCCACAGGGCCTTGTCCTCCTGGACAGCAGCTTTTAGATTACGCTTTGCTCAGAAATACCAGGCCAGCTGCATTTTTAGACGTGTAAACAACCTGGGCCAGGATGCTGCTCAGTTTTTAACAAATGTAAATATTTTAAAGTTAAGGGGTTTGCCTAGGTTTTATCAGGGTGTTTTTCAAATAATGTGCCCTGTTTAAACTAAAACCATCTCAAACATTTAACTCTCTGCACTGGCCTTTATAGTAGCATATAATCTGTGGGTCGAGGCTGGATGTGTGTGATGGCGCAGGACCAGGGCTGCCGGAGCCAAGATTACCACAGTTAAACATCTGGTGTAGACTGCAGTTCCTCTCCAACATCGAGGCCACGGGTTCTGTGATGGGAGTACGGTCTGCCAGGCTGTTGCGGCGCTTCCTAGACCTCCTGAGGGGAAAGCTGTTGGCCAAGGACAGGAACCTTCTCTGTGCGTACTATGAAGGAAAGAGCCAACCAAATCCAACGGACTCCTTTTCTGGCCTGATACTGGATCCTGATTTCCCGGAGCAAAGTGAACCTCTGCTCTCCAGCCTGGTCCCACAGGTAATGGTTTTATTCAATATGGACCAGAAAGCCGTTTACCATTGCTGCACAAAAGTTATAAACCAAAGACACCTCCAGAACCGGGCAGTCTGTGTTTGGACTGATAAACTTGCCGGAAGAGCTCCCCAGTGGAGGACTTTGTACAAACCTTCAATAAAAAAAACTAACTGGTGATCTCCAATGGAGGATTTTACACGGTTAATTGGGGTGTTTTAAGCGTGTCCTTTCTGCAGTCTGTCTGAACACAGACACACACACACACGCGATTAGACTAAATAACATGGGCACACACACACACACCACCTCTACTGGGCTTTCTTCCCTTACTATGCTGGTTTCTGTTTTAGCTGTAGTGTCAGAAAGGTCAGATCAGAGACCTCAAGCTTTACCTTTATGAATGTAAACAATTAAGCTTTGAATTTTTAGTGATGAAGCTCTTCCAGTGAAACAATGAAGCAAAATAAGTTATTCTATTTGTAGCTTTGGAAAGGTTGGACAAAATTACTTCAGATCAGAAATCCCCAAGAATACTCATCTTATTTCTTATTATTAATAGAAACAATTAAGTCTTTCTGTACGTTTGTTAATGTAAAGAAGTCTAGTCAAGGATTTACTTAGCTTCATTCTTTGTTTTTCCTATGTCTGTAATATTTTTCTGTTCATGTACAACACTTTGAATTATCTTGTTACTGAAAAGTGCTACATAAATAAACTTGCCTTGCCTTGACTACAGTCATGTGCTCATTTGATTACATCACTTTAGCCCCGCCCCCTTAGAGCAGGAAGTTGCCAGTTTCACTGCTAGATTTCCTTATTTTAAATGCTTACTAAAAAAAAAAAAAAAAAAAAAAAAAAATGCTTACTCCCAACTTTCAAGCAAAGTGTGATCCAACTAAACATGCTGATGCTGAATCCTGTTCTGAACACTAACAGTTGGCTGGACAGTGAGAGCATATTTCCATAGCATGCCGTTTGCATATGTTTGGCTCTAAATCACACATGTATGATCCGATTTGCTTCAAACTGGATGTGAATGATCTTTTTCAACCTACCAAAAGCTCCACTGAATTACATTACTATTTGGATCAATGTTGCCCCCTAGGACACTGACAAGGCTGTATCTCCTTGATACATCATTGGATTTTCCTCAAATTTTGTGTGCTTGACCGTGGATGACTATTTGAGGTTGATTTTGTCAGCTGATGACATCACTTTAGCCATGCCCACTGACAACAAAGTAAATTGCTTTATTGCTGATTCCTCCTTGTTGATAGTGTTTATCTGGTTCAAACATTAGCTAACATCATACAATAATTTAAGAAGACATTTTCAAAGGACAACACAAAGTCTTTATTAATCCTTCACCACAAAACAGGAAGTGACCACAGCTTCCAGCAAGATTTTAAACACTTCTCAACGGAGTATATCTAAACTTGGTAGAGGGTAATGTGGAGGCTTGCTCATAGCTATCCCTGGTGGTGACCTGCGGATCGGCAGGGGAGTCATGAGGAAGCGCATAGGCGGTGAAGCTGTACTCCTGCGGTCCGCCACAGGCCGGTGCAGCGCCTAGCTGTGAGGGCCGCATATCGCCGCTTGCATCTTTAATTCTTATCATTATTATTATTATTATTATTACCAAGTAGTCCTTCTAGTTAAACTTTTATAGTTTTTCTGAAGTTACTACCAAAATGTCAACATATTTTAATATTCTACATAAACAGAGAACTGACAGGCCATGCCAGGACAGAATTAATCCGAGAAGCTGCCAAGAGGTTTATAAGAACATAGAAGGTATTCCTGAATCAGTGCTTCTGTGCTCTTTTTGTGTCTGTTCTGTCCTCTCAGATCCCCAGTCGGTCATGGCAGCTGGCCATTCACACTAAACCTGGTTCTGCTTGAAGTTTCTTCCTGTTAAAGGAGAGTTTTCCTGTCGCTACATGCATGCGCGGTATGAGGAAATGCTAGAAAGTCAACAACACAATGCAATTGACTACCTGGACTATTTTTCTGTTTATAAAACATTATTTTTTATTGTAAAGTGCCTTTATAATTGGATTGAATTGGCAATATTCACAGCTGAATATGAATTCAGCTCCTCCACATTTACTGAATCATAAATGTGGAGGAGCTCAAGAGATCCAAAGTACAGGTGGGAGTTGCTGTGACAATTATTGGTTGTGCACTCTACTATCTGTTCTTATGGAAGTGCAGCAAGATGAGATCTTAATTGAAAGACAGCCATAATAATTCATATTTGCAGTTTTCCTCAAGCCGTGTAGAGAAGCAGCAATAGATCAGATTAGAGGTAAATCTACCTTTATGGCTTAGATTCAAAATACTAAACCATTACCATGAACACACCATACCCACACTGAAACATGGTGGTGGCAGTATCATGCTGTATGGATTCTTTTCAGCAGGGACAGGGAAGCTGGTCACAGTTGATAGGAAGATAGTGGAGGTAAGTTCAGGATAATCCTGGAAGAAAACCCGTTAAGATTCTAGAGAAGACCTGAGACTGGGGTCAGCAGGACAACTACCATAAACATACAGCCTATGATCACGCCCGCCGACAGGGGGGGACAAACGGGTCAATTGTCCCGGGCCCAGGACAGAGGGGGGGCCCAAAACTGACACCCTGACTGACCATTAAAATGGTCAGAGTGTCAGTCTGCGCGCGCTGACTGCACAGTGTTTCCCGCAGGAATTTGGTTATGCGATGCGGACCGACTAGCGGAGCGGGGGGGGGGGGGGGGGGAGCGGGGGGAGCGGGGGGGGGGGGGGTAAACGACACGTTGTCCGCGGACCGACTCGCGGAGCGTATCCATGGCCGTTTCTCAATTCACGAGAACGCGAGAACGGACTCGCGTTCTCGTCAAGTCTGTTCTCGGTAAGAACACAGGAAGATCGGACTTGACGAGAACGCGAGCACGCAGCACGCATTGTGCATTGGAACAGAAGTATACTCGTGACGTCATCACATCCACAGCGCTTGAGCATTTCTTTAACGTTCAAAACTGTTTATACACTACACCATCATATCTTATTGAAAACGTTTTTTTTATTAATTTCTAAAAAGTATAAAAAATTTCTAAAATAATTACAGAACTGTGGGTTTAAAACCAGCAATAGCGGGAATTTCTTTGTTGGGAGTTGTAATTGTTGTAGTTGTAGAGGCGATTGAATCTTCTTTAAAAATCAGCACTTTATAGAACCAAAATGATCGATACGAGCAATATAGCTGTTGCTTCGGTCGTTGGTCAGCTTTACCAGCAGGCTGAAGAGGAGGTGATGCAGTTGAGAAGGCAAATCCGAGCAAGGAGAAGATAGATGCGGCAGAGGAGGCTCAGAAGGTAGGCTTTGCTCACCCATCTATTGCCAACTGGTAGGCATTTTAAGATTGACAGCCTATTTCCTACTTTTATTTTTAAAAAAACATTGAGGATGGTATTAAAAACGTGATCAGGTTGAAATTGTGACTGTTTTTCTATAAATAATTAAAATGAAGACCCAATTTTAACATTAATAACAGTAGGGTTAAGCTACTTTATTGCACCTACTGACCTTCACAGCATTGATTAAGGAAGGGAAAAATATATTTTTATGTCTGTCCACCTTTACAATGATTAATCTATAAATTATGTGCAGTTAGTTCAGCCCATTTTTTCAGTGAAATGGTAAAAATACCAGAGAAGGGAAGCCATTTGCTACATTTACTTTACATTTTACCTTTTATTTCTTGAGAACTATAATAATCTGCATGTTAAGCAGGTATAGTTTTATGCTGTGAAAAGGTGACAACTGAAAAAAAACAATTATGGTAACATTTGGCATTTTTTCTTTACAGGAAGAAACAGAAACCAAATATGTGAGGATAAACACCTCTGTGCCAACCCTCCAAATATTTTTTAATGAAGGGGACCTGAAACCAGCCTTCAGGCTAAACAGGGCCACCATCGTCCTCCTCCTTCAGCTGCTGCCCATCAGAAGGTCCATGGATGGCCACAGGAGATAGAGGTGCTGGTGACCCTCTACTGGCTGGCCTGTGGAGCATCCTATAGGGAAACAGCTTGCCAGTAAGATCTCTTACCTTCTTGTCCTTAAATAGAGCCAACAATGACACACAATTGATACATAGATTATATTAATTGGATAGAAGATTAAGACATATCAGCATATTACCTAAATTACAAGTTAATTTTATATTTGGTACAGGTCTAGTGGAGGCACGCTACAACAGGCACCACGCCAAGGCTGATAAACATCATTGAGCGTGCCTTTGGTGGTCTGAAGACACGGTGGTGTTCCATCTTCTTAAGGGCGCTGTAGGTCTGCCTGACGTTTGCCCCAAAAGTAATCACCGCCTGCTGCATCCTCTACAATATTAGTATAGAGGCAGGGGACCAGCTGGACGTGGAGGACGAGACGGTGGACCCAGAGGAGGATGACCATCCGGCGGCTGAAGACAGGGAGCTGCTCCAGCTGGCTGCATGTTTAAGTGAACATGACTACACCTGACCTAATGTAGATCAGTTCTAGTCATGTTCACATGCTGCTTCATTTCTTCTTTTTTTTCACCACCTGGAAAAATACATTAAATAATCATTAAATTAATTTCCATTCCAACTATTTTTAATTGTAAGTTTGTAGGCGTTGTCTATTTGTATGAGATATTAATAGGAGTTATTTCTTTGTTTTAAACCATGTTAGTAACTGTTAATCATTTGTTGAATATATTACACCTTCATTCTGTTCCAAAGATTAAACATTTGTATAAAATAAATGTCTGTTTTTTCATATACTATTATTACTATTGTTTTCTTTCCCTCTTTCTCCTCTCAATTATTCGTGTCCTGACTCAGAAGAAACTCACTTAGATAGGAAAAACATTTATAGAATTTATTTATTTATTTTATATGCTGCTGTCGTCCTAGGGAGAGATTTTCAATTTATTCCAGCAAGTATTGAGTTAATAAAGCAACACACGTCAGTCAGATAAACACAAAACAAATAAATCATAACCAGCGGTATTATGCACACTACTTTTTTTAATTACGCACTAACTCTGTAAACAGGCCACATAGGGAAGCTTAAAAGTATAATGTTCTCACCTCAAACGATCTGAAAACGTACTTTTGAAGAACAACAGCAGCAGAAAAGAGAATTTTTTTACTTACCGCTGTGAGCTCTGTTTGCGCTGTCTGGAATCAAGCTGCGGCCGCGGTGCATTCTGGGCAAGCGGTCACTCTGAAGAACGCACAAGTCTGCTCTGATGCATGCTCGATAAAGAGGGCGGGGCGAGAACAACATCCGGGGAATTCGGCGCGTTCTCGATTTGGCGTTCTCTGGATTGGAACAGTGATCGGGCTGAGGCTGATGACGTGTCACGAGCACACGAGCACACGAGAACGCTCAAGAACGCATATTGAGGCCGTTTCTCAATTCACGAGAACGCGAGTACGGACTCGCGTTCTCGTCAAGTCCGGTCTTGGCGAGAACACAGGAAGATCGGACTTGACAAGAACGCGAGCACGCAGCACGTATGGTGTATTGGAACAGAAGCGTACTTGTGACGTCATGAGACGCACAGTTCTTTAGCATTTCTTTAACATTCAAAACTATTTATATACTACACCACAATAAATCTTATTGACAATTTTTTTAAAACAACATTTTTAATTTCTAAAAAGCCTAAAAATTATCTTGCCGCGGTGCATTCTGGGAAAGCGGTCAGTCTGAAGAACGCACAAGTCTGCTCTGATGCATGCTCGATAAAGAGGGCGGGGCGAGAACAACATCCGGGGAATTCGGCGCGTTCTCGATTTGGCGTTCTCAGTATTGGAACAGTGCTCGGGCTGAGGCTGATGACGTGTCACGAGCACACGAGCACACAAGAACGCTCAAGAACGCATATTGAGAAACGGCCTGAGAAACGGCCCATGTGTTTTTTCCCCGCCATTCACGCACGCGCGAAAGCAACAACAACAAACCGCGTGTTAACGTCACTTTTTTTTTTTTTTTTTTTGGAATGTTGGCGAGGCGGTAGCGAGAGTTTGGCGAGGCAGCCGCCTCGCCAAGACAGCGCTGCGGGAAACCCTGCTGCAGCAGCTTCACCAAAGTCTCCCGGTCTGTGTCACGGCACTTTGCTGCTCCCCCTCCCCTCTCGTACATGGCTCAGCGGCGCCAGCCAATCAGCACACAGGCTCAGCCTGGCCCGCCCACTCAGCTCTATCTCACAAACAACCCGCTCGCTGCTGCTGCTCAGACTCGGAGAGAGAGAGACCGCAGGAGCGGTAAAACATGAAGAGGTAAAGTAGCGCCGTTTGGCTATATTTTAATACCGTAAATGAAATCAAGCTGTATGTTTTGTAAAAAGCCGGTTAAATTCAGTGGAAACACAACAAATATATCTAAGCACGTGAAAAACCATGAGCAAGAAAACGTCGAGCGACAGAAACGGAGAGAGGAGAGGAAACGTCTCTCATTGCCCCGACAGACCCAGACCCACAGACTGACGTCACTGACTGAGGCGTTTCAGTCCTCCAGAGAACATCCAGGTAGATAAGATAGGTCATCTTCACCAGCAGTTCATGTTAACTTTCAAAGTAGATATTATCTATCATATGTTACTGGAGCCCACACAGAAAATGTAATTAAGACCTTGAAAGAACCCAGTACATATATCCTATTAAAAAGTGTTATTTAAGAATAAATAAGATTAGCTAATCCTTTATTTATCCCACAACGGGAAAATTTATAGGATTAAAGCAACAGGCAGGTGCACACAACACAGACAAAATTACATAAGGATTGAAAGATAAAAGAGGTGGATTAGGAAAAAAACACTATGAACATAACATTATTATTATTATTATTATTATTATTTAATTGTAATAATAAAATAAAAATCACAAAACCCGAAATGTCAACAGTTTCATGATACATCAAGCTTAGGGACTGGCTAATATACAGCAGGTCAACAAAGGCCATATTTTGGCTGCTGTGCTTGCTGTTCTCTTATGAAGAAAAGATCAACTAGTTCACTAAATTCTATAGATGGGTAGAAAATATCCAGTATAAATTACAGAGATTTCCAGGGCATGAAGTATACAGTTAAGTTGACTTTTTTTTGGTGTGTGTGTGTGTGTGTGTGTGCGTGTGTGTGTGTGTGTGTGTGTGTGTGTGTGTGTGTGTGTGTGTATGTGTGTGTGTGTGTGTGTGTGTGGTGGCGGCAGGTGTAGAGGGGGGGGCCCAAACAGACTGCGTTGTCCCGGGCGCTAGCAAAGCTGTCAGCTGGCCTGCCTATGATACAAGATCAAAGCATACTAATGTGAAAGACAGCCTAGTCAATGTCCAAAGTTAAATCCAATTAAGAGTCCGTGGCTAGATTTGAAAAATGGTGTACAAAGACACCCTCCATGCAGTCTGGCTGTGCTTGAGCTATGTCAAAAAAGAACCTAACATTTCAGTTGCTAGATTTGGAGAGCTGGAAAAGGTATAAACCAAAATAAGTGCACTAGTATTTTTATGAAACCTGGTTGTATCAGGGGAGCTAAATAAAATATACACCACACTTTTTAATTTGAAAAAGCATAGCAAATCAAACAACCTGAAATCCCATGTGCCATGAGAGAATAGACTTTGTATTTTACATCACCTGCTCCTTCTTTCTAAAGTAATTATTGATGTAGAAATATAATCCTGACTGAAACTATAATGGCCATTATAATTCTTCCTTTTTTATTTTGCCTCTAACAAAAGTCACAAACTGTCTCAGTCAGTCACTTTTTAACCCCGCTGACATGCAGCAATATTTTATAAGACACTTGAGGCCAAATAGAGACTGGAATACTAATTACAGCTGTGCTGGCAGACAGTGTCATGCTGCAGCCTTGCTTGCTGCACCATGGACATTTCAGGGCACTGTTCACCCTCCATACATCCCAGTCTCCTCTCCACCTCAGTAATCATCTACACCTGTCAGCCACTAATCAGGCCAGAACTCATCACACCTGTCATCCTCTCTATTTAAGCTCCCTGTATTCAGTCCTTCCTCGTCGGTTCGTTCTGTTGATTCTGTTTACTTCTGTTGGTTCCTGTTATCTCCTGCTCATAACTGCTCGGCTTACCTTTTCCGTCCAGCCCAAGTTCCCTTCATCTCCGCCTGCTTGCTGTGGTTCTGGTCCTGCTCTCACTCCGGTCCTGCAAGTATTCACTAGTGATGGTGAGATGAAGCCTCATGAGGCATTGAACCACTTGAGCCAACTGGTTCGAGAAAGGGTTCATTTCTTGACGCTTCATGTGCACACGACACCACCTACTGGCGAGGTGTATAATCACAGCCAGCTGTATCTTAACACGTGTGATGCATTGATTTTTTGTCTATTATGGCTCTTGGGAATGACTTCACAAAAGGTGTAGGACGAAATCATTTGTCTACATAAATTTTGTATACACATATGTGTATAATAAAATATTGTTTGAATGTATTCTCTGTGTGTAATTATTCCCAAAATAGTAGTGTCATGTGATATGGCATGTTGTGTAATAATGTTTTTCCGTGACTCTAGAAAAATGGCTTGGGCTTAATCAGGCAGAGGACAGTGAAAGTGCTTCTCCACAGTTTTTGTTTTCAAACGATTTCTATTTTTTGACACTACTTCTCCAGCCTTTGAAAAGACACGCTCACAAGGCACAGATGATGCCGGGGTGCATAAATAAATAAGTGCAAGTTTGTACAGATTGGGGTACAGTGACCGATGATTAGCCCAGTACTCCAGGGGGTTCTCCAGCCTGTCCTGAATCCAACGTCATCCACAATAGTGAAAGGCTGGGTATCCTTCACTATCATGGAGACTAGAGCTTAATCCAGCTCTTGTTTTCTGGTGGCTGGTTAAAAGGGAATAAATACAGTGTCTGTTACCTGTCTTTATTTGCACAACAAGCAAACATCAGCATGCAAAAATTGTGATAGTGTGTTTGTAATATAGTAATGCGCCAGTCGTCCGCGCGGTTACTGGCGGAGGGGGGAGGGGGGGGGGCGTCGGTGAAGTCCCTTCTCGCTTCAAAGTATCCATGTATTTTTGCCTGTTTTTTCCCTGCCATTCCCTATATGTACGCGAGAAAGCAACAACAAAAAACCACGTGTTAACGTCAAATAATCATGCAAGAGTTAGTTTTTTTTTTTTTTGGAATGTTGGCGAGGCGGTAGCGTGAGTTTGGCGAGGCGGCTGCCTTGCCAACATAGTGCTGCGGGAAACACTGCTGTGGGGTTTCTAAAGCTGTCAAACCCCGCGCCAAAATCTGAACCACTTCCCGAAGCAGTCACGTGGTACAGCCGGGCAGCGAGGCTTCGGACGTCATCGTTTTCGGCTCCTCCCCTAAATGAAGCAAGCCTCGATACGCGCTTTACGGAAACGCCCCCTCCATTACTCGACACACGCCTCGAAGCCTCGGCACATAATGTAACATCACTAGTATTCACTCAGTCGTGTTGCTAATCCTGCTATGGTTCTGATTCCAAGTTTCCACTCTGCCGTGCTGCTGGTCTAAGCTGTTGGTTCCCAAGTTTCCACTCTGCCGTGCTGCTGGTCTTGCTGTTGGTTCTCAAGTCTCCACTCTGCCAAGCTGCTGGTCTTGCTACCTCCGTGCTCCGGCTCCATCCTGCTTGCCAGCTCCAGCCATTTACTGACTCCTGCTCCAGCCTGGTCTGGACTCTGGTCATAATCCTCCACCATTCATCTTCCTCAATAAACTCTGTCTAAACTGAACTCTGTTTGTGGTTTCCTTCGGGTTCAGCTAAAAAGCATGACAGACAGGGGTCTATTTGCATGGAAAGAATCCCATGTTTATAACATTTGCAGAAATGAAAGCGAAAGGGAACCAGACTTTAAGCTACACCGCTGGGTTTTTGTAGCTGGGTTCAGTGATTAATCAAACAATGGCAGGGCAAAATATCCAAAATCCTTGTTGATTTTTTTTTTCCAGTGATAATTAGGGAGCCACTGGGGATAACCCTCAGACACCCTAAGCAAGACTCTTAGCTCTAGAATGCTCCCTGGGCACCGCACAGTGGCAGCCCATTGCTCCCTAAGGGAAAGGATAAATACAGAAGACAAATTTCATTGGAATGTATGTTGCAATAAAAATAACGATAATTAATGTGATCACTGTTAGACAATTTTAAATGTACCTTTCCCGAACTGCCTAGTTTTTTTTTCTAACAAACAGGAGAAAGACTCCACACAGGATGCTCTACTGAGAGTTCTGTGGGAGTCCTCGGTAAAACCAAGTGATCTGTGGTCAGAGCACCTGTTGTTCATACGCCTCCCACCTCCACCTCTTCTGAATTTTTCAAACTGCGTTTGACTGCTTGCAAATGATATGACAGCTGGTGAATAATTAAAACTTTCCAGTGCGGCCACCCTGTGACAGTGATGTCACTAAACTTATGCCTCCAGCCCCTACGAAAGAGCCCGTATGGCCGGCTACATAAATTAGTTACATCAATGGAGCTAACTCACTCGAGAATTTCTTCTCCTCTAACTCACACCTCACCTGGGAGGCATAGCCGCATTGAACATCACACCTTCAAGATTTCTAGAGTTGTGCTGCTCAAGGTGGCTGCATGTTGGAGTAGCTCTGTTGTTTTTTTCTGCAATTCTTTTCAATGAACTTCAATTATTCCTTTTTGCGGATCAATGTTGCTTTTTTAGACTGTTTTCTCCACTGGTGTTGGATGCTGTGCTGCTTCAAGGATTATTTTAGATAATTATTTTCATTTTTGGAACATATATTATGATGTATAACCATAGAAAACATTTGGTTTTGTACAACAGGGAGCAGCTGATTAACATCTCAAAAGCTGAAATAATACTTCAACCACATCTCCAAATCCCAGATGAACTGACTATACATGCAGACAAATCAGCAGTGCGGGTGAACAACAGATGGTGTTGTCCAGGACATGTTACTGTGAAGTTTCCTCTGTGCAGGATATTGAAGTGGTAGCAGTGAGTTTCTATCCACATTATTTAACCACATAGTTCTACAGTCTACATTCCACCAACTGCTGTTGCAGACACTGCATGTGATTTCATCAGCTCAGTTGTAGATAAGCTACACACATAACCCCCCAATGCGTTTTTGCCAATATCTGAAGATTTTAATCATACCTCACTCTCTCCTACGCTTCCAACTTTTCAACAGATTGTCACCTGCTCTACTTGTTGTCATTGCATTTCCACTGGACTGCAACATATAGAGGTCCTGTGGCTGCAAAGCAATAACAGCCCTCCACCATTCTCTGTACTGCTCTTAATTACATCTGCTCCAACAAAAACCTGGCAGCTGGCTTCTCAGGGTTAAGAACTGCTCTGCGGCGGGAACCAAACCCATTGTGCTTCTACGACTAGGCCTGCTTTGCTGCTCAAACCTGGCCTGCTCTGCTGGCTGGCCTCAACACCCAGCTAGAACTATCATTATTGGGCCTGTGAACCAGCTAGTCGCCTGAAGTGAGCTAGCACTGGATCGGACCTTCGTCAATGCAAAGCCAGCCAGCACCATCAGGTTTGCGAGCTAGCTAGTGGACCATCAGTGAGCTAGTGTGGTACAGGTCCTCAACATGACTGGAATGACTGTGTGGGACTCTCATGAGATATAGGTTGATTCCCCTTCTGTCGAATCACATGATTGATGTCCCATGATTTATGACCCATGACATTTGACCTTTGACAGCATGACCATTGACCTAGGATTTATGACCACCTTACCCATGACCTAAGATTTATGACCACGTGACCTATGACCTAAGTTTATGACATGTAACCTAAGACCTGTGACATGGTATTTATGACTTGTGACCTATGACCACCTCAATGATGATCAGATGTTAGAAGGCATGTTGAGACAATGGCTTTCTTATGTTTAGCACAGTACTCGTCTTTATCCATCTAATAACTCCCACAATGCAATCTCCACATAACAATGACAAGATGCTAGCAGGCATGTTGAGACCACCTACTAACTATGCCACCTCCCAACTTTGCAGACTTACACATGCATTTAGGATCTTACTCTTTAGTCATTTTGTTCTCTATAATTTAATTTTTCTATATTTAGAAATATTACAACTATCATCATTATTCCTTATTCCTATATGTAAAAGAATCAGACTTTCTTTCAAGCTGTTATCAATGTTGATGTAACCATACTGTATAATTCACACATTTAAACTATTACTTAAAGAATAGGTTCAAATTCTGCACCATATGAACATCTGCTGATTGTCTTATGAGTAACTCATGATTGGTTTCCTTATATAGGACATTTTGACCAATCTGTATAATCTGACCCAATCTGTATAATATGATTGAACTTGATTTTGTAAAGTGCCTTGAGAGGACATGTTTCATGATTTGGCGCTATATAAATAAAATTGAATTGAATTGAATTGAATGATTGCTTAGAAGCCATTTTTGAGACTGTCTCCTTTTTACGTTTGAAATTATTACTCTTTAGTCATCTTGTCCTCTATAATTAAATTTTGATATATTAAGAAATATTACAACCATCATTATTGTATTCTTATATATAAAAGAATCAGACTTTCTTTCAAGCTGTTATCATTGTTCCCACACCATATAATTAAAAAGTTTCAAGTTCAGGTAAATGTTACTCACCTAATTTTTCTTTGTTACTAGGTTCCTGGTTTCTACCTCATGGGATGTTTTGTTGTCCAGCTGCCACACTGGCGGTTTTTGATCCTGCCTCACTCCTTCACCACTCCTAAACTGTCGTAGACACAAAAGTATTACACTACAACAAATTTTTTGAGGACATAGGCCTCATACATCAACCTGTATAATAACTATATGGTTTATCGCATACATGCACATGGATCTGGTTCTTTCTTACACACTCCCACACACACTCACACACACACACTGACATAGGGTAATTTGCCCCCGGCTGCGGGACGGCAACATTTCCCGAGAGGTAGAAACCAGGAACCTAGTAACAAGGAAAAATTAGGTGAGTGACATTTACCTGAATTTGAAACTGTTAAATTATACGGTGTGTGAGCATTGATAACAGTTTGAAAGAAAGTCTGATTCTTTTATTTATAAGAATAAGATGACGATAGTTGCAATATTTCTAAATATAGCAAAATTGAATTATAGAGAACAAAATGACTAAAGAATAAGAATTTCAACGGGAAAAGGAGACAGTCTCAAAAATGGATGCTAAGCAATCATGAGTTACTCATAAGACAATCAGGAGATGTTCAGTCAGAATGCAGTGTTTCAGCTGATTTTCAGTTTTCTGGATGTTTGTTCCAGATTAGTGGAGCTTAGGAACGGGATGCTGCTTCTCCATGTTTGGTTCTGGTTCTGGGTATGCAGAGTAGACCAGAACCAGAAGATCTGAGTGGTCTGGAAGGTTGATACAGCAAGTACAGTTGCCTCATCGAAAATCGATACTTACGGGTTACTGTTACCGAGTTCCAACAGTGTAAGTCTTGACACTATCTGTGAAATGCTGGATAGAAATACTACTTTGGGTCAGGATATCTACCTAATTGATGACCTAAACATTGACTGGTTTTCCATCCATCCATCCATCCTCTTCCGCTTATTCGGGGTCCGGTCGCGGGGGTTGCAGCTTCAGTAGGGAGGTCCAGACGTCCCTCTCCCCAGCCACTTGGGCCAGCTCCTCCGGGGGAATCCCAAGGCGTTCCCAGGTCAGCCGAGAAACATAGTCCTTCCAGCATATCCTGGGTCTCCCTCTGGGTCTCTGGGACATGCCCGGAACACCTCACCACGGAGGCGTCCAGGAGGCATCCTAACCAGATGCCCAAGCCACCTCAACTGGCTCCTCTCGACATGGAGGAGCAGTGGCTCTAGTCTGAGTCCTCCCCGGATGACTGAGCTCCTCACCCTATCTCTAAGGGAGAGCCCAGACACACTACGGAGAAAACTCATTTTGGCCACTTGTATCTGGGATCTCGTTCTTTCGGTCATGACCCAAAGCTCATGACCATAGATGAGGGTAACGAGTCCGTCTTACTGCCGACAATGCGGACGAATCTCTGACACCGATCATACAACAGACCTAACAGCCCTTATTAAAGGGCCCGGTACTCCATACTCCCAGAGTACCCCCTACAGGACCCCCCGAGTGACACGATCGAATGCCTTCTCCAGATCCAAAAACCATATATAGATTGGGTGGGCAAAGTCCCATGCAACCTTCCAGGATCCTTCTGAATGCTGGTCCAGTGTTCCACGGCCAGGACGAAAACCACACTACTCTTACTGAATTTGAGATTCAACTATCCGACAGACCCTCCTTTTCAGAACCCCGGAATAGACCTTACCAGGGAGGCTTAAGAGGGTGATACCTCTGTAGTTGGAACACACCCTCGGGTCCCCCTTTTTAAATAGGGGGACCACCACCCCGGTCACCCAATCCAGAGGAACTGCCCCCGATGTCCACGCAATGTTGCAGAGTCGTGTTAACCAACACAGCCCCACAACATCCAGAGCCTTAAGGTACTCAGGGCGAATCTCATCCACCCCTGGGCCTTGCCACCAAGGAGCTCCTTAACCACCTCGGTGATCTCAGCACCAGAGATGGGAGAACCCAACACAGAGTCCCCAGGCTCTGCTTCCTCAATGAAAGACGTGTTGGTGAGATTACTATTGTCTACTTTTAAGATTAATCTTAAAACTTTCCTTTTTAACAAAGCTTATAGTTAGAGTGGCTCATGTTACCCTGAGCTACCTCTATAGTTATGCTGCTATAGGCTTAGGCTACTGGAGGCATCAGGGCCTATTTTTCTCACTCTACTGTTCTCCAGTTTTGCATTGCTTGTCGTCATTTCAGCTTTCAACTTTTTGTTCTCTCTCTTTTTTTTCTTCATAGTAGGTACACCTGGTCTGGCGTTCTGTTAGCTGTGACGTTCTGTTAGCGGGTGATCTGTCTTCCAGGGAAGACAGATCACCCGCTATTACCATCTAATGCAGAACAGATTACTGGATCAATGTGTGCTTCTGTGCTTTTTTCTCTGTCTTGTTGTGTCTCTGCTCTGACTTCTCTAACCCCCTGTCGGTCGAGGCAGATGACCGTTCATACTGAGCCTGGTTCTGCTGGAGGTTTTCCTTCCCGTTAATGGGGAGTTTTTCTTTCCGCTGTAGCTTCATGCTAGCTCAGTATGAGGGATTGCTGCAAAGCCATGGACAATGCAGACGACTCTCCCTGTGGCTCTACGCTTCTCCAGGAGTAAATGCTGCTTGTCGGGACTTTGATGCAATCAACTGGGTTCCCTTATATAGGAAATTTTTGACCAATCTGTATAAACTGACCCAATCTGTATAATATGATTGAATTTCACTTTGTGAAGTGCCTTGAGATGACATGTTTCATGAATTGGCACTATATAAATAAAATTGAATTAAATTTAATTGAACTGATTAAGGAGGTCTCCGCGGTATTCCGGAGTCCCACAGGCCAATAAAGCCTGATAGGACTCCTTCTTCAACTTGACAGCTTCCCTCATCGCTCGTATCCACCAGCATGTTCGAAGGTTGCCGCTGCGACATGCACCGACAACCTTGCGGCCACAGCTCCGACAAGCCGCCTCAACAATAGAGGCAGGGAACATGGTCCACTCAGACGCAATGTCCCCCAACTCCCTCGGGACGTGTTCAGAGCTCTCCTGGATGTCGGAGTTAAAGCTCTGTCTCACGGGGGACTGCCTGATGTTCCCAGCAAACCCTCACAATACGTTTGGGCCTACCAGGTCCCAGCTTCCTCCCCCATCATCGGAGCCAGCTCACCACCAGGTAGTGGTCAGTGGAGAGCTCCGCCCCTCTCTTCACCCGAGTGTCCAAGACATGCGGCCGCAGGTCAGATGAAACAACAAAAAAGTTGATCATTGAACTATGGCCTAGGGCAGGGGTCAGCAACCCAAAATGTTTAAAGAGCCATATTGGACCAAATAAACAAAAAACAGATCTGTCTGGAGCCGCAAAAATTTAAAAGTCTGATATAAGCCTTATAATAAAGGCAACATGGGCTGTGTCTATATTAGCTATGTTAGCCTACTATCAAATGGCTAAGTAGGCTACGAATACATAAAGAGCATTCATGATTAATTATTTTTCCCTGTAGCACATCCTGGAGAGAATAAAGCACCACTTGACTATGCTGCTGTATGATGAGGCTTTAAATTTAACTTCCATAACAATATTAACAAATTATATTTCATTGCATTGATGAATAATGAAGAAATTATTTTTATGTATTTTTTATTTTGAGGATTCGAAAAAAAATAACAATGGAACATGCACAATAGGCCTCCTACAACTTCAGACCTCCCCATGGAAATAAAGTGCAATTATCTTTAATGCTCACTAACACAACAATCCCCCGCGCCCCTTCTTTGGGCAACAGAGTGCAATAAAACAGCAGCCCTTTAAAAAGGTAACGTATATAAAATAAAACAATAGAGTTTTAGCTTAATTTCTGTGCATTATCCTCTTCTCTGTGGTTTTGCGCAAATTAGGCCATGCGCCAGAATCTGTAGGATGACTTTCGTATGAAATGTCAGGGGGCAACTTTCTTCCACTTGGATCAGTTGCTACAGATAGCAGTGATCCCCATCCTGGGGATTTTTCCACAGAAAAAGATGAACATATCAGTTATTTCAATAACTCACACTATCCCATTATTAATTGCATATGTTGAATATAGCCAATTAATGATTTAGTTGAGTATGTTTAAACATAAAAAAACTTAGAACTTAACCATACCTGAATACACTTGATCATGATTGGCTGCCATGTCCTTTCAATGCTTTTTGTAATCAATGTGCCTCCCCACTTCCCCCTTTTGTGTTGAATTAGTGGTGTGAGATAACAGCTTTAATTCTCCATCAAATAACTCTCATATCAAGCCAACTTGCTTTTTCAGCAGCAACAGCATTATTTCTTATGGTTAAATATTCTTAATATGCCTTCATTAAAAATTTCTAATTCCACTCGCAGGAAATGCGCACTTTAAGGCTTATTTGTCAGATGACTGATATCACCTGTTCTGAAACCGAAAACCCGAGTATGTCAGGGGGAGGAAGAACTACTCAGAGCAGCAGCTTTCTACCTAAGGTAGATCGGCTATTTTTTCTGAAACGGGCCCAGAACAAAGACGCACACCGCAACTTGCCCAACTATAAAAACGTCTGCCCCACCCACCAATCAGCGGTGCGCTCTGATCAGCACCTGGTGCTCACAGAGCGGGGCCGTGGAATACCGTCTCACCAGAGTTGCAAAATGGTACAAAATAACTTGGTTTATTATTATTTTGTTTACAGTTCAGCTTGGATTTTATTTTCTGCGCAGTATAGATTTGCTGTGCCCAGATGCCGTGCGCGATTACGCACGCGCGCACTTAGAGGGAACACTGGTCGCCAGTCCATCGCAGGGCAGAAATAGCCGTCTTTTGCCTAATTTTCTGTGATATCGCCAATGAAAGCAAATGATTCGGTCCAAGAACTGTTGAATCCTCTTTTCTCCTCAGCTATCTTTCTATTTTTCTCTTTGGGATCCATGGCTCATCACACACCCACCGGTTTGTTTACAACAGCGACCTGCCTGGCGCTACGCCGAGCTGCAAGAAACGTGTGTCGCAGTTTATGACGCAAATTTCCGTTGACAGATATTTTGAAATGTAATATGTATTCTACACATTTTACATCATTGGAAAACATTGAGAATGTTTGGCTCGGGGTTTCCCTGCTACATGAACCACACTAAAATAGAAAATATATTTTCCCTCTCATCTTTTTCCATTTTCGTACATTTTTAAAAAAGCTCCAGGGAGCCGCTAAGGCTCTAGAGCCACAGGTTGCCGACCCCCAGCCTAGGGTGTCCTGGTGCCAAGAGCACATATGGACACACTTATGATTGAACATGGTGTTTGGTATTGACAATCCATGACAAGCACAGAAATCCAACAACAGAACACCACTCGAGTTCAGAGCAGGAGGGACATTCCTCCCAACCACGCCCCTCCAGGTCTCACTGTCATTGCCAAAGTGAGTGCCAAAGTCCCCCTTAACAACAAGGGAGTCCCCAAGAGGGGCACTCTCCAGTATCCCCTCTATGGACTCCAAAAAGGGTGGATAATCTGAACTGCTGTTTGGCATAAGCACAAACAACAGTCAGAGCCCGTCCCCCCACATGTATGCGGAGGGAGGCCACCCTCTCTTTCACTGGGGAAAACCCCAACGTAAAGGCACCAAGAAGAGGGGCAACAAGTATGTCCACTCCTGCTCGGCACCTCTCACCAGGGGCAACTCCAGAGTGGAAGAATGTCCAGCCCCTCTGAAGGAGACTGGTTTCAGAGCCAGAGCCATGCGTCGAGCCGGAACCTCTCAACCCCACGCTCTAGCTCAGGCTCCTTCCCCATCAGAGAGGTGACATTCCACATCCCAAGAGCCAGCTTCTCCCATTACACAACGCATCCGACCCCTTTGGCCCCTCCGACATGTGGTGAGCCCATTGGAGGGTGACTGGTTTTCCAAATACTGCAATTTGAAAAACAAACTATGAACTACTGCTAATACATGTGGACTTAATCAAATAATAAATGTGGCTACAAGATTATATATTACAAATGATGGTTCCAGAATATCAACTTGTATTGATCATATTTTTACAAACCATTCCAACCTGTGTAGAAATGTATTGTCTGTTCCTACTGGCAGCAGTAATTATAATTGTATTAATACTGTACTAATAACCAAGCTGAATGGACCTGGAGCCACTGTGATATTTAAGAGTGTCATGGTTTTTAGGCTTTTGACCCACATGCAGAAAACACTCAGGAGAATTAGTCAGAGTCTTCTACAATTTATTGAAAGAATTAGGAACCCGCCGAGGACAGCGGAAAGCTGGAGAACTGAGGAAGCGACGGGGTTCGTCGGTGCGTCGGGTTCGTTCTTGAGACGAGGGAACGCCGGGTGTCTGAAACAAGAACACATGGTTAGACCTTTAAAGGGGGTGGGTTCGAGGAGCGAACCCAACGGTGCGCTCTTACCTGGGGACGAGGAGAGTTCGCCAGAGGGATGGCGGCTTGGGGGTTCTACGGGCTCTTAGGAAGACAGGCGGCCTTGAGGCAGGAAGGGCGAAGGATGGAGGGTGGGCAGGGCCAGGCGGACGAAGGCACGGAGGGATCCTGAGGCGGCTGCCAGCGGGGATCAGCGGGAGAGAACCAGGTAGACTAATCGTCGGGAGCTTGAGCGCAAAGGAGCTGCGTGGAGGTATCCAAAACTTAAGGTAACCTGGGACACAGGAGACAAGTATTAGCGTTTGGAAAGAGGCTGTCGTGAGAACAGAGGCCAACTTTGGCGTACCACTCAGGGTTAACACTCTGGCAGTGTTGTGCTGGCAGCCATCCGTTTATATACCTCCACCGAGCGCCGCTTAACGCTGAACACCTGCCGCTGCGCACCTCCCTGCTCATCAAAGGTCACCTGTGAGGAGAGAGGGAGGAAAAGGGATGCACCCAGATCGGGGCAGCCCGCAGAACCCTGACAAAGAGATCCTACAGAATGTTTAAAAATTTTACGTTTTTTGATGATATAAAAGATATATGCTGGTCTTACGTACTAGCCTATAAAAATCCTGAAAGTTTAATAATTTATTTTTACCTTTGACAGAGAAACATGCACCTTTTAAGAAGTTTACCGTAAAGAACACCGTCACACCTTAGTTAGATAATGAACTGAAAAACTCTATGAAAATGCGAGATCAAATGAAAAGAACAACAGTTAATACATGACATAAATGTAACTTGGCTCTATATGGCAAGATAAGAAACTGTCACAAAAACGTATTTTGACCACAAAAACTTTATTTTGAAAATCATGTTAACAAGGTAGGTAATGAGTATACATATCGTACCTATTGATAAGAAATGAACGGATCAAAAATAAAAACTCACTTGCTGTGCATAGAAACAAGGAAATATTGTTCCTCTGCCCAAAAACAAGAAACTATTTTATAAAATCAAGTTAATAATTAATGATTATTTTTCTATGAACATTTTATTAACAGAGGTGGGGTTTGTTGCTATGTTCATGTGTATATGTAGGCATGTGTGTGTCAGTACGTAAGGAAGTCACCCCGCCCATAGTCTCTGATAAGGGATGGAGCCTTTATCAGTCAGCTTTGTTAGAGCTCTGATTCAGGTCCACAGAATTGGGTAAGGGAACGGGTAGTCAGGCAGAACATCTTATTCACAAAACATCCTAGAAAAATTTAGATAGCCAGCCTTCCAAGGCTGGCACAGGGGAGCCAGTTTAGATAACAGCAATCATTTTGGGCAGGCAGACACCTAGCAATTTCCCCTATGCTTTAAAGTCTATCTGGTACATCTCAATGGTGAATCCAAACAGCAAAATTTGTGGTCAGTTCTGCCAAGCTGAGCTTAGATCCTGTGTTTCCTACCAGCTATCATCCCATATCCCTTATTAACGTATGTCATGATTTGGGTATGTTTGTTTTGCTTTTGGACTTTTCTTCAGCCTCTCACCTCTCAGCCACTCTGCTCCAGTCAATTAGCCCACATCTCTCCACTTGCTGACAGCAATTAGGTTCTACTGCGATTACCTGTTCACCAGCCCATATATACCTGTCTCTGCCAACTAACCCCACTTCTTTCTGCTCCTCACCACTTGTCTCAAGCAGGATCGGTACCTCTTCTCTACAAGCTCATGTGTGCTCTACCAGCTGGACTCTGCTGCTAAGAGGATCACCTATTCTGCATGCTGCAGTTCTGCCAGTTTCTCCCTGTGAGTTCCTGCCGTTTGCTCGGCCTGTTCTGGTGGTTCTCCATCCTACATTGTTCGATCTGGTCTCTCCTTACCTGCCTCATCTGGTCTTCGGCTCATCTCTGCCTGCCTGCACCATCTGCCAAGATTGTCATCGCTAGCTTGCCTCACCTTCCACTATTCAACACTCTCAATAAACCTTTTAATCGTAACTCAGTGTCTGGTTGAATATCGGGTTCACCTGCAGTAACCGTTACAACGTAGATATTAAAATAATCTGTAAAGCTCTTGCAAAACGATTAGATAAAGTCACAAATACACCCAGATCAAACTGGTTTCATGAAAGGAAGGCAGTCATCCCCAAATGCACATAGATTACTTAATTTAATAGATTATTCCTGTAGTAAAAACATTGAATCTAGCATATTGTCTTTAGACGCAGAAAAAGCGTTTGAGAGTTAATTGGAAGTTTTTATTTGCTACTCTACATAAATTTGGTTTTGGAACTTTGTTTATAAATTGGTTCAAAATTTTAGATAGTTTTCCAACAGCATGTGTCAGGACAAATAACCAAACATCATGTGTCAGAACAAATAACCAAACATCTTCCAACTTTTGTCTCCAGAGGGGCACCAGGCAAGGATATGCACTTTCCCCCCTCACTGTTTGCTATTTTTATTGAACCAGTAGCAGCAACAATTAGACAAACTAATGATATATGAGCATTTATCTTATGGATAAACCTTAAATACGCAAGTGGACTCTCACAGACACCTACAGGTGCTTGGATTGAGGTACTTAGAGATTCACTTCTATACAGAAAACCCCCATTATTATATTTATCTTTCACTTTATACACTTTGTATTAAATAATACTGTATATTCTACAATGATGGTACTAAGGCGTTGGTTGTTTGTTTGTAATACTTTAGTGGTTTGTTTTGCTTTTCTTTTTATATCTATCTTTGCAGGTGTAGAAGCAGACTCAGAGGATGTTATATTGCTCTCTCCCTTTCCTCTCCTCTTTTTCGTTGACCTTATCTCCCTTTTAGCATTTTGTCTCATCCGTTTCTCTCCTTTATTCCTCTTCTACCTTCCCGTTTCTGTGTCCATTTAACTTGAAATAGTCCCGGCATAAAATCTATAAAGCTTCTTGCATATATAAATCAAGCTGAGCTGTAAGGCTCCACTTGTGAAAGTAAAATGTAGCATTAAGACAATTCTTAATGCTACATTACCAGATAGGACACACAAAAAAAGAAATCTTGCTTATCATAAATCCAATTATGCATAAAAGTCCATCCATCCATTTCTAACACGTCTATCTCTTGTGGGGTCGCAATGATATGCTTAATTAATTTGAACTTTCATTTATTGATATGATAGCTGCATGATGCACTGTAATTTTTGTAATGAGTAGCCCAATCACTAAATCTGAAAAAAGTAATTGCTCCCTAAAATTGATTCAACTCAATTTTATGTATACAGCGCCAATTCACAACACATGTCATCTCAAGGTACATTACAAAGTCAAATTCAATCAAATGATACAAATTGGTCAAAATGTTTCCTATTTGAGGAAATCCAAAGTCTTAACAAGCCACATTCACACCTCATGAAAGAGCGTAGAGCCATGGTGCATTGTTGATGTCTTAGCAGCAATCCCTCATACTGAGCATGCATGAAGCGACAGTGGAGAGGAAAATCTCCAGCAGAACCGGGCTCAGTGTGAAAGTTCATCTGCCTCGACCGACTGAGGGTTAGAGAAGACAGAACAGAGACAAAAAAAGCACAGAAGCAAACAGTGATCCAGGAATCCGTTCTATCTTATATGGTAATAGCAGATGATCTGCCTCCCCTGGATGATTTCACAGCTAACTGAACGCCAGACCAGGTGTACCTACTGTTAAAGAATTGGTATGCCGGCCTGCTCCAAGTTATCTATTGAAGGCCCATCTTACCCCGGTTCCAGATTTGGCCATAAATGAGAAAACACTGATCAAGAGGTAAAACATTGCAATATGCATATTTAATTTATTAGAAAATATGCATATTTAATTTATTAGAAAATTAAATATGGAGACAGAGTATTACATTACGGTAATAAGATAATTTCACAGCGCGATGTAGAAGTCTGTCTAAAGTAAGTTTTGGAAAAACATTCTTTTTATCAACTTAGAGCTCCTCCTGCTTTGCTCAGGGGGAGGGTGATTTAGCCCCTCTGTTGGAACAAAGAAACTCCTATCCTTCTGACCACCTCCCTCGGGGGCAATAAAACGCCATGTTATGTTTATCTTACCCTGGAGAGACAGACACCACTCTGCTTTCCTCAGTAACCCCAACTAAGATATATTTTTTATTCTCAACACTACTATGAAGAAAAAAAATTACAGAACAAAAAGGTAAAAGATGAAATAACAACAAGCAATGCAAATTGGAGAACAGTAGGAGAACTCAGCAGAGTCAGAGAAGTAGACCCTGATGTCCTCCAGCAGCCTAAGCCTATAGCAGCATAACTATAGAGATAGCTCAGGATAACCTAAGCCACTCTACCTATAAGCTTTGTCAAAAAGGAAAGTTTTAAGCCTAGTCTTAAAAGTAGACAGGGTGTCTGCCTCACGGACCAAAACTGGGAGTTGGTTCCACAGGAGAGAGGCCTGATAACTAAAAGATCTGCCTCCCATTCTACTTTTATAGACTCTAGAAACCACCAATAGACCTGTAGTCTGAGAGCGAAGTGCTCTGTGAGGAACATACAGGGTAATCAGAGCTCTGATATATGATGGAGCTTGATTATTAAGGGCTTTATATGTGAGAAGGAGAATTTTAAATTCTAGCATTAATTTAACAGAAAGCCAATGAAGGGAAGCTAAAATGGGTGAAATATGATCCCTGTTGTTGAGGGAAACCCTGGAAACCTGTTTAATATGGAATTTAAATTACATGTCTGGGTCAAAAATAACACCAAGATTTTTTACTTTATTACTTGAGGCCAATTTATTGCCATCCAGATGAAGTGATTGATTAAGAAGTTTATTTTTTGAGGACTCTGGTCCAAAGATTACAACTTGTATCTTGTCAGAATTTAAAAGCAGGAAATTTTAAGTCATCCAGCTTTTGATGTCATCCAGACATGACTGTAGTCGAAGTAATTGATTGGATTCATCAGGATTTATGGATAAATATAGCTGAGTGTCATCAGCAAAACAGTGGAAATTAATCCCATGCTGTCTGATAATTTTGCCAATCGGAAGCATATATATATAGTAAAGAGAATTGGCCCAAGGACTGAACCCTGTGGTACTCCACAAGTGACCCTAGAGTTTGAAGAAGATTTATTGTTAACATGAACAAACTGGAATCTGTCAGACAGATAAGATTTAAACCACCCTAATCCTTTCCCCTTAATCCCTACAGTATGTTCAAGTCTTTCTAGGAGAATATTGTGATCAACAGTATCAAATGCAGCACTAGATCTAACATGACAACTACAGACACAAGTCCATTATCTGAGGCCATGAAAATATCATTAGTGACCTTCACCAGAGCTGTTTCAGTGCTATGATGAGCTCTGAAGCCTGACTGAAACTCTTCAAATATGTCATTACTTTGTAAATGTTCACATAGTTGATTAGCAACTACGTTCTCAAGAATTTTAGATAGGAAAAGGAAATTAGATACAGGTCTGTAATTTATCAAGTCATCTTGATCAAAAGATGGTTTCTTAAGTAAATATTTAATAACAGCTACTTTAAAAGCCTGTGGTACATATCCATTTACTTAGGATAGATTAATCATGTCTAAAATAGGGGCATTAAGCAAATAACTTGGTTGGGATTGGATCTAACATACAAGTAGAAGGTTTAGATGAACCTAAAGTTTTAGATAGCTCAGAAAGCTCTATTGCTTCTAAACAGTTCAAACACCGATCAGGTTCTAAAGATTCCTCCAACGCTGCCTCACTTACTGAGGACGATATAATCTTGTTTGGCAGGATGCCAATTATTTTATTTTTAATGGAATCAATTTTATTTATGAAGAATCCCATAAAGTCATTACTGCTGAGAGCTAAGGGAATGGATGGTTGCTACTCCCGTAATTCTGGGAAAGTTGAAATTTAAATAATTGGAGGGTGTTGACTCATTTATACTAACATAGTCCTATTGTAGCCAGGTTTCTGTGAGACAAAATAAATCAATCTGATCATCAGAAATCAATTCACTAAGTAACAAAGTCTTTGGAGAGAGATACCTTATATTTAATAAACCACATTTAATTGTATTATTTTTTGGTTCAAGTTGAGTCATATTTACCCCGTTTACACTACCCCTTTTTAACCGTGCCGAGACCAGTCCGAGCACGGTAACTGAGATAACTATCGAGTGTAAATGGAACGCAAACTGAACTGAACCGAGCCAGACACAACCGGACCGCGCTAAATGCAGACCAGTTCCATGGGTGTGCTCTGCCCGGTTTTTCAGTAGCCCGGTTCTCAGATAACAAAGAGCGCATCAGCAGACCGCGTCATCTCCTTACAGTGAGCTGACATTTCAGACATTCATAAAAATACTAGCTTCCCTACCGTGACACACGATTTCCAGTGATGATTCTGCTTAGCAGTGTGATGAACCTCAGCGTCTGTCGTTGTTTCCTGCGCCTGTAAATCCTTATTAGACGTTCGTTTGTCTTATCCACTTCCCAAAAGCCGACTCTGTCAAGTAAATTCACCAAAAGTTGCCGTCTTCGCCTGACTCTCCGCAAACAACGAAATATAAACAAACATAACTTCCTAAATGTTACGGGCGCCGCCATTTTTATTTGCTTGATTTCCTCCTTCAAACCCAGAGAGCAGTAGTACCGCAGATCGTCACTAGGGGGCGAGGAAACCAAGAAACCGAGATAGCGTGCTGTGTAAACGGTCGTCAGAACCAAGCTCGGCTTGGTTAACTGATCCAAGCTCGGACCGAGCTCGGCATGGATCGGTTTAACAAGGGTAGTGTAAATGGGGCTATTGATTTTTATGAGATTTTTATGATGTGCTCCTTTTAGAGCCGTTTTTAATCTGTTCAGTTTTGGCCGTGGGTCTCAATAGGGTAATGGGTGGGTAGCAGTACAGAAGCTGCAGAGAGGTGTGTTATACTATGGCTCTGCTTCCTGATCTGAAGCCTGGGTTGTCAGCATTTTGGAGAACTAATAAACTGTTAAATCTGGCCAGATTCCTAGAAACAAGAGCTACGCCATCCAAAGTAGGATGGATGCCGTCTCTCCGGATCAGATCAGGATTTCCCCAGAAAGTTCAGTAGTGGTCCTCAGTCATCTCCAGAGATCCTCAGTGGTCTCCAGTCTTGTCCAGAGGTTCTCAATTGTCTCTAGTCTTCTCCAGAGGTTCTTAGTGGCATCCAGTATTCTCCAGAGGTTCTCAGTGGTCTCCATCGCCGCCAACCTCCAAGGTTCCTCCATCGCTGCCGGCCTCCAAAGTTCCTCTATCGCCACTGGCCTCCAGAACACTTGGTCAGCTCAGGACTTCCTCCAGGTCATCCACCAGAACTCTGGTTTTGTTTAACTCTTTCCCTCCTTCCGAGGCCCCCTCCACCTGCCCTGGTTGTTGTTTTTTGTTTGGACTCTAGTGGACATCTGGAATCCGTCCTTAAGGAGGAGGTAATGTCATGATCCCTTGTGTGTTTGTGTTTTTAATTTTATGTTCCAGGATCATGCTGTCTTTAGTTATTCTCCCTCAGCATGAGCCAGCATTAATTAGTAAATCCCATTCACCTGTGTTGTAGGCAATTTCCGTTGATTCCCAGTTGTATTTAAGTTCTGGGTTGTTGTTCCTTCCTTGTCACGTCGTCTGTTTTCCGTCCCTGTTCCTGAGTTTGGTGTGATTCAGTTCCATTAAATATAATTTTCTCCAATTGTTATGAATGCTGCTGGAGATCCGATTTTTGTTTTGTTTTTTAAGTTTCAGAATATGAATGGCAGATAAGACAGGCAGGCAGTAATGGGCAGAAAATGAGAGGATGGAGGTGGGGTGAACGGCATTACCAATATTGAACAGGAGTTACAGGCAGTGACAGACTTGAGCACAATGATGTAGACAGGAGCTGACCAGAACAGAAGGTGCAGACTGTCGACCCACCAGAACAGGCGGAGCAAGCAGCTGGACCTCACAGAATTTACGTCAGTGAGGGCTGAACACGGGCCAAGATTCAGAGACCAACAGACTGAGCACACAGAAACTGAGGGTGACAAGGTGGTAAATGGTAAATGGACTGAACTTATATAGCGCTTTTCCAGTCATGCTGACCACCCAAACCGCTGTACACTATAGTCACATTCACCCAATCGGTGTCACTAACACGCACACATTCATACACCGAGACGCAGCTCGGTAGGCAACTTGGGGTTAAGTGCCTTGCCCAGGGGCACACCGACATGTGGCAAGGGGAAGCTGGAATAGAACCCACAAGCCAGACAACTACTCAACCCATCAAGCCACACTCACCTGGAGGTGGTAGCACACATGAGGCAAGACAAGACATTCTGGCAGTGAGTGGATGACTGAGGCAGGTATAAGTAGCCATGTGAGCTCCGTGTCGGTCCGTGGACAACGTATCGTCCAACGCCCCCCCCCCCCCCCCCCGCGAGTCGGTCCGCGGACAACTTGTCGTCCACCCCCCCCCCCCCCCGCTCCGCAAGTCGGTCCGCCTCGCATAACCAAATTCCTGCGGGAAACACTGAGGTGGATGTGATCAAGAGCAGAGTGGTGGCTGAGGAGTGGACAAAGGTGTTAGGATGGTGGCTGAGAGGTGACAGGGCTGATTCAAGAAAAGTTCAGAAAAGTCCAAAACAAACAAACAAACAAACAAAAACATAAATCATGACACCAATATACGCCTGCTGATGCCTTGCTGCCATTTTGGTCCTTCACCACAAACCATGACAGTAACTGCATGGAAGGTGGCTGATGTCATTCATCTTCTTCGCCATTGCTGTAGAACCAGTAAAATATATGTTGAAGAATACATTTTATCTAAAAACCACACTAAAAATGAAATTGCAGCTGACTTATTATAATAATAGGAACATAATTCTAACACAGTTATGACACATCCGGTTTATAACTGCAGATACAGTATTTCCATAATGGACATCTCCCCTTGAAGAAGATAAAGGCTCAGCATAAGTGGTGAGGGGCAGGTTCTGCTGTGTTCCAGATGGTCCTGCGACATCCTTCTAGTTTATTACAAAGTTTTCTGATTACAAGAAAATAAATTATATATCATAGCCAGATAACATAAAAATGTTTTAATGGTGAGAATAATGTAAAAGCTTTATAACATTCCTTGAATCAATGCCACATACAGTACATGTGGATCCTCTGTTCTGGAGGTGGGGGTTGGTGGAGGAATTTCATAGCAGTTTTCTAATTGCAAGAAAATAAATTATATATCATAGCCAGATAACATAAAAATGTTGTAATGGTGTGTATAATGTAAAAGCTTTAGAACATTTCTTGAATCAATTCCACATGCAGTTCGTGTGCTTCCTTTGCTCCAGGGGTGGAGGTGGGTGAGGGAATTCATTCAGTATTCTGATTACAAGATTAGCATTATTTCCTACTGTATTCATATGCCCTCTTTCTGAAATAGCAGACACATAATGTAAAGTTACTGGAAATAAAAAGTTACAACGCAACTTACTCGTGAACCAGGTCTCTCAGAAGCATTTCCTCATCTTCTTCCTCTTCAAAATCTAAGAAGCTGTCTGAAGATTCTTCTACTTGTCTGTCACTGGTCCGCCAAATATCCTCCTAAGCTTCCTAAACAGTCATTTTCTTCTTCTGTGCCATTATTATATTTGATGATCAGGAGAGAAAGAAAAACAACACTGAAAAGATTCATAAATAAACGGAGCGATCTGCGCTTGCGGCTGTGCGTAAAGTGATCTGAGTTCAATGCACCCATGTCTACAGATTTTACACACCGAGCGTGCCTTTGTTACGCATGGAAATCGCGTCACCGGAAATGCTCAGACAATGACCTCTGACCCTTTGTTGGAAAGGTAGTTTAAAACAATAACAGCCATGAAGGGGTGGGACAAAAAACCTAAAACGTCAACAAAAAAAGTCTGATCTTTAAATCTCATTTTGTTTGCTTACAGTAATACTAATGTGAAACAAAAAGTATTTGAAAAAATTATTTTGCGACTTGTTTTAGAAACTTTAAAGCCCGCTCTTGAAAGGCATGTGGGTGAAAAAAAAAAACGTCACCATGTTTGACCCATATCTAAAAATAGCTCAAAATGCGCACCTGTCTGCTTGACGCGAACTTGGGCTGATCAGGTGAAAGACGTTAACAGCTGCTCCTCGACCAGCTCTACCTCTGCCGGCACTTCAACATTTGAAACATTTTCTCAATCTCGCCATCTTCTTTCACTTCTTTCAGGTAGGATGGGGTGGAATCACGTGACTACAGACTGTACATATTGCACAGCATCTTTAAGAGAAATGAGCATAGCCTACCTATACACAGCCAAAGAAAAAGGCAAAAACAACTTTTCTTTCATTTTCTTAGCTATCGAAAATACCAAAATAGGCTAAATGACATTGGATATTTTTAGAAAAGTTTTCATCCACACAAACCGGTATAAATTCACCACTGTTGTTTTAAACATGCCGGACGCATAGGGGGCAGTGTACCGCAAAGCTAAAACCTATGTCAGCCAGTCATTGTCCTTCAAAATAAAAGTAATGTTGAACAGCATTATGCCTGTGTAAAACAGCTGACCTCCAAACACTCTTTCTCCTTTGCACCTCAACATATCGGAGCAGCTGGGCTTGTAAAATAGACTAAAACCCTCTGAACCAAATGTAACGTTTATAATGTTCCATTTATGTTTTTACCTCTCAATATCGAGGTGAAAAGAGGAAATGCCGTGCGGTGCCGATGTAATGTCAGTTAGAAATAAACAACCAGAGATGCCACAGGTTGGTGAATTTGTCCGGTTTAACATTGATTAGGCACATATTGTAAACAGTCAATCGCAACACTAATGTAGAAATCAGCACCTCTCTGACAGCATTCATTTTTTACTCCACTGTGTGGCCAAAATATACAAAGAAATTATTGTTGTTGATGTGAAAGCTCAGAATTAGATGTGTGTGAGAGAGTGAAAAAATTAACGATAAAACGTGTGACTTTATTGAAATTTAAAATTTGTATTAATTTATATGTATATGTGTAATACCATGTCTGTCTTTGTTTAAGAGGCTAAAAAATATTTCGGCATGAAAACAGATATTTGCAGATTTGTATACACATTGTGTAAACATCAGGGAGTTAAGATTAGCAATTTAGCCATTATTGGCCAGAGTTTAAAATTTTATGGCACCAGGATGTTTTCATTCCAATTCGGAAAAGTGCTTGAAAAATATATATATTTTTTGTAGAAGCATGTTTTTTATTAGTGTCATTTATTGCAAAATTGCATATTAAAATGCCCAAATAGGCTTTTACACTTTCAAACATAAAAGGATGTGATTAATCTTGAGTTAACTATTGACATTATGTGATTAATCGCGATTAAAAAATTTTAATCGTTTGACAGCCTTAAAATATATATATATATATATATATATATAAATATATATATATATATATATATATATATATATATATATATATATATATATATATATAAAGGCCAGCTGTATAAATAATAATAATAACACTGTTATGTTCATAGTGTTTTTTCCTAATCCATCGCTCGACGTTTTCTTGCTCATGGTTTTTCACGTGCTTAGATAAATTTGTTGTGTTTCCACTGAATTTAACCGGCTTTTTACAAAACATACAGCTTGATTTCATTTACGGTATTAAAATTTAGCCAAACGGCGATACTTTACCTCTTCATGTTTTACCGCTCCTGCGGTCTCTCTCTCCGAGTCTGAGCAGCAGCAGCGGGTTGTTTGTGAGATAGAGCTGAGTGGGCGGGCCAGGCTGAGCCTGCGTGCTGATTGGCTGGCCCCTGCTGTTTTACAGAAATATACACTTGCAGTTGCTTTAACATATTCTACATGCTTACACATCTGTTCTGAGCTACCACTGTGAGTTTCATGTGTGTGTGACAATTTTTATGTTAAAAACAAGGGCGATGCGTTTTTCAGCAGCCCCTTGCCGAAAAACGCATCCCCTGCTATCTCAGAGGAGTTGACACTTGTATGACTGTATTCCTGTATATCCATCTGTCAGCAAATGCAAATTCTGCCCTGTAAAACAATGACATCGCAATTGTCGCTTTATGATCTGAATGACTGATTCTGATTGAGTGAATGTTGTGCGTTTAAAGGCAAAAGGGAAGCCTTTCTCAGAGATGGCAAATGAACTGCCAGCAGATTCAGAGGGTCTAACCACATTTATGAAGTGAAGTTATCTAAGACTTGTTTGGAGGACAAAAAAAATATTTCTGTAAACAGCAGGTTATAGAATAAAATAAAAGGCATATGAGAATGAAGTATACAGTTAAGTTGACTTTTTTTGGTGTGTGTGTGTGTGTGTGGTGGCGGCAGGGGTAGAGGGGGGGCCCAAAAAAGACTGTGTTGTACCGGGCCCTAGCAAAGCTGTATATATATATATATATATATATATATATATATATATATATATATATATATATATATATATATATATATATATATATATATATCTTGGTATCATTTAGTTATTTGATTGTTCTCTCATTAAAGTAGCAAACTGATGTTCCATCTATTTTATTATAATGTGTTATTATATTTATGTTGTTTTACCAACATGCTTATTCTAGCTTTTATTCTCTTGGCATCCAGTGTGGACAGAAAAGTAAGAATTTCATTGTACAGGGAAACGTAAAGCTTTGATTTGATTCAGATGGAATCTCTTGCTGAGACAAACTCTTGATAAATGTCGTTGGCATAGCTACTTACTTATAAGACGAAATAATTCAGTTTTGTTTTTGTTTATTTGGTCTGGAAAATAAGACATTTTTGTTTTTAGGCCGGTTTTACAATGCGAGAAACCCTGCTGATATTCTGTTTCTGTTATTAAACACCAAGCATGGGCACATGAGTAGTGGATATTGCTGCCATCTTTAACCAGTAGTTGCAGGGGGAAATCCAGCGGTTCAGTCATGTTGACATCAGGTGGTGTAATGAATGAACGGCAGTCGATGCAGAATGAGTGCGCACTCACCAGCAGCGTGGGCAGCCCGGCCACCACGGCGTACAGCAGGATGGGCGGGACGGCGCTGCTGTCCTCCGGCCCCAGGTACGGCTTGGTGTAAGACGTGTCGTAGCAGAAGAAGCCCTGCACATGCACGCTGAAGGTGTCCGTGTACTCGAAGTAGTAGGCCAGCATGATGGTCCCGGCCATGATCACCAACTGGAAGTACAGCATGATGCAGATGGACAGCGAAAGACATTTATTCAGAAGCCACCCTTGTGTTGCTCTCTCCCCCCTCCAGATTGAGAAGCGCTGACCGGCTCATAACGGCTCGGCTGCCCGCTCGGAGCCGCGTTGTTCCCGCTTCCCCCGCTCACAGCTCCAGTGCTGGAGCCGTGTCTGCACCAGAGAGAGAGCGAGAGAGAGAGAGAGAGAGAGAGAGAGAGAGAGAGAGAGAGAGAGAGAGAGAGAGAGAGAGAGAGAGAGAGAGAGAGAGGTGTGTGTGTATGTGTATGTGTGTGTCTTGGGGGGGGGGGGGGGGGGGGGGGGTCATGGATGGTTTGGATAAGAGAGTTCACCTCCAGGCTGCACTGAGACAGACTGAAGGATGGAATGATAGAAAGAGGCACTGGAGATGTCACATGAATCTAGATCACGAGAACTTTCCTGTCAAAAAAATCTGCTGCAGAATAAAGGATACATCCAGAGCCGGTCCAAGATTGAACCGGGCCTCAACAAGAAGTTGATTTTTGGGGCCACTTTCTGTTTAACAAATTTGCTACTACTAACAAATTAAATATAGGGTTGGTGGAGATAGTTGTTTTTACAAGCAACCGATGAAAATGGTCAACAGAGAGACAGGCAGAGAGAAAGGGAGGGGACAGAGAGAAAAAGTGTGCTGCCCTGAAAAAAATGGAACAGCCCCCTCCCCCACTCCTCCCCCCATAAATTTGTGTCTGCAGCTGGTTCTGAAACACACTCCTCAACAAGACGTGAAAGTTTAGGTCCAATTTAAAGGATATTGGCTCAAAGTTAAAGAAAAAAATGAAAATAGTCATCAGGGTTCATTTTATTATGTATTTTTTTTTTAATTTTCTATTCTGTGGTATCAAGAATATAATGTTTCCTTTATTTTTTTTCCTTCGGATTGGGTTTTTCAAAATAAAGAAGTAAATAAAGAAATCGATTTACTTAAGAATCACAGTTCACAAGATTCTTACTACTAGGATACTAAGATTCAGAATACATATAAAATAAATAAATAAAACAAATCTGGTGAACTTCATTTTGTAACTACGCAGGACGTCATCACATCACCACACAGCCGGGTCTGAAAAGTACGCATGCGCAGAAAGCACCAAAACAAAGAGGAAACTTTAAAAAATGGAGTCAAGAGAGTTTTTATTGTCATCACGTGTTACTGTTGCGCCTTCTGCTCCGATGACTTGGGAGAGGTACGTGGTTGCTTTTGGGTTAAAATGAATTATGGAGATGCTGCCGATGTCTTCACTCACTTTCATTTTATTCAAAAGAACACCAAAACTTTTCTGCGCAAGCGCAAAACACAGTTCTCTGCTGGTCAGAAGCAATCGATCTACAAACCATCGAACTCTTAAGAAATTGTAAATAGTGTACATAGTATTAATACTTTTAGTACTGTATTACCATTACTTTTAAACAATCATAACAAAATGATAATTATGAATTATGAATTATTTATAACTCTCGTTTTTAACTGAAATATCAGTCTTTTAAACCTGTGTATTTTAATTTGTGTATGGAGAACTTTTAAAATATTTTAATAATTTTAACCTGTCATTACCGTGGCGAAATTTCTCTTTGGCTACTTGGGTTCACATTACACATAATGAAGGCAAACTGACAAACAAAAAGGCAATGAATAATGGTTACAGATTTTTTTGTAGCATTCAGGAGAGTCACAAGATATCACATAATTATAGTAAGATGCTTATTGTACAGTGATGATTTGAGGCTTCGTTTACAGCAATGTGCATTTAGATATTCTGAGATGATAGTATTCAAGTAGGCAATAACATTATGGTGATCGTAACGTATGAAGTTGTTAGTAACAGTGGGGGTGATTTTAAAGCGTTGGACTGCAGTCTCCCATCAGGGGGCGATTGCCCTCACAGCTCTTGGAAAGAAGCTGATTCTAAGTGTATTTATTTTGGCTTTGAGGGCCTCTGAAACGTTTACCCGATGGGAGAGGGGCAAACATCGCATTGCCTGAGTGGGTGGGATCAGTGGAGATGCGTCTGGCCCTTCTTTGGACATAAATTGAGTCTAGATCCTGCAGACAGCATCCCAAAATCCCCTGGACTCACACCACCCGTGCTAAGTCCTTCCTCTCCTTAACTGTACAGCTCCCATACGATACAGTTATGCTGATACATAACACACTCTCTATGGTAGTTCTGTAGAAGTTTTTTCAGCAGTTTAGTGGAAAGTCCAGACCTTTTCAGTTTCCTGAGGAAGAAGAGCCATTGTTGGGCCTTCTTCATCAGGTGGGAGGTGTTCGCAGTCCAGGAGAGGTCGGAGAAGATGTGACTGCCCAGGAACCTAATGCTGGCCGAGGGACACAGCCCTGCTGCATTCCTGTGTTGAGGATCAGTGGAGCAGATGTGCGTTTCTCTATGCTCACCACCTGGGGCCTGTTGGTGAGGAAGTCACTGATCCAGGAGCAGAGAGAAGTGGATAATCCATGTTGTGGAGCTTCAGAGCCAGCATGTCTGGTAGCACGGTGTTGAATGCTGAGCTGAAGTCTATGAAGCGCATCCCAGCATAGGAGTTGGGTTGCTGCAGATAAGTCAGAGCTGAGTGCAGACAGCGTCCTCCGTGGAGCGATTCTCCCTGTAGGCAACTTGCAGGCTGTCCAGGCCAGCAGGGATGGCGTCCTTGATGTACTTTAGGAGGATCCTCTCGAAGCACTTCATGATGACAGGGGTCAGAGCGATGGGACGATAGTCATTGAGGCAGGTGAAGATTGGTTTCTTGGGGACAGGCACGATAGCAAAGTATTTTAGACAGGCAGGGACCGTGGCGAGCTGCAGGGAGAGGTTAAAGATGTCTAGAAAGACCCCTGCTAGCTGGTCAGCACACGATTTAAACATCCGGGCTGCACCATGTCTGGACCTGCGGCCTTGTGGGTGTTTACCTTTTTCAGAGAAGAGGTCACTTGGTGAAGCTGCAGGACGAGAGGCTGATGGTGCTCCTCTGGCTGGGGAAGATGTTCAGGCTCTCTGCTGCTTGAAGAGTCAAAACGTTACGAAGAAGCTGTTAAAGGTGTCAGGGAGAGCCGGGTCATTGCTCCGCCGCTTGTCGCTGCGCTTGTAGTCCGTGATGTTTCTGATGCCTCTCCACATGTCACGTGGGTGGTGCTGCTGAAGTGGTCCACAATGTGCTGCTTGTACCTTTGTTTGGCCTTCTGGGTGCCTTTTTTAAGTTTGCTTCTAGCCCTGCTGTACGCCAGTCTGTCTCCAGATCTGAATGCTGCATCTCAGGCCTTCAGCAGGGACCACACCGAGCTGTACACCCATGGTTTCTGGTTAGGAAACACTGATTGTCTTTGTGGGTAGGACAGCATGAGTGCAGAAGTGGATGTAGGAAAGCACAGGTGACCTATAGCTTTCTAAGTCAGTGCCCTCTTTAAAAACATCCCAGTCAATGTTTCCAAAACAGTTGTTGGAAAGAGAACTGTCCTTGACCAGCACAAACTTCAGTGCTTCACCAAACTCTGCAAACTCAGGGCGGGTAAACAAACACCAAAAATAAAACCAAAAAAAGGCAATCGCCTGCTTCATTGCCAAAGATTTACGACCTTACAGTATGGTGGAGAACAAGGGGTTCATCTGGACATTGCAGACAATGAAGCAAGGTATGCTGTACCATCCTGTACGTATTTTGCTGAGAGAGCTGTGCCACAGTTTAAGAGACTGAAGGAAAGGTAAGCAGGGTCAAATCAATTTTAAATCAAATTGTGAGATAGTAAAAGATTCCTACCCGTAGAAGCTACCATTACCGTTTAAAGGTTTAAATGCTCGTCCGCTCTCAGTCCAACGTTCAGTGTTCACTGTTTGCCAGCTTTTTGCCAGGTCCTTTGTATTAACAGTTATGACACTGTCCACAGGGAGGATGAGCTATAACAGGTAATAGAGTTACTGGCTTCTTATGTTGTTTTACTCCATTAAACCTCCTAGGCTCCTCTTGTGTTCCATGTTATTCAGCCTGATACGGATGCAGATGTGTAATTGGGTAAGTTGTCTTACCAAATTAAATGTCAGTTTTTAGTCTTGCATATTGTGAAATAAATTTCTAAATAAATGTGACTTATAGTCCGGTGTGACTTATATGTTTCATTTTCCTCTTTATGATGCATTTTTTGACTGTGACTTATATTCCAGAGCAATTCATAGTCCGAGAAATATGGCAACACCTGGGTTTTGTAGGATTTTCCCGTTTAGAACAAGGCATAACATTATCATTTTCATAGTAGTGTGTTGAAAAAATTCGAACTTCTAACTGCCCTAACTTTTCCTACTAAGCAAAGCATAGCATAGCAAACAACAACACATGGATTTGGGATTACACAACTGCTTATTGAGAGAAATGTTACCTAGTTGACATAATTGTAGTAATTATCAAGTTACATTTTATTCAATAAACATACCTTGCAACAGTATTGCAGTGGCGTGACTGCATGACCGTCCCAACCAGCGATACACTAGCATCCCACAGTCTTCACCAGTAAACTCCGGCTGTCACCAACACAGGGGGACCGGATGCCCCAATTTGTGCGGGACTGTTCCTCACAAATGTCAAATGCCATAAAAAGAGCCCAACAGATTTTACTTTCACAAGTGGAGCCTTACACCTTTCACCATAGTGCTCCGCTTGATTTATACTTGCAAAAAGTTTTATTAGATTTTATGCTGGGACTATTTTCTGTTTAATAGACACTCAAACAGGGAGGTAAAAGAGGAAAAAAGGAGAGTAACAGATGAAACAAAATGCTAAAAGGGAAAAAAGGTGAAACAGAGAGAGGAGAGGAAAGGGAGATAGCATAATAACTGTAGTGCCATTGAGCCATGATGAGAAAAATAAAATCAGATTGGATTGGAAGCAACAGAAGTTTTGGACTCTCACAGGCACAAAGGACCTCCCCTCTCAGCACGGTTCCATCAGTGCTATAAAACTTTGCTCCCACAGGACAACCCCTCAGTCTGACCACTTCATTTCCTGCCTGGGACTCCGGAGGAGAGGGGCAGGGGAGACCAGCCCCTCCTGTGAGCCAAATGGGACTCAGTCTCTCCATTTCTTGCCTGGAGGTGCTGGAGGAGAGCGTGACTGGGGCCAGCCAACCAGACCAGCCAGCCCAGTGGGCCCCACATGAGCTCAAGGCTCACAAGCTGGGGAGAAACTCGCCCTCCGTGGAGTGGAGGACCCCACTGGGTTCGGAGATCTGCCGACTAGAATCAGAAGCTAAGTTTGCAGTTTAACTTTCGCGCAACCAGCTGCTGAAGTAAAGAATGCCGAAACAGCTTTGTTTATTTTCCTCAGTGGTTACAGGAAAAGCTGACTTGAGACGATGTGGATCGGTCGCCCTCCCTCACCAGACAAGCTGAGAGCTCAGAGACTGCATGCAGGACATCGGGCCAGCTTACCCCGACCATGTTTCGGCTAGCGTTTTCCCTGGACGACTGCTCTTCCTTGGACGCCTAAAGTGAACCGAACTCACACAGAGGCACCAACAGGTTTGGCAGAGGATGAGCAAGGAGAGCTAAGTGGTTTATTTGGAAATATTTGTGTAATGCGTTACATTGTGTTTTTAAACACATGGAGCTACCGAGTAGCTCCAGTAAAACTAAAATTAAATAAACAGGAAATACTGGGGTCAGGCTGGCTCAGATATCTGGAGGCAAATCGGTTCAACATCAATAGGTCAATCAGAAAGAGAACGCTGGATAAGACCAACCAGCTCGTAATGATCTGGCACACAACAGAGGGTAGAGGCAGGTATAAATAGGGTAGTGCACAGGTGACCGGAGTTGAAAACTAATTACAGGTGACAGATGAGACTGATCAAAGGAAGGGTGGTGACTGAAAGAAAACCGAAACTGATTGGATGGTGACTGGTGGCTGAAAGGTGAACAGATCTGACTGGTTGTAGACTAGTGACAGGGGAGTGACAAAATAAACTAACTGGGTAGTGGCTAGTGGCTTCGAGGTGGATTGGATGATAATTGGCAGGTGACTGAGAACAGAACTGAACTGGCTGGTGACATAGATGTGAACTGAACTGGCTGATAACAGACTGGTGAACTGGTCAAAATAAAGCAAAGTACAAACATAAACCAAAACAAAACCCAAATCGCTGATGACCCCGACGTAGCTGCGTCTCCGGCGAGCGACTCAGACGTAGCTGCGTCTCCAGCAGGCCAGTGCGGAGCCCTTTTTTAGAAAAAATGCCCTTTTTTAGAAATGAATACATGAAAGACTGCTCTATTTAGTTTACCCAAAAATCCCTCAGTAGTGTTTGCTTATTGTCACATAATTTCTGCTACTTGATCTCAGGGAAGAAGTATTATGAAATGACTAAACCGATAGTGGTCCAAAAACTAGTAAGAGGCAACTATACATTTGAGTGAACTAGTCCTTATTACTAAGTCCATGGATGGACTCTTTTGTAAGCTGAATTGCTGACTAGCAACAGTTACCATGGGACGGAGTGTGTCACTATTATAAAATTAACATGACTTAATCAGGAGCAGTTTGTAGGTATTACTGATCACATAGCCTGCATAATTGAAGGTAAAATACAGATAAGGCAAACATGATGTTGCAGTTATTTTTTTGAAAAATTATTTAATGTTCAAAAAAATAACTGCAAAAAATAAAATTATATATATATATATATATATATATATATATATATATATATATATATATATATATATATATATATATATATATATCTGTATATATATACATATATGTAGATATATGTTTTTGTATATTGTTATTTATATATTTATAAATGTTATTTATATATATATAAATAAATAACATGCAAAATATTTCAGCACATGACTTTCTCAGTACTTGATAGTTTTAGTACATAACATAAAAGTATATGGCATTTGACATTTTAAAAGTCTTAAGCCCCCCCTGAACATGAGAAAATCATCGTTGTTCGATGCTGTAGAGCACATATTCCCTAGTTACTGGAGGAAAATAGGGAATATGGCGGCTGGTGGCTTCACAGCGACGTGTATTATATACAGCCAATGCGCAATCCAGTGAATAAATAGAGATCAGTGGCTGTGACACAGACGGGAGCTTGGTGAATCTGTGTAGAAGTGGGGGTACGCAATGTTGACAGAAAAAAAGGTGGGTATACGCCGTATACCCCCGTATACCCTGTCCCCTTTGACACAATCTATTCTCTCATCGTCCATGTTTTTTCAGATACAAGCTTTTCAAAAACCTCTTGCAGGGTATCATAATTATTAGCCACAGTGCTCACAATGTGAGATATAAAATTCCATCTAGTAGGAGCATTTCTGAGCAGTTTTGCACACCCTACAGACTCAAGAAATGACATTCTTTTTGTAGACTTTGAAAAAAAGTGGCAAAGCCAGTGAGAGTTGCAAAAAATACTCTTGACTGAGGCAAGCATTTAGCACCCTGAGACAACACTAGGTTCAGCCAATGTGCATAACAATACACAAATATAGCACTGGGGACTATTTCTTTAACCTTGCCTGCAGGCCATTGAGTGAAGAAGCCATGACTGCAGCCCCATCATAGGTTTGAGACACTAGTTTTTCTCTGAACTTGTAGCTCTGCATATTGTGGCTTAAAACTTCAAACAAAGACTCTATAACAAAAGCAAAAGCACTAGAGAATGGAAAGGAACTGTTGGACTTCGACTGGCACAAGGTCGTCGATAATCTGGCGAGGAAGTAGCTGTGTAGTGCAGGGCACAGGTGAAGCAGGGAGGCAACCAGGAACCTTGGCTTAACCTTTGATTCTGGTTTTACTTTAAATGCACATCAAGTCTTTGTTTTGTTCCTGTTTTTAACATTTAGGGATGTTGTCAAACAAGGCTCCATTGTGTCATGTCCTGAACTGCAAACAATTATTTACGCTTTATTTTAAATATAATTGGGCTATTCCAATGCTCTATACACGCCACAGCAATACGTTCTTGGAACGGTATCAAGCTGCTCAAAATGCTGCTGTCAGACTTATGACAAAATCAAGTTTTCAAATATGACTCAAACCTTGATGCAACTACACAGGCTTTCTTTTTTAGAAAGCAATTTAAAATTACACTGACTTGGACAGATCCTCGTGGACAGGCACCAGGTTATTTCAGAAGGCTTCCCTTGAAGGTCTCTGAGGTCCTGTGACCAGGGCCTGCTGATTGTTCCTCATACTAAGATGTAAACAAAAGGAGATTTTGTTCAGTCGCCCCCAGATGCTGGAACTTCCTTCCTTTGAACATGAGGGGGACTCTGCTGTCTTTTAAAAGTCAGTTAAAACATATTTTTAAAATTTTAATAATAATATAATAATAGTTTTTTTATGCATTGATGGCTCTTGTGAAACACTTTTAGATTTTTGATGTTTCAATAAGCAAAATCTATGGTGTTTAGATCTAAGACAAAATAAACAGAGGAAAAATCCTTTAAAATATCTCAATCTAAACAACATGTTTCATCTTTCGAACTTAATTACTAAAATGAAGAAAACCTTTGATGGTATTCTAATCTAATGAGATGGCACTGTATCCAGAACCAGTTGTTTTTTAATAAAGGTTTTTGAAGGTAAGAGGCTGCACGACATGATACATTTGATAGACTTTACAGTTTGTGTTGAAGTGTCAGGATATTGTCACATTAGATTTTAACATTAAAACCTTGTGGCTTTCTGATTAAGCACTGTGGAACCTGTGGAAAACAGTGAACAGGAGTCTGAAACTAAGAGTGTGTTTTTGCCATCCCAGTTGGTCGACGGTGGCATAGGAACTAGGAGTTCATCCTTTAACCGGTGGGTTGGCAGTTCCAACGCCTGAACCACCTGCCTCAGTCGTTGGTAACTGTACAAGTATTGTGCCTGTATTGTACATCTATGGTATTTTGTGTTTTAGACCGACTCTAATTTTGTAGTACCATGCCAGGATAAATTGTACAGATAAAAATCTGTACTTTTACCTAATTTAAAGGTATACTATGCAACTGGGATTGATTTTCCAGTGAAGCGCCCCCCAGAGGGCGAAAGTAAAAGTGCACTGTCGTAAATATGCTCAGCTGTTCTCCTGGTTTCTTCGTCAAGCCAGGCGCGGTTGTTTTGAGCTTAGCAGACAGGCGAACGCAACGAATACAAAAGTCGAAAAAACGGCAGTACAAGAATGACTAACACAGTGAAAGTATGAACATGCACACAGAGCGGGGGGTGGGGGGTGCGGGGGGTGGGGGTGGGGGGTCTAGAGACAAGCTTTGCGCGACCGGCGGAGCGAGCGACTGGCGGAGCGGGCAGGCGGGGGAAAGAGACAAGCTTTGCGCGACCGGCGGAGCGAGCGACCGGCGGAGCGGGCGGGCAGGGGAAAGAGACAAGCTTTGCGCGACCGGCGGAGCGACCGGTGGAGGCGGAGCGGGGGAGACAAGCTTTGCGCGCATATGGAGTTAGTTTTTTTCTTTTGGAATGTTGGGAGGCGGTAGCGTGAGGGAAACCCTACAATGTTACTTACAATCGCATCAGTAGAAACGCGAGGTCCGCGTCAGCCTTGCAGCCTTCTTTTTCTTTTAGCTCTCGCCATTCGGAAAAAGCTTGCCCGATGTTCACCCGTGTACGACTCCTCTTTCTGTCCACAGCCCTTTTCCTCTTTCTTGCCTGCTCCGACATGGGCTTTCGCTGTTTTATCGCTGGTTCCGCCATGATAACTGCACAGATATCACCACTGCGCTAGCAACAAACATGTTCTCGCTGCCCTCGGCCCGCGCCCAAAGGCACGGGCCGAGGGCTCCTGCAGTTGCAAGTGCGGTATTTCCCCCACAGACCACCAGGGCGGCCAAGAAAACCTTTGTTCAACCTGAAATGACTCATTTAATCATCCAAAACGGTATGGAACACATTAATTAACTGAAAAATGTTGCATAGTGTGCCTTTAATGCCAAAATGATATTATATAATGTTATATAAGAAAGCTCCCACTTTTTACTGTTTCCAGTTCAGCTGTTGCACTGACCCCATTTAAGCTGCTGGATCACTCTGACTGATTTCCATGCAGTACTTTTCCCTCATTTTTCACACACAAGGGGACAAGGACACACACAAAATGACAGATCAGTGTTGAGTCGGGTAGTTACGTGCTGACAACTAGAAGTAATAGATGTTATATAAAGCATGCATGTGGGCTCTCACAACCGAGACATTTTGTCTGGACAGGATGTGCAAGGGAAGGGTGGGTTTCGGGAACCCACCTGGTGTCTAAACAGGGTCACAACAGTTAAGTGGTGAATCTTTAACATTAGTTCTGTATTTTCACGTAAGGAAATATTGTTAATTTTAATATTGCTGTTTATTTTGCATGAGGTTAAGGCCATAATAATTATACCAAGCTCTGGTTATTCATATGTAAAAAAAGATACATATTTTTGAACCTATAACATTTTTCTGCACTAACTACAGTGTTTTGGTTTTGTCATTTTTCTGCACCAAAAAAGTGAGAAAACACATCTCCATGGACGACTATCATGTGCACACATGGAGGCACCCATGGGAGAGGACCAGTCCTTCCTGTGTTGTCTGTTTGGGGTGGGAAGTCACATAATATGACTTTAGTTCATCTCCAACATAATTCTGGGTAGTAGTATATCCTCCATCCAGATTTTTCTAAAAAGCATGTAAAATAGATCCTTCAAAGACTGAAGAATACAACTTACGTTCCTTGTGCGCTCTGTCCTTTCATTGCAAAATGTTCCGCGCCGCAAACCCAACTGGGTCTGCGTAGGATCCATTCATGCGTGCAGACAACACTACCCCCTCTCTTCTTTATTTTGAAATAATACTGGATCCGCTTTACACTTCCTGCATCTGACTTCCTGTCTGTCTCATCTGGTTTTTAAAAATTGAAGCATTTCACTCCTCATCCTTCACAAATAGACTCGATCAGTATTTTTGACGGACAACAGAGGAATATTTGCCATCATTCTTCAGCACCCCACAGCCTGTGGGAAATTATATATTAACAAGAATGGCTTTCATCTGTGACGTAACAGAGAATGCATGGATGAAGGAGTATCTATGAATGAGGGATGAGACACTATGTCAAAACTCACTCACAGATAAGACAACCCTAAAGTCTCTTGAGTTAATATATATATATATATATATATATATATATATATATATATATATATATATATATATATATATAAACAAGATAAGAAAACACAACAGTATGATCAGTGTCATATTTTCGCAATGCATGTTTGCATATATGCACCCCTGTCCATGAAGAATTTCATACATCTGACTTCTCAACATGTAAAGAGAGTAACAAGGGCTGCTTCGAGGGGACAGTAGATCATTGGTAGAAGAACTTGCATCCATTAATTTACCTTCTTAAGTTACATCACTGCTAATGAACCTTTATTATGTTTGAATTTTGTTTGACAATATGAAAATGTTTTAATAGTGGAAAAACCTCCACAGTAAAAATTACTAAATCTTTACAGGCAACTTTTCTTTAAATTCTTTTTCTTCTCCATCCTGCACCTGAGGGGTGAATAATGAGCTTTGTTCAAAAAAAGAGGTCACACTGCATAGGTCTGCATTAAAACAAGGATTCAACCTGATATTCAAAAACACAATCTTTTCATTCGAACATAAACATGCAACAGAAGACATTTTTAGGTTTTGCTGCCAAATAGAATAAGTCCAAAACACTGGCTAATCATAACTGTTAAATGAAACTTGGTGACTAGATTTAAGTCACCAGTCACATACGCTATCTGAGTATAGGTTGTACATGATTCCCAAGATTTAAGTTAATCTTCATTTTGTACTAAAAACTCATATTTTACAGATAGAACACTTTAAAGCAGTGGTCCTCAATTCCAGTCCTCGAGATCCAGTGTCCTGCAAGTTTTGTGTGTCTCTGCTTCAACACAGTATCAGGAACACATCTAAAAGTTCTATGACACCGGACCTTGAGGACTGGAATTGAGGATCACTGCTTTAAAGTATTTTACTTTTTGAACTTGTTATACGAGTACTAACCTTTACACAAATTCCCAAAAATATGGAACGTTTGATTTTTGCGGTCATGTTAAGTTCGGCACATAGGATTTGATTCCAGCATTGCATGTAAATAAGCCGCACTAAATGTCAGGGCAATGCAGGAGAAAACTTTAAAGCTGAATGCTCCAAGCAGTCAAGGCTTATCTGGCATGTCATAATTCCTAACAAATTCCTACCATGTCTTTCAGGCAACCCAGTGATGTGATGGCTCTTCCTGCAGGCCAGATTTATTCAATATAAATGAGTGTGGCAAGCAGGAGAGGCACTGATATTGAAAGGTTGGGAAACTCTTTAGAGAGGAACCAATGACAGTACTGTGTCATCTCCACATGCTGAAAGTCACCATGTCAAATCAAGGAACACAGAGAAAGGGCTCAGGCCACAGTTAACCCTTTGCCACACCAGGCAGCTACAGAAAAGAAATTATTAAAAGGTTTGATCCTTAAATTATCAATTATAACTGTGTTAAAAAATTGCAATGGAAGTCAAAATATACAGTTAAGCCTAAACTCATTCTTAGCCAACTAAGACGTCAGGTTAAAGTAATAATTACATTTTTTAACAGCATGCTTCTTCTGACTTAAAATAATATTTATGTAAAAAAACCTTTTGCAAAACATGAGCGTGTAAAAAAAAAAAACAGCTGTGATATTGTAACTCTTTAAGCCTTCTGTTAGTCCAAAAGCCACTTACATTCTCCTGACTGGTTTCTCTGGTTTGTTTGGGATGCTTAATGTACACCTGTGTTTTCAGTGCCAAGAATGTTTTCCTGTCCTCCATGCTTTCCACCTATACCTGGGTGGTATATTGGCAGATCAAGTATTGGGCCCTATACAAGAACCAGCTGCTGGTCATTAGGCTGTGGGCCAGAATCTGTAGGATGACTTTTCGTATGAACTGTCAGGAGGCAACTTTCTTCCACCAGGATAAGTTGCTACACATAGCAGTGATCTCAAAACACAAATGTTCCCACATTTTCACTTGCACATTAATAAGTTATAGCCGATAAAAAATCTAAACTGTTGCACTCCGGTCCAAGAGGTCACGTGATTTGATTTTTGCTGCTCAGCCAATCAGATCGCTGTATTGTCAGCTGAGCGAGTTCAACCAGTTCATCATGGCTGCACCCGTAAAGGGTTGTATGCATTTGTTTCCAGACGAAGAAAGCCCAATAATAGCATTTTCTGGTGCCAGTTGGCAGATATCTTGATGGCAAGGAAAAAGAAATAGCCCAGTCCATCCATCCATCCATCCATCCATCCATCCATCCATCTATCCATTTTCTAACATGCTTATCCCTGCTGGGTTCATGAGGGGTGCCGGTGCCGATCTCCAGCCTTCAATGGGCGAGAGGCGGGGTACAACCTGTACAGGTCGCCAGTTCATTGCAGGGCAGAAATAGCCCAGTGGTAGACGCGGTTTCTTGACTATGCTCACGCATAAAACTGCAATACTTTTCATTGTGATTCAGACAGGTGCAGTTCATTTTAAAGATGCAGTTTAACCCGTATTCAGACAGGAACAGGGAAACCGGCCACCGGCGGCAGAGCTGCGTGGAGCTGAGGTGTGTTACCATGGGCGTGTTTACCTGCTGGATGTAACCGTTGTGAAACAATTGTTCTTGTTACTGTGCCTTTCTACCAAAGTGTCTCTTTCTCGCTCGCCCGCTCGCTCATCATTGGACACAAAAGAAATTAAACTTCTTCATGTTTGTATTTTGCGGCGTAAATTGTTAGTCAGGCTCAGATTTAGAAGATGATACATGAAATAAATAAAGTGAGAACACACAAAGGTAGATTATCAGAGTTTAGTCTGTGAATCCACATGGATGGTCTCTGCTTCAGAGACGATTCAAGTTGTGGAGGTGTGACCGATCTGAGTGTCTCTTTCTCTGAGCCACCAATGCACCTGAAAATCCTCAGGATTCTGTTGTGGATGTTGTGTGTAACTTTATTGCAATTTAATTAAAATTATGTTCTAATTTTATTTACATAACCTTTGTTATGACGGTTGTGTTATTGTAACTGCAACTGATTTTTTTCTTCTTTTTTTTGGGGGGGGGGGGGTGGTGCCTTGGGACACTGAAAAAGTTTGGGAACAGGTGAGTTAGGGTATCCACTGAAACAGAATTTATCATTGGAATGAGTCTAGAACAGTTATTACTGTGAATGCCTACTGCATTCAGCAAATAACATGCGTTGCTATGGTCGTCAAGGAGGCAGTTATAGAGTGCGCACTCTAGAAATTCAACAAATTCTTCTTCTCCGAACAACTTCTTCTCAGTCGCTCAATTTTCAACCTATCCACATAAATTATACATCAAAACGTAGGAATTTTTGTCTGGATTCAGGAAATGTAACCCTCATTGCTGTAGCATTTATAGATTTTTCGCAAATCACCTCAGAGCGACACAAACCCGAAACCTCCCCCATTCATTTCCTATGGAGCGGTTTTGAAAAATGACGCCTGAAAATTGAAAACATCACATGTTTTCGCATCGTCGCTACTCCGAAACCGTTTCATGTACAAGCATGAGACTTTCACACATGAATGTCCCGACCCTTCTGGCACTCATAAAAAAGGAATTGTTTGGATAACTGTTATGGTTTTACCGCAGGAACAATTTGTTCGGGAGTAGCGAATGTGCAAATTCCTGAAAACGCTTTTCAGCTGCATTTTCCCACATCATCCACTTTTTTACATCGTCGCTGTGCCTACACCGATTTTTGTACAAACATGAAAATGGGCACCATAGTCCTCAAAAGCCTGCTGATACTCATAGTGAAAGAATTATTTTGATATCTCTTATACTTTTTCAGCTACAGCGATTTGTTCGGGACCGTTTTTAGAGGATTTCTGAAAGTCCATAAAAATCACCTTTATATCATAATTTTTCACGCCTTTATTAAACTTTTTCCAGCAAAAACCGATAGCCTGTCTTCTTCCCCTATCCGTTACGAAATAAATGCAGAAAAAATTACGTCTCTACCATTTACGGATCAGGAGATATGGAGCGTTGTTCGGGGCAAAGTTCTCCATTATAATCCAATGGGACTTATTGTGAGCAAAGTCTCTGCATTTCGGTAGACTGGCCCGCTGCAGGTGTGTCAGTGAGTTTCCATGACGACGGAACTCTGAGGGCCAGAGGGAGAAGCTCCATTGGGATACAATGGCAACTTTTGACGCCCGCTGCAGCGGCTGTGATTAATGTAGGAATCTGAAATTCGCACAGTCACTTCCTCTTAACATTTTAAAATTTTCAAGTGACTTTCAGCCATGTGTCACTTTTCTGTCCCATTTTGGATTTCACATGTTTTCCTATTGGGCCTTTGCTTCCAACAGGATCTGGCATGATGCCCAGACACGACATAATTGGCCAATACAGCACCACCCACATGTGGGAAATGGCGCTACTGACCATTTTGGTCAAATGTTGAGTTCTGGGCCCAGATGTGGTGAGGCTGAGTTGCTAAAGGAGGCCAATCTGACTCATGACCTTTGGTGACCTTTGGTGACATTAAGTATTGGCACCCTTTTTGAGGCACTTCCCAGTACAGGATTTGGACCAAACTGACAGAGTACACTCACCTGGTGATACTGAACACAACCCTGTTAGCGGCTAACTGTTAGCATGTTGCTAACCGGAAGTAGCTCTAGGAAGGTCCTACAAACTTCTGCTTTACAGAGTCTTTACCTCCTTTATACAGAATGCTCCACTATAAATTTGGGCCATGTCACGTAAAGCATCTCCAAGCTAGGAGGTGTCAAACATCCAATGCTTTTCAATGGGGGCGAAACCCCTTATACTCCCTAGAAATGCAGGCCCACATATGGCTACAGTATATTCAAGTTTGAAATTCTACTTCTGCTTTGTTAAATGATTCAGTGTTTAGAATGAGTTAGGAAATGTTTGGTGCCTTACCCTCAGTTTTTTCTTCTTCTAATCATTCAGCTATTGTTCTTTCATGTTCAAATTCTTCAACTCTTTCAAATTCTTCAACTTTTTCAACTTCTTCAACTTTTTCAATATCTTCAATGCTTTTCAGCTATTTTTTCTCTTCTTCAAAGATCTTCTGCATCTTTTGCTCAATCATTCAGCTATCTGCATTCACAGTGCATTTTCGCAGGAAATGCAAATTTTTCTAGTTCCCAAACTATTGTTCGCGTACCCCTAGGGGGTACGCGACGTCATGACAGGGGGTACGGGAAAAGATTTTGGAAAAAAAATAAAAATACAGGAAAAAAAAAAAAAATCAAATGCCGTACAATAGTGGCCTCGTACGCGAAGCAGCAACCTTAAATTCAATGAATAGCACGAGCTCGAGTAGGGCTCGGGCTTGACACTGATAAAGTTGTTTAGAGGCGAGCTGTGACATCCCCGGAGAAGGACAGGAGGAGCCGCAGGATTTCTGCTGGCGCAGAGGGAGAGGAGTGCCGTCATCAGCGGGCGGTGGAGGGGGTGTGGTTCCTCCGCTGATCGCAGCCGGCGGGGTCCAGCCGCTGTGGAGAGGCTCCGTCATCGTAGCCGCGGAGGTCATTATGCGGCCGGGAGGTGAAGAGGAGCCGAGCGCCTCAGCGCACGGAGGAGCTGCGCGCAGCGGAGTGTGCGGCTGGCGGGAGAGCCCTCCAGGTCTTCCTCAGTCTTCACAGCCTGGTCCAAGAAATTAATGCCATTCGCCACTACATATTTATGTGAGAGAGGATTTTCATGTCTGACCAGCCTGAAAACTAAATACCGACACAGACTATGTGTGGAAGACGATTTAAGACTGAAACTGTCGCCGATTCGGCCAGACATACAGGGGTTATGCGCGTCCTCTCAAGCACACCCCTCACATTAGAGTCACAAGGACTCCGTCACGCTCCGCAGTTTTGTTGGCTGTATTCTGAACAGGCTCGTTATAGTCTTTGTTCTTGTTTGTTACATGTTATTATGTTATGCCCTTTTATAATGCAGATGTATTTAGTATCTGCAGTCAAGTTAATAAAACTCTGATCCCTATGTTGAATGTTTTTTTTTTTGGGGGGGGGGGGGGTACGCGGATGGAGATGAAATGCTCCAAGGGGTACGCGATGCAAAAAGTTTGGGAAGCACTGGTCTAGAAGAAGCCTCAACCCTAGCTTGATGTGAAAGCATCTTTTCAGCTTTTTCACCAGACTCATAAAAGCGTTGTCTAGATTTAAGTAATAGGGTTCTGACCAATGTTCCCCCTAATTTTTCATGTGTCTGAGCAAACACACAAACTCCCTGAGCGTTCACTTGACCTCTGTGAGCAACATCACACGAGCACACTGAGGGTACATTACGCCTGTCCAAAACCTGAGGTTATATAACTACATGGCTTAATTAAAGAATCAAGTTACAGCAATAATTTCTTTTAGGTTAAGTTTAGATGATTTAGCCCAATTACATGAAAAAGACAAAATCCTTGGATTTTTTAAAGAGCTGTATAGCTGTATAGCATATTTTTATTTACGAGTAGGGGTCCTACTAAGGAAGAACTGAGAGATGTGCACATCTTTCAGAGTTCCAATCTTATTTCCATTAAATTATTTACATTTTCTGCAGTGAGATTTAGCTCAAGCATGTGGTGTTGTGCAGCCTCTCTTCTGTCAGTCTGCTCCAGGGCAGCTGTGGCTACTAACGTAGCTCACCACCCTCAGGGTGTGAATGTGTGAATGATTGACCAATGTAAAGCACTTTGTGGTCGTCAGATGATTTATTTCAATATTCTCAGCCACACATCGCTTTTCTAACACAACGAGGGAACGCTCTCAGTTCTGAACAATTTCTTTGTGCTGCTCCGTTTTTTTATATACCAACGGCAGCTTTTTAATAACATAGGAGATGCAGAAAATCTTTCAGAGGCAGCTGTATGTCGTACTGTCAGGAATGTTACTGTTGCATGTTTAAAGTTGTTCCATAGTCAGAGGGCTACGACAGATTTCTTCACTTAAATAACACTACCTTTACTTCAGCTGAAAATATACATATAGCCTATATGATTAATATAAAGTGAGGTTGGCACAATTTAAACACCTACAAGACAATTAGTGTCAACTCATTTTAGAAGGATGGGTGAACAATGCTGGCAAAAAGATGAACATATCAGTTATTTCAATAAATCACACCATCCCAATATTAATTGCATATATATATATATATATATATATATATATATATATATATATATATATATATATATATATATATATATATATATATATATATGTGTATATATATATATATATATATATAGCCAATTAATGATTTAGTTTAGTATGTTTAAACATAAGAAAACTTAGAACTTAACCATAACTCATAAAACTTCATCAAGATTGGCTGCCATGTCCTTTCAATGCTTTTTATAATCAATGCACCCTCCCCACATCCCCCTTATTGTGTTCAATTAGTGAAATGTGAGAAAACAGCTTTAATTCTCCATCAAATAACTCTTATATCAAGCCAACTCGCTTTTTCAGCAGCAAAAGCATTATTTCTTATGGTTAAATATTCTCCATATGCCTTCATTTAAATGTCTAATTCCACTCATATTGGAAATGCGCACTTTAAGGCTTACTTCCTGTCGTTGCCATGGTGAAGCACGTTATCTGCGTTCCATTGATCAGGGCTTCTTTCATGCTCGTGCTCGCGTTGAAGTCATGGTTGGTTGGACACTGAGTTTAGTTACCTGGCTGATATCACCTGTTCTGAAACCGAAAACCCGAGTATGACAGAGGGAGGTAGAACTACTCAGAGCAACAGCTTTCTACTTAAGGTAGGTCGGCCATTTTTTCTGAAACGGTCCCAGAACAAAGACGCACATCGCAACCTGCCCAACTATAAAGGTGTCTGCCCCACCCATCAATCAGTGGCGCACTCTGATCAGCACCTGGCGCTCACAGAGCGCGACTGTGGAATACCGTTTCACCAGAGTTGCAAAATGGGACAAAATAACTTGGTTTATTATTATTTTGTTTACAGTTCAGCTTGGATTTTATTTTCTGGGCAGCATAGATTTGGTGTGCGCGCTGAAGCCAGATGCTGTGCGCAATTGCGCACGCGCGCAGCTTAGAGGGAACACTGGTTCTGACCCTTGTATTTGAAACAAGATCAAACTCCATCTACAAAGAAACAGGCCTTCTAAAAAGAGCAGGATCAGCGGCACATTGTTCATCAACCTCTTTAATGTCCCGAAGGAGACCAGCAGTATAGGAATTTTCTACCTGTTTCCTATTGGAAATCAAAGAGATGAGTTGACCCCTGATATAAGGCTTTTTTGGATACTCTTGCTTGTACCCGGTAAATCATTCAGTTCAAAGAATAGAGCAATTTGAGATTGTAGAAATTGTTTATAGCACTCCTCTGCTAGAAGAACAGAATAGCGCTCCGTGCTCGAGACGTCACCATCTCATTAATATTCATGAGCAACGCCGCTAAGGTAGGACAAACAGTGTCAGAGTGCAACCAGCCATTACACGTGCAACACATACAAGGATATGACGGACTTTTCAGCTGTTAAACTATCACAAGAAGATGTCCCAGGCGTCAAGTTTACTGGTAGAACTGTTGAACAACATACCAACGTTCAGCTCAAACGATGGCTTGAGTGTCGAGGGCTTAGAAAAGACTGGAAAACGGGCCGAGCTGATAGAACGGTATGTCGATGTTTTTCCCCTGCTCGGCTGTCATGGCCTCATCGGTCGTTTTGTCTGTTTGTAAACACCGTCCAGGAATCGGTATATTTTGCCAAACGGTAGCTACAAAATAACTGTTACATCTCAGAACATTTTCCTTATTTGGGAAATAGGTTTATTTTGGTTAGCAAGTTTAGTGGCCTGGATCATTTAGAATCGATTGAATTTTGCAGTTCAATCTCCGAGTAAATTTCAATTCAAAAATAAATTCATGGCATATGTACGTGAATTTGGTAACTTTTTCCGGGTTGAACTGTTGTGAAGGCCGACCGCACAAGTGTACCCATCGCACACATTTCTCCTTGGCAGTTTTGAGTTTCGGGAAATTAATGAAGAAAACATCCTTCATATGCGGCCTATCAGCGTACCTCGAGTCACTGTTGCACGTTCCATAGCAACAATGTTTAAAAACCATGGTTAGTAGACGCTTTAAACTGGGAAATAGCAGTCGTTTTAGCGAGTAAAATCCAGTGTAATGTACAGTGAAATAGTGGAGGACACCGCAAGTTTGTCCTACCTTGTACCACGTGATATGACGTCACACTTCTAAAAAAAGACCGCTCGCGGAGCGCTATTGGACCTCCATATTTTCGGTTTTCATACACAATGGGACTGATAGGCACAGGGCCAGCCTGTGGCTTAGGCAGTATAGGCAAATGCTAAGGGCACAAACCACCAGGGGGCGCCCTGCCTATAACTATACCTTAATAAAAAAATAAACCTGAATTATTTTACCTGCCACTCGGTTTTCATTTTTTGTTGCATCTAAAATCTCACCATGTCAAAGCGTCCTAAACTTTCTGGTGGCCAGACAGAGGTAATGTTACAGTAAAGATGATGATAATGAAATTATTTTGCTGTTGCAGAACAATGATCGATAATAGCATTAGCCATTAACATAACATAGTTTGCTATTCAATAAATAGCGAGCGCTATCTGTTAGTTCTAACATCAGTTAATGTTATGGAAGGGCCTAGTTGTTGGAAAATAGTGATTTAAATGCCCCCCTCTTGCCATCCTCGGGCAAATGTGTATATATTAGATCTATTCAGCAGGTATTATAATGGTAATTGCATTGACATGGTTATTTTACCTTTTTCCAGATGGTAATAGTCAAACAAAATACTAGTGAAGATTCTCAGTCATCCAGGTCATGATCATTCAAAATAAAATTAAAAACAAAACAACTGGACTTTATTCCAAAGTTTGAAGACGTTTCACTTCCCATCCAGAAAGCTTTCTCAATTCAAAATGTCTGGAGTAGTGTGGAGTTCCAAGCTTTATATTATTGCCCAAAAAAAGGCCTTGTTTTGACTTAGATAACATGCAAATTAAACCAAAACTGGTCCACCCATTTGGAATGGGTAGTCATTAGGGTCATTGTTGGCCTGGCTTACAGGAGAGATGTTTTGATCACCTGCATGGAGGTGAGTATTAAGGTGAAAATTGGAAGGTATCAACCCTATTGCTGTGTTGTAAGTTTTTGAAAGTTGAAACCTGAGACCTCCTCCTCTGTTTAAGGTTGGTTTTTCTCTCTTAACAAAGAAGGCTTCCTTCACCCCCCACTCAAACCACCTGTCTTCTTTGTCCAAAATGTGAACATTTTGGTCCTCAAAAGAGTGTCCTTTGTCCTTAAGGTGTAGGTGGACAGCAGAGTCTTGTCCCGAGGAGGTAGCTCTCCTGTGTTGAGCCATGCGTCTGTGGACGGGTAGTTTGGTTTCTCCAATATAAAGATCAGAACATTCCTCACTGCACTGAACTGCATACACCACTCCGCTCATCTTAGGTTTGGGTGTTTTGTCATTAGGATGCACCAGCCTCTGTCTGAGGGTCCTGTTTGGTTTGAAATGTACTGGGATTTTGTTTTTCAGAGACTCCAGCAACAAATGGGATGACAATGTTTTTGGGTCATGACAAAGTGTGTATGTAGTTTGAATGTGAATATAGTTTTATGTAAATAAAAAAATGTCCAAGACAAAGCTTTTTAGTTACTTGTGAGTATATGTACATTAGCAGACCTAATGGCACCACCTAAAATCTTGCCTAGAGCACCAGATTGATTAGTGCCTGGCCTGGATAGGCAAACAGCTGGAGGAGGATCATAGGTTCAGCAGATAAAAATGATAGCAAGGTGAGAGAGCAGACAGAAAGCTGGGCCATAATCATAACAATCATGGTTTTATTGTGTGTTTCACATCTCATTTCACTAGCCACACCATGGTCTGATTTCAGCCAGATGTGTAGAATCAGTAAATTCTCTAAATAGAACCCGTCTGTCTGTCAAAAAGCTACACATCATGCTTTGATCTAAAGCAATTCAAGAACAGGTGAGAAAAGACATACCATACCATACCATACCATACCAGCTTTATTTATAAAGCACTTTAAAACAACCACAGTTGATACAAAGTGCTGTACAATCCAAAAAAACACAACAAAATAAAAATAATTATAATTAAAAGTAGTTTAAAAACAAGGACATACACTTTAAACTAGATCTCACTGGTGTTGAAAGCCAAGTTAAATAGATGGGTTTTAAGACGAGCTTTAAAAGTGGACAGAGAAGGGGCCTCTCTGACCTGCAAAGGTAAGTCATTCCATAATTTGGGGCCCATAACAGAGAAAGCCCTGTCCCCTCTGAGCTTCCTTTTTGTTCTCGGTACCTCCAAGAGCAGCTGATTTGCTGATCTGAGAGACTGATGGGATATGTGGGGATGAAGAAGCTGAGTGAGGTAAGCCGGGGCAAGATTATGCAATGATTTAAAAACAAACATAAGAATTTTAAAATGAATCCTAAAATATACAGGCAGCCAGTGAAGTGAGGCCAGGACAGGGGTCACATGGTCCCTTTTTCGAGTACCTGTCAACAAACGTGCAGCAGCATTTTGTACTAGCTGCAGACGTGAGAGCAGCGCCTGACTGACTCCAAGATAAAGTGCATTACAGTAGTCCAATCGAGTTGAAATAAAAGCATGGATCACTGTTTCAAAATGCTGCCTGGAAAGAAAAGATTTCACTGACGCCAATCGCCTTAAATGATAAAAGCTGGACTTAACCACGGCTCTAATTTGGCTGTCCAATTTAAAATCACTATCCACCTTAAAACCAAGATCTGTAATAACAGGTCTTGACATCTGTTAGTCTGGACAGTTAAAGGTATAGTGGACGATAATTTCCGAAATGTAGGTAAGAAACACCCAAGTCACATTTTTAACAGCTGCAGAAGCGCAAGACCATCTCATGTGCTCTTCGCGTGAAAGAATCTCCCAAATCCACTCAATAAATCTTCTCATAAACTTGTAAGACAGTTTACTTTTTGCGACTCTCAGCCATTTTCAAAGTAGGCTATAAGGCGAGAGCTGCGGAACTACAAAGAACGGCTGAAACCAAAGCTCACTGGATGCATAAACACTAGAAGTGTGCAGCCAGCAAGAGAAAGCTAGGAAGGAACGTGCATGCACCTTGGCGTTAGGTGAGCTCGTCGCAGTGACCCCCCAGAAAGAAGATCGTCCACTATACCTTTAAGACACCATTGCTAAGGAGTTGGGACTATAGAAAACCACAACTAGAACTATTATTCATAATACAGAAAACGGGGAACAGCGGAGAACCTTTCCAGAAGTGACCAAAATTACAAGATCCATTCAGTAGAACATAAAGACCAATGTCAGGTTTGATAAAAAATCTTGATGATCCCCAAGACGTCTATGAAAATATTCTGTGGACTAATAAGACCAAAGTAGAACTTTTTGGAAGGTGAGTATCCAGTGACATCTGGTGTTAAGTTAGCAGCATTTCAGAAAAGAACACTATACTTGCAAGCAAACATGGTGGTGGTTTTGTGACGGCCTGAGGCTGCTTTGCTTAATTTGGACCTTTACTTCCAAACTCAGGGGAACCATGAATTGTGCTCTCTGCCTGAAGAATATTCAGCCATTAGTTTATTCACCAGAAAATTAAGAACACTACGCAAGTAAACCTCTGAATGTCTCAAAGAAAACAAAAAAGGCTTTCCTTTTGTCAGGATTCTGCAGGCTGTGCTGTCAGCACTGCCTGTTCTCTTCTCTTTTTCCCTCACAGGTGACTGTAGTTGACAGGTGGGCGTGGTGCACACCTGCAGCTCGTTTCGGCAGCTCCGGCTTGGAGCTTATAAGCAGGTTGCAGTCAGCTGAAGGACGCCGGAGTGTTAAACCGTTGTGGTACACTTAGTGGCCACTGTCTCTCGACAGTTTCTCGTTCCTGCGTGACCTGCTTCCCACTGTGGTGCTGCTCGGGCTCCCCGCCTCTGTTCCACCTGCCGGCTCACTTGTCACTCAATCGCCTAGTTCCATCAAGAGAAAGAGTTCTACTGAATCCGTTCTTCCATCCACTCCCCCTGGATAGGTTACTCATACCTGGCGGTAAGCACAGCACCACAGATTTAGATTTCCGCATTTGCCTTCGTTAAATCTGTTCCCTTCATTCCAGTGTTTCGGTCACGACATCTCGGTTACTATGGCTGCTCGTTCTGTGAGCATAACATCTCCATAACAAACACCTAAAAACCATGACACCTTTAAGTGATGTTGTCAAGGCTGGCACAAGCAGGGTTAGGTTTAAGGACAATGAGGGCCATCAGCATTAACTCGGGTTGTCTTTATCTGATATTAAAATCAGATTTAATTGAAACATTTAATTGTGACAAAAAAGATAAAACCAGTAGAAAATACCCTTTTAAGGCACTGTATATAAACAATGATGGGCTTGGATGATTTTAATGATGGATTTGAAGCGTTCTTTTTACAGGGCGTGTTTCAGGGGCTTTGTACAAAGAACAACTGTAATTATTTATATCAATCAGATTTAGATTAGAATTATTGTGGATTTTCTCTAATCCCAAAGAGGTCAACACTGTACATACATCCTCAAATGTGTACATCCATAACCACTAATTACACTTTTAGCGATAATATAAGTAGAAGGGGTTTCTTTTGTCGAGTCAGCTTTTAAGCATAGTCCACAAATGTTCAATAGGATTGGAACTGGGGCCAGTCCAGAGGCCTAATGCAGGCTCAGTGCAGACTATTATAAACTGCAGTGGCGTAGGAATAGGGGGGGCAAGGGGGGCAAGTGCCCCCTCACTTTTTGGACTTTTGAGATAAAATTTCATTTTAACCTTTTCCATTATTTTGATAAATACAGCAATAAGAAAGCTATCAATATCAAAAAGAAGTATTTGGCTACCTAATTAATTGATAGTGTTACTGTCATTGAATTCAATTTTTATTATTAATTAATTTGTTTTCTCTTAATTCAATTCATTATCTTTTTAATGTTCAAATTCATTATTATTTTGCTTAATATGGGTTAAGCTTCAGTACTCTTAGTATGTGTAAATTGTTTACATCTTGTATGACTATGTGCTGTTTACTGGGACCTAGTTAATAAGTAACATGTGTGGGCATCTTCTCGGTATCCAACTTTTATGAGTCTGTCCGCTTAATGACCTCTTGACTCATGCGCTATAGTCACTTCCTTTAAAACCATTAAGACAAAGAAGACAAGGTTTAAACCAAGACCTAGGATAACCTGAATTTTTACAAGAACCCACCGATTCCCAGCGTAGTAAGTTATATTATTTTTATTATCAATAATTGCACATTTATGGGCTGCATAGTGGCGCAGTGGTTAGCACTGGTGCCTTGCAGCAAGAAGGTCCTGGGTTCAGGTCAACCCTGGGCCTTTCTGCATGGAGTTTGCATGTTCTCCCTGTGAATGCGTGGGTTCTCTCCGGGTACTCCGGCTTCCTCCCACAGTCCAAAAACATGACTGTTAGGTTAATTGGCTTGTCTAAATTGTCCTTAGGTGTGAGTGTGTGCGTGAATGGTTGTTTGTCCTGTTTGTCTCTCTGTGTTGCCCTGTAACCAGGGCCGGATTATCCATAAGGGCCAGTGGGCACCAACCATGGGGGGGCACCACATGACACATGCTTTAAAAATATATTTTTCATAAATTGTTATATTATTTACTTGAAATTGTTGAAAGACCATGCATTATTCGTTTTATTAGTAAATAGTAAATTACATAACAGAAATCCCCTTGATTATGTCTGATGTTTTTTGACCGGGGGGGGGGGCTTTGAGGTATAGTGCCCAGGGCCACCACATTGTCTTAATACGGGCCTGCCTGTGACAGACTGGTTACCTGTTCAGGGTGTACCCCGCCTCTCGCCCAGTGAACGCTGGAGATGGGCACCAGCAACCCCCGCGACCCGATGAGGGAATAAGCAGGTCAGAAAATGGATGGATAATTGCACATTTGTTATGTCAAAACCATTTTACTCTGAAATCAATATTAGTAACTTTAAAGGGGAAGTCCGATCAACAAAGAAAAATCAGAGGATCATTAGCTATACCTAAAACAAATACGTTCGTGGTTATTTAATGAATTTAGCGTTAATAAGAAAAAAAAAACATAAATTGTCGTCTGGATCACTATGTATGGGGGCCGCCTGACATCACATCCTGTGACGTGGATTAGCGGAGAGCCGATGGCAGTTAGCCGCGCATTAGCAGCTGTAGGAGCTGTTGGACACAACTGCGATCAACTATCTGACCGTCCCTGTCACAACAGCTACGTCAGAACGCAGCTTCTCCACACTGAGAAGAATCAAGACCTATCTCCGTTCAACAATGCAGCAGGACAGGCTTAATAATTGTTTGATTCTGCATGCCCATAAAGACTTGACAGATGAACTTGATTTGAAAAAAGTAGCCATAGACTTTGCCAGCAAGAATCACCGTCGCCTCGGGTTTTTTGGCAAATTTGACTAACCAGGTTGTCTCCTTAAGAATGTTGATATTACTGTTTGCTGTAGTTCAGTATTAACCATTTTGCAGACCATTTATCTGTACTCCAGTTTTTATGTCAAAAAACATTAAAGGTTTCTTCAATGCTGCTGATAATTTTGCTTGTCTGGTCATTTTTACATTTTATGCACAACCTTAAGTTTAATAACCTGTGGTTGCCAATGCCTCTTGGGGTAGTTCTTTGTTTGGTAAATATGTTCAGAAGATAATGATGTGCCTCGAAAAAATAACTCTTAAGCCTACAGTGCTGATATAGATGTAGATGTACTGATTGCTTCTTTAATCAGCATGCTCATTAAACATGTTAAATAGGGGTGCATTTCACTTTTCCTTGCCTATGGACCCAAAAGATTTTTTGGTTCGCTCCGTTTGCCATTTGGCTATAATACCTTATCTATCTTATTTGCCCCCTCACATTTTAAAACCTTCCTACACCCCTGAACTGTCCACAATGAAGGCAGAAAAAAGCTCCACAACTGACACCTTCAAACTTGACTGAAATAAATGTGTTAAATCCAGCGAGAAGGAAGTCAGAACCTTGTTGATGGCTATATAATGTGTGTAGCTGAGGTGCCAAGCATACGATCGATCATCTATCTCTTTGTGACAATAATAAGCAGGATTTCTTTAATGTGTTTAAAGAAGTATTGTATGCCATCTTCTGGGAAAACCCAGAAATGACAAGAACATTTGGATGCAGCGTAGAGTTAAGCCCAAAATAAACCACTTTCCTAGGCAGATTTAGACTCAACATGGTTTATGGTTTCAAGGTTTATTTCTGATAGGAAAGAAAAATGAGACAGGCATATTATAGCATTTTTAAACAATGCTGAGTATTGGCTTTATAACAGAATTATCAGTTTTTATTTAAATTTCAATTAAAAAAAACATGTCTGAAATGATTCATATCCTTCTAAATAATCAGTGGAAACTTTTTTTAATTGGCATTACAACAATCAAACCCTTCTTCTAAGTATTTGAAGTTATACGGCCACCTCACAATCACCCTCGTCGTCGTCATTAGGTCTCACATACCCACATATTCTTTATCAGTTTCAAGTCAGAATTCTGACTCCAAAACAGTAATTTTATATCTGGTCAGGGGAAACATGTTGGTCAAATGAAAGAAACACTTTAAACCTAAATCTGCCAGGATATTTGATTTTGTAAAGTGCCTTGAGATGACATGTTTCATGATTTGGCGCTATATAAATAAAATTGAATTGAATTGAATTGAATATTGAATATTTTTTTTGCCTCGAGTTAATAAACTACTATTTTAAGTCTGTCATTTTTAATACAATTCAAAGAGAATGACAGCCCTACATTCTTGTTTTCTGTCTTTGCACAGATGCTATAATTATGCAGAATCAATATGATCATTTGACAGCTGACCATCAGAAGTTAAGCTGTCTTGCTTCTGCAGTTCTGCTGAAACAAAAAATGTAGTCTGACCTGCGTAAACAAATGTTTCTGTTATGCAAATAACTTCTAAACCTCAAAAAATAAGTGATTTGAAATGAAAAAAAAGATGTAAACAAAACTTTAATTTCAATCTAAACCGGCTAATATATTTGTTATTTGAATAACTTTTTGTTTGAAAAAATAAAAAATGTCCTCCATAGAATAACAACGACGACTACAGATATCTATAAAGGCTGGCTTTGTGTTTGTAAGAAGACAAGTATGCTGGTGGGTACTAAGTAGAGGTGAGCGATACTGGAAATATTTCATTGATCCCATACCAAGTAAATACAGGGTCAGTATTGCCAATATCGACACCGATACTTTTTTATGTGTAAGCTTGATGTATCATGAAACTGCTGACCTTTTGATGTTTTTGTGATTTTTACTTTATTATTGCAATTGAATAATAATAATAATAATGTTCAGGTCATAGTGTTTTTTCTAATCCACTTCTTATGATATTATATCTTTCAATTCTTATTATTCGCCTGCACTGCGGGTTCCAAGCCCGCAGTGCAGGCTATGCCGGCTATGCCGTTCTTCTGCTCTGTGAGCAGAGAACACTATTGTTTTTCGTGTGTTTTTAAATTATTTATTAGGGTTCCAAGCCTGCAGCGCAGGCGAACGGCCGTTCGTCTGCTCTGTGAGCAGAGAACACTATTGTTTTTCGTGTGTTTTTAAGTTATTTATTAGGGTTCCAAGCCCGCAGCGCAGGCGAACGGCCGTTCGTCTGCTCTGTGAGCAGAGAACACTATTGTTTTTCGTGTGTTTTTAAATTATTTATTAGGGTTCCAAGCCCGCGGTGCAGAAAGAACAGGCTATGCAACGCATAGCCGTTCGTCTGCACTGCAGTGCAGAGAACCCTATTGTTTTTTGTGCGTTTTTAAATTATTTATTATTACGGGTTATTATTATTCTCCGCTAAATCGCGTTGTGCGGCCCATGCGGATTTGTAACGAACCTATTGAATCAGGTATCTAAGTACAGAACGTGCACCTCTACTCAAACCCAGAAATTCAGACCCCTCAACAACTAGGGGGCACTATAACAAAGGACAATGCGTTTCGGCCTGTAATGACCAAACTACTGGTCCCACACTCAAAAACTTGATGTCACTTTGTTTATTGGATGATTCTGCAAAATAAAGGGAATTGGCACACCCTTCGTTTCCCAGCTAGTTTTCGCGCTACATCGCTACAAAGGTTAAACCTTTCTTGTTAAACTCCTCCTACATTTTTTGTGCAATCCGCGCAAAACTTTATATATAAGCGTGTCATGGACAAATAAAAAAGAGTTAACGCGGCGGATTTTTGAATTTTGACTTTTTCGAAAAGTAACGCTAAAATAAGTGATTGTTAGCTAGCTATCTCTAAATGTAATTGCTGATTATTCTAAAACCCTAACAGATTTTAACATGTCCTTCATAACCCATAGTCCAAATAAGATTTTGCACATGTGACCCGCGTTTGAGGATCGTCCATCACTAGGGGGCGCTGTGATGTCAAGAAATCTACTACGCAAGAATGGCTGATGGGATTTTTACAAAACCTTTTTCGTCCCCTTCCAGTCATAGCCCTTGACTAAACTATTAAATATGGTAATGATTGAAACAAGTGGGCGGGGCCTATTTCCAAAAGTGTGAAAAAAACCTTGAAAACTTCAAAAAATTGCCAAAAATCAATTTTGTGATGTAACGATCTCAGATTTTCAGGATGTAATCCTTGAATAAGGTGTAACAATTCTCTCACTGCATGTATTGAGGTTTTTGAAAGTCCCACACTCTGAATTTTTAAAAGTTTGTGAAATGCAAAAATCAATGTATTTTCCACAAATATTGTTCAATCCCCAAAACAATGGCCTCTATTTGTAAAGCACATGCAGACTAAACTTAGATTTCAGTTTGGTAAAAATCCAGGCGGTTTTGAACTATTTACAAGACGTTGAAATTTAAATGTGCAAGACTATAAAGTTTAATATTTTTTATCTCTAAAACCATTTTATCAATGACTATGAAAATAATCAAGTGCTTAGAGAAGGCACTCTTGGACATCCTTTAATATTTTCAGAATTTTAGAGCAAACCGTTGATTTTTAATGAATATTTTTCGTATTAGGTACCAACATATCAAAAAAAGAATTTTCAGTAAATGATGTTGGCTGACACCTGCTGGTGAAACAAATATAATACAGTAATGAATAACTACCGTTTAACATCTGTTGATGGTCTTAGAGATAATTTTAGTGCCACCAAAGAGTATATATATATATATATATATATATATATAGATAGATAGATAGATAGATAGATAGATAGATAGATAGATAGATAGATAGATAGATAGATAGATAGATAGATAGATAGATAGATAGATAGATAGATGGATGCTATTTATTCACTACTGTCTAACAAAGCTCTGATGCCTTCACGCTGCAGATGCAATTTTGGAGAGACTAAGTCACAAAGACTTGGATGTGTAGACCCGTATCTCTCTACTTAATAATAGAAAAATCACAATATAATCAAAAATGTACACAATATCTTTTCATCTAACTTGTGAAAAGTTATCCCTCGAGCCCTGACATAAATAGTCCCTGTTCAGCTTGAATCAGCAGGATAGGGTAGCAGATCGACCACCCCAAGATGGCGGCCGTAATTCCTGCTCAGCGACAGTGACAGTCGTATGTATGTATGTATGTATGTGTATGTATATATATATGTGTGTGTATGCATGTATGTGTGTATATGTATATATGTATGTATGTATGTATGTATGTATGTATGTGTATTTTTATATATATATATATATATATATATGCATGTATGTGTGTATATGTATATATACACTCACCGGCCACTTTATTAGGTACCCCATGCTAGTAACAGGTTGGACCCCCTTTTGCCTTCAGAACTGCCTCAATTCTTCGTGGCATAGATTCAACAAGGTGCTGGAAGCATTCCTCAGGGAGTTTGGTCCATATTGACATGATGGCATCACACAGTTGCCGCAGATTTGTCGGCTGCACATCCATGATGCGAATCTCCCGTTCCACCACATCCCAAAGATGCTCTATTGGATTGAGATCTGGTGACTGTGGAGGCCATTTGAGTACAGCGAACTCATTGTCATGTTCAAGAAACCAGTCTGAGATGATTCCAGCTTTATGACATGGCGCATAATCCTGCTGAAAGTAGCCATCATGGGTTGGGTACATTGTGGTCATAAAGGGATGGACATGGTCAGCAACAATACTCAGGTAGGCTGTGGCGTTGCAACGATGCTCAATTGGTACCAAGGGGCCCAAAGAGTGCCAAGAAAATATTCCCCACACCATGACACCACCACCACCAGCCTGAACCGTTGATACAAGGCAGGATGGATCCATGCTTTCATGTTGTAGACGCCAAATTCTGACCCTACCATCCGACTGTCGCAGCAGAAATCAAGACTCATCAGACCAGGCAACGTTTTTCCAATCTTCTATTGTCCAATTTCGATGAGCTTGTGCAAATTGTAGCCTCAGTTTCCTGTTCTTAGCTGAAAGGAGTGGCACCCGATGTGGTCTTCTGCTGCTGTAGCCCATCTGCCTCAAAGTTCGACGTACTGTGCGTTCAGAGATGCTCTTCTGCCCACCTTGGTTGTAACGGGTGGTTATTTGAGTCACTGTTGCCCTTCTATCAGCTCGAACCAGTCTGGCCATTCTCCTCTGACCTGTGGCATCAACAAGGCATTTCCGCCCACAGAACTGCTGCTCACTGGATGTTTTTTCTTTTTCGGACCATTCTCTATAAACCCTAGAGATGGTTGTGCGTGAAAATCCCAGTAGATTAGCAGTTTCTGAAATACTCAGACCAGCCCTTCTGGCACCAACAATCATGCCACGTTCAAAGTCACTCAAATCACCTTTCTTCCCCATACTGATGCTCGGTTTGAACTGCAGGAGATTCTCTTGACCATGTCTACATGCCTAAATGCACTGAGTTGCCGCCATATGATTGGCTGCTTAAAAATTAAGTGTTAACGAGCAGTTGGACAGGTGTACCTAATAAAGTGGCCGGTGAGTGTATATATATATATATATATATATATATATATATATATATATATATATATATATATATATATATATATGCATGTATGTGTGTATATGTATATATATATATATATATATATATATATATATATATGTGTATGTATATGTAGTTGTATCAACATCTGCATGCCCTGATTCTGATGAAATGAATTCAGTCTTATTTAAGGTCGCCAGTCACAGGGCTAAAATATAACCGTTTTATTAGACTTCAAAAAAGTTAAATAATGCTTTTTTATAAACTAATGAGTTGTGATAATTAATTGCTGTGCAATAATAGGAAAAACAGACTGATTATTGTAATGTGCGATCTGTGTTAAATTAAAATATATGACGTCATCATAGTGTTGGTTATGTATCCTGCATTCTCCATGGTTGTGGTCGGCCTTGTATGATCATAGGATTGGTTTATATTGAATGTGACAGGGAGTCAGTGGAGTTAATGTACAGGAGTGAAGTAGATAATGTAATGATGAAGCTGCTGTCTTTGTACTAGCTGCAGTTTATGGAGGTTTTCTGGAGGACAGGGAGGGAAGGGAGCTGAAATTGTAAAGTCAAGAGGTGAGTGGACTGTTAACCAGTTTGGCAAAAGTGTGAAGGAAGAACTTGATGCTGCCGAGATGAAAGTTAACCAGGTGATGATGTGGAAAGTGAAGGAGAGGATGGGAGGCTGTCCAGGATGACGCCAAGGCTCTGAAGCTGAAAGGTGGGAGAGATACAGGAATGGTCTATGGATATTGTAGACCTACCAGATTTGGTTAATGTTGACTTTGCACAATAAGCAAGTGAAGTAACTGATGTGGCATGATTTCCACGGCCCGGGAATATATGGGCTGACTTGAAAATCTTTTCAGTCTAACTGATTATTTTTGCTTTAACCCATGGTTATCAAACAGCATGGGATTCATTTCCACTGTTATGCTGATGACACTCAGTTGTATTTGTCCATAAATCCAATCAGTTACTTCGACTGCAGTCATGTCTTGATGACATCAAAAGCTGGATGACTTTAAATTTCCTGCATTTAAATTCTGACAAGACAGAAGTTGTAATCTTTGGGCCAGAGTCCTCAAAAAATAAAGTTCTTAATCAATCATTGCTAGATGGCAGCAATGTTGTTTCTTCCAATTCACAAATAGATGTCTTTGTAAATGGTATGACTTTGTCATTGCGTTCTGCATTAGACAATGTAGCTCCCTTGAAAAAGAAGGTGATTATTCACAGGAAGCTGGCTCCTTGGTTTAATTCAGAGCTGCATTCCTTGAAGCACAATGTTAGGAAATTGGAGAGAAAATGGCGCTCTACACACCAAGAGGAATCCTACCTAATCTGGAGGGACAGTCTATTGTTGTATAACAAGACCATTCGCAGAGTTAGAGCAGCATATTTTTCATCATTAATTGAGGAGAATAAGAATAATCCTAGATTTCTCTTCAATACAGTTGCCAAACTTACCCAGAGCCACAGCTCTGTTGATCCAGCCATCCCCTTAGCTCTTAGCAGTAATGATTTTATGGGATTCTTCATAAATAAAATTGATTCCATTAAAAATAAAACAATTGGCATCCTCCCAAACATGATTACCTCGTCCTCAGTAAGTGAGGCAGCATTGGAGGAATCCTTAGAACCTGCGCAGTGTATGAACTGTTTAAAAGCAGTAGAGCTTTCTGAGCTATCTAAAATTTTAGCTTCATCTAAACCTTCTACCTGTATGTTAGACCCAATCCCAACCAAGTTGTTTAAGGAGGTATTCCCTCTGATCAGTGGTCCTATTTTAGACATGATTAATCTATCCTTAGTAAATGGATATGTACCAAAGGCTTTTAAAGTAGCTGTTATTAAACCTTTACTTAAGAAACCTTCTCTTGATCAAGATGAGCTAGTAAACTACAGACCTATATCTAATCTTCTTTTCTTATCTAAAATTCTTGAGAAAGTAGTTGCTAATCAACTTTGTGAACATTTACAAAGTAATGACCTACTTGAGGAGTTTCAGTCAGGCTTTAGAGCTCATCATAGCACTGAAACAGCTCTGGTGAAGGTCACCAATGATATTCTCATGGCCTCAGATAATGGACTTGTGTCTGTACTTGTCCTGTTAGATCTCAGTGCTGCATTTGACACAGTTGATCACAATATTCTCCTACAAAGACTTGAGCATACTGTAGGGATTAAGGGAAAAGCATTAGGCTGGTTTAAATCTTATCTGTCGGACAGATTCCAGTTTGTTCATGTTAATAATAAATCTTCTTCAAACTCTAGGGTCACCTGTGGAGTACCACAGGGTTCAGTCCTTGGACCAATTCTATTTACTATATATATGCTTCCGGTTGGCAAAATTATCAGACAGCATGGGATTAATTTCCACTGTTATGCTGATGACACTCAGCTATATTTATCCATAAATCCTGATGAATCCAATCAGTTACTTCGACTGCAGTCATGTCTTGATGACATCAAAAGCTGGATGACTTTAAATTTCCTGCATTTAAATTCTGACAAGACAGAAGTTGTAATCTTTGGGCCAGAGTCCTCAAAAAATAAACTTCTTAATCAATCACTGAATCGGATGGCATTAACTTGGCCTCTGGTAATAAAGTTAAAAATCTTGGTGTTGTTTTCGACCAAGACATGTCATTTAAATCCCATATTAAACAGGTTTCCAGAGTTTCCTTTTTTCACCTCCGGAATATCGCCAAAATTAGAAACATTCTGTCCAGGGGTGATGCTGAAAAACTAGTGCATGCATTTGTTACTTCAAGGCTGGACTATTGTAATTCTTTACTATCAGGAAGTCCACAAAATGCAGTTCGAAGTCTTCAGCTGATCCAAAATGCTGCGGCAAGAGTTCTGATGAAAATCAACAAGAGGGATCATATTTCTCCAATTTTAGCTTCCCTTCATTGGCTTCCTGTTAAATCAAGAATAGAATTTAAAATTCTCCTTCTAACGTATAAAGCCCTTAATAATCAAGCTCCATCATATATCAGAGCTCTGATTACCCCGTATATTCCTAACAGAGCACTTCGCTCTCAGACTGCAGGTCTGCTGGTGGTTCCTAGAGTCTCTAAAAGTAGAATGGGAGGCAGATCCTTTAGCTATCAGGCTCCTCTCCTGTGGAACCAACTCCCAGTTTTGGTCCGTGAGGCAGACACCCTATCTATTTTTAAGACTAATCTTAAAACTTTCCTTTTTGACAAAGCTTATAGTTAGAGTGGCTCATGTTACCCTGAGCTACCTCTATAGTTATGCTGCTATAGGCTTAGGCTACTGGAGGACATCAGGGTCTAATTTTCTCACTCTACTGATTTCTACTGTTCTTCATTCTACGGTTCTCCAGTTTTGCATTGTATTACATTGAAATGACTGTCGTCATTTCAGCTTTTAACTTTTTGCTCTCTCTCTTTTTCTTTATAGTAGGTACACCTGGTCTGGCGTTCTGTTAACTTTGACATCATCCAGAGAAGACGGCTCACCCGTTACTACCATCTAATGTAGAACAGATTACTAGATCAATGTGTGCTTCTGTGCTTTTTTGTCTCTCTTGTTGTGTCTCTGCTCTGTCTTCTGTAACCCCAGTCGGTCGAGGCAGATGACCGTTCATACTGAGCCCGGTTCTGCCGGAGGTTTTTTTTCCCGGTAATGGGTGGTTTTTCTTCCCACTGTCGCTTCATGCTTGCTCAGTATGAGGGATTGCAGCAAAGCCATGTACAATGCAGACGACTCTCCCTGTGGCTCTACGGTTCCCCAGGAGTGAATGCTGCTTGTCGGGACTTTGATGCAATCAACTGGTTTCCTTATATAGGACATTTTGACCAATCTGTATAATCTGACCCAATCTGTATAATATGATTGAACTTGATTTTGTAAAGTGCCTTGAGATGACATGTTTCATGATTTGGCGCTATATAAATAAAATTGAATTGAATTGAATTGAATTGAACTTAGCATTAACTTGGCCTTTGGTGATAAAGTTAAAAATCTTGGTGTTATTTTCGACCAAGACATGCCATTTAAATCCCATATTAAACAGGTTTCCAGAGTTTCCTTTTTTCACCTCAGGAATATTGCCAAAATTAGAAACATTCTGTCCAGGGGTGATGCTGAAAAACTAGTCCATGCATTTGTTACTTCACGGCTGGACTATTGTAATTCTTTACTATCAGGAAGTCCACAAAATGCAGTTCAAAGCCTTCAGCTGATCTAAAATGCTGCAGCAAGAGTTCTGATGAAAATCAACAAGAGGGATCATATTTCTCCAATTTTAGCTTCCCTTCACTGGCTTCCTGTCAAATCAAGAATAGAATTTAAAATTCTCCTTCTAACGTATAAAGCCCTTAATAATCAAGCTCCATCATATATCAGAGCTCTGATTACCCCGTATATTCCTAACAGAGCACTTCGCTCTCAGACTGCAGGTCTGCTGGTGGTTCCTAGAGTCTCTAAAAGTAGAATGGGATCCTTTAGTTATCAGGCTCCTCTCCTGTGGAACCAACTCCCAGTTTTGGTCCGTGAGGCAGACACCCTGTCTATTTTTAAGACTAATCTTAAAACTTTCCTTTTTGACAAAGATTATAGTTAGAGTGGCTCATGTTACCCTGAGCTACCTCTATAGTTGTGCTGTGATAGGCTTAGGCTACTGGAGGACATCAGGGCCTATTTTTCTCACTCTACTGATTTCTACTGTTCTCTAGTATTTTGTTCTCCAGTTTTGCATTCTATTACATTGAAATGACTGTCGTCATTTCAGCTTTTAACTTTTTGTTCTCTCTTTTTCTTCATAGTAGGCACACCTGGTCTGACGTTCTGTTAACTGTGACATCATCCAAGGAAGACCGATCACCCGCTATTACCATCTAATGTAGAACAGATTACTAGATCAATGTGTGCTTCTGTGCTTTTTTGTCTGTCTTGTTGTGTCTCTGCTCTGTCTTCTGTAACCCCCAGTCGGTCGAGGCAGATGACTGTTCATACTGAGCCCGGTTCTGCTGGAGGTTTTTCCTTCCCACTAATGGGTGGTTTTTCTTTCCACTGTCGCTTTATGCTTGCTCAGTATGAGGGATTGCTGCAAAGCCATGGACAATGCAGACGACTCTCCCTGTAGCTCTACACTTCTTCAGGAGTGAATGCTGCTTGTCGGGACTTTGAAGCAATCAACTGGTTCCCTTATATAGGAAATTTTTGACCAATCTGTATAATCTGACCCAATCTGTATAATCTGATTGATTTTGACTTTGTAAAGTGCCTCGAGATGACATGTTTCATGAATTGGCGCTATATAAATAAAATTGAATTGAAATTGAATTGAATTGAATGGTCTAGCAGCCAGTTGCGAAGGGGTGTGCTGAAGCCCAGATGTTCCAGTTTTTCCACCAGATGCTGTGGGATGATGGTGTTGAACGCTGAACTGAAGACCAGCAACATGCTCAAGGGGGCGGGGCATGGGTGGGTTTGGAACCCGTTAATAACTGCTTGCAGTTCTAATTTAATTTTGTTTCTGCTGTGTGCACTTGCCTGTTGCTTTAATTCTATAAATTTCCCGTCGTGCTAACACTTTTTAATGGGATAAATGTACCGGGTTCTTTCAAGGTCTTGATTGCACTTTCTGAGTGGGCTCCAGTTACATATGGCATATAATATCTAATGATAATATGACTGCTGCTGAAGATAACCACTCTTATCTACCTATATTCTCTGGAGGTTTGAAACACCTCTATCAATGACGTCTGTCTGGGTCGAGGGTCTGTCAGGGCCAGGTAATGAGCGAAGTTTTGTCTCCTCTCCGTTTCTGTAGATAAACGTTTTCTTGCTCATGGTTTTTCATGTGCTTATATAAATTTGTTGTGTTTCCACTGCATTTAACCGTCTTTTTATTCATTTACGACATTAAAATATAGCCAAATGGCACTTATTTTCCTCTCCTCCGTGGTTTTTCTTTTCCGGCTATAAGACGGGCATACACTGTACAAGTTTTTGCCCTTTTCAGGCCGATTCTTCAGTCGTACGAGAATTTTTTGGATCGGGCCGAGTTTCAGCTTGATCGTGCGTCCTGCGTCGTGTAGTATACGGGGGTAAAGAGGGGCGATTCGCCTCTCACGATCACCTCCCGATCAGGAATCGGACGGTTGGTTGAAAATCAAACATGTTTGAAATTCAGTCGGCCGTCGTGAGTGAACGTGAGCAATCGTGAGCGCGAGCAATCGTGAGCGCGTCGTGCTGTTGAAGCAGAGCTACGAGCCGATTCCCCCCGACCTCGCGCACTGCGCACGCGCAAACAAGGAAATTCTTCTTCGTCTTCTCAAACGAAAACATAGGAGTGGAGAGAAGCATAGACATAATATAAGAGTAGACCTCGCATCGACCACTTTCGCCTGTGTGCGCTGACGGGATTTGGGGGTGCCATCTTAGGGCGGTCGCGCAAATGAGCTGATGGAACGGATCGTGCTACCGGTATGGATCGGGTAGTGACAAGCGCGTTTCATTCTAGTGAGCCTTTTCACTACCCGATCCGTACCGGTAGCACGATCCGTTCCATCAGCTCATTTGCGCATGCGCGAACAGAATAACTTCCGGTAGGCAATATTTTGTTTTTCTTACTTTTTTATTCTTTTGTCTTTTTTCGGGCCGGGGGTTTCTTTTTGTATATCTTTGTATTTGCGTAAATATGGCATATTCTAAGAATGAAACAACAGAAATGCATAAAAATACATAGTTTTTCGTTTTTTTAATAGCAAAAAGGTTTGCCAGTTGTGGTTAGGGAAATAAAAATATATACACCATTTCTTAAAGTACATAAAAAACAGCTATAAACACATATAGGAGTATAGAAATGTATTTGATTTCGAATATTCAGATTTGCATATGAATTTGTGTATTTTGTACTTAATAAATTTATTTTAATAATTTAGGCCTTGGCTTGGTTATGTGTTCTTTGTTCTATTCACTGTTCGGTTTTTGTAAAAAAATAAACAAAGAGGCTACTATAATGACGAGGTCTTCGCTTGTTTATGATGTGTACACCAGAGGGCGCTAAAAGCTCAATCGATAATTTTAACTTTCTAATAAAACAAATTCTTAGTACAAGATTATTTGTATAACAAAATTCACCTTATAATTAAGGATGAAAATATTTTTTTTCCAGTCCTGTTTGAACAAATAATTAAACTAATAGAGTGCATTCAGACAATACAGACAAACGTTGCGCAATAATATATTCCCGGACTTCTGAGCATATCCGATGATGACGTCAAGCAATACAATGGGGAGAATGTAAAACGCATCAATTTCTTCCAGAAAAGTCTTCAATATTTTCTATACGATATAGTTTAGCCTTCTTAATTATTTAGCATTCTGATTTAAGGATAGAAATTTGTATTTTCAGTAACGTAATTACATTGTTTTTTGGCAACCGGGAAGTTATTCTGTTCGCGCGTGCGCAAATGAGCTGATGGAACGGATCATGCTACCGGTACAGATCGGTTAGTGAAAAGCGTCATTTTTAACAGTGAGCATCGACACTTCCGCCTTTTTCTTCTTCTACTGTTGACATTTGGCTTCCGGGTAGACGTGTCCGAGTAGCGCCATCTCTCTACGGGGCTGAGTCCGACGTGCAGATTTTGAACGTACAGTGTGAGCAGACAGGTCGCATCAGAGTGTCGGGCCACACAGTGTAAGAACAGATATCGTGAGCGGTGAACTTTTAAACCCTGCGGTTTCGTTGTACAGTTTGAGCTGTACATGAGTACCACGTTTGAAAATATCGTGCAGTGTATGCCCGGAATATGGCGTTATACTCCACTGATGTTTGCGTGTGGAGTGCAGAGAGAGCTGAGTGGGCGGGCCAGGCTTAGCCTGCATGCTTGATTGGCTGGCGCCGCTGAGCCATGTGACGGTGCAAGACGGTGATGAGAGGATAGGAGGAGCAGCAAAGTGCTATGACAGAATAGATATAAATCGATACTAGGATCGATCTGCCCACCTCTAATCTCTTAACAGTTAGCTGGTTACTCTAAGTAGAGACACGCAGAGGGAGGAAAGCTGTGGCGACTGCAAATGTGGCAAGAAGGACAGCAGATACCTGCAGGAGATTCCTGGTCTTGTAGTTCTTTCAGCTGAGCTGGAAGAAACGAAGTGGCTCAGACATTGCAAGGTAAGCTAACGCTAATGCTTTTTATTATAACCACAATGAAACTAGCTCTACAGGTTTTGTTTGTTGAAATTGGATTTTTTTTTTGGGATGGCCGTTCAATAGACTTAGACAAAATTTACAAAGCAAAATTTTGTTGCATACAGCTTACGAAAATGTAATGAGATTGAAATAAAATAACATTACAATATAGAGTGCAACCGTGATAAGAATGTAACAGTGCAGTAGAAAAACAGTTTTTAAAAAAGTGTGCCGAAGAATGTTCAACCATTTTTATAGTGCAAAGATAATGGTGCAAAAAATGCACTAATTTGAAAAGTTCAATGATGGCAGTGCAATAATGGTGCAAAATGCAGTAAATGTTCAGTTGTGTACTTTTAAATTTAAATGTATTATAAAAGTTCAGCAACTTTGGCAGTGCAACATGATGATGCAAAATGGCCATTAAGTTCAGTTCTGTGCATGTGTGATGCAGAGTCCAGTTTAGAGTTCAAAAGTCTGATGGCAATGGAGAAAAAGCTGTTGCAGAACCTGGTGGACCTGCAGCGGATGATGCGAAGCCTCTTCCCAAAGGACAGCGAGGAGAACAGTCCATGGTGGGGGTGTGAGGGGTCACTGATGATGTTACGGGCTCGTGACATGCAGCGCTGAGATGAAATGTCCTTAATGGAGTAGAGGAGCCCCGATGAAATGTCCTTAATGGAGTAGAGGAGCCTCGATGATCCTCTTTGCTGTTCTCACCACTCTCCTCACGTCGTTCCAGTCGGAGGCGTTGCAGCCTCCGCACCACACAGAGAGACAGCTGGTCATAATGCTCTCTATGGTGCTTCTGTAGAAGGTCGTGAGGATGGGCGGGGGCAGGTGGGCTCTCCTCATCCTCCGCAGGAAGTACAAGCGCTTGTGTGCCCTCTTGACCAGTGACGTGGTGTTCACAGACCAGACGTCACAGAGCAGCGCAATGTTTATGGAAGTAATGGTGAATGCAGTTATTTCTACAAGTGTTTAAAAAATTTTTACTTTAAAAACCCTAAAAAAAAAAAAAACACCAGGATACTGGCTTCTTTTTTAGTGAAAAGATTGTAATGAAAAAGATCTGGGGTCTCATTTATAAAACATTGTGTGGAATCCATACTACCTATGAGTAACAAGTAAACAGAAACTCCTCAGAAGTCTGTTCACAACTCTCAACATCACTTTTTCAAATCTAAATGTCAGGTTTTGCCTTTTTTTAAATAAACTTACCTCCCAAGCCAAAGAGGTGTACAGTTTTCTTTGTTCTTTCCTACTGAGTTGTTTGGAAGGCATGTTCCTCTTGTCAGCAAATACTACAGAGAGACGGGAAAAATAAACTCACTGGAATAATACAAGTAAAAAAGATTTTACAAATAATAATTTTTTTTCAGAGGTTTTTACAGCACTACTGGCTAATTTTTTTGCACAGTGGCCTGACAGGAAAGGTTGTACGAGAGAGAGAGACATGCAGCAAAGGACCACAGGTCGGAGTCGAACCTGGGTCAGCCACGTCAAGGACTAAGGTCCCCGCACATGGGTCGTGCAAACTAACCACTACACCACCAAACCACGCTCCACAACAGATCATTTTGAAAACTTGGTTTGATAGATGGAATTATGAAAGAAAAGTAATCTGATAATGAAAAAAGATACAGTCGTTGTACAGTGTTGCTGTAAAAGTAGCCATTAATTAATTTATTCACTCATCAGTTCATTTAAAGTAGAGACAAAACAGCAATAAAATAAATCATCAAGGGTTGGGCGTCTAAGGAGGCTTTATACATATAAAGGCTCCCTTGGTAAAGCAACTATGTTTATCATTACGATGGGAGCCAGAGCACCATTCTGCTTGGCATGAAGCTGGACATGACAAGGGGGATAAAAAGGTAGAAACAAAATAATACAACACTTGTGCATTTCCATTAGTGCATCTCCATCACAGCATGACCTAATTACATTTTAGGTTTCTTAGGCCAGTTTCTTTGTAAACTGTGAATACCGATTTCAACTACCAGACATTTTTTGTTTCACCTATTCTCTACAACGTATTTTTGAGACTTCAGCTTCCTGTCACCAAAACACAAACGCCATACACAATTTTACTGTCTTTGAGGTCATCACAAAAGGTGAATAATCCAAAAATACCAGTGGACACATGCTAAAACCTTGTCAGCAATTACAACAGGCATTTGATTGCTGTGATACCCATAAAGGCTTTTCCATTAGATTTGAGAATGAAATTAATATTTTTGTACATAACATTTTTAGTTAAGATGCAAAGAAAAATGATTTTTAATGACATCCCTTAAATATTGTCTTATGTTCTCTTTTGGACGATATCCATGTCATTTCCATACACCTCTTGGGTAGATGTTAACTTTAAATCTGCCATAGGTATGAATACATTTGACCATAACTTTAGACTAACTGTAAATGAAAGTGGAAGTGTTCTAACTTTACATGGTGATGTGTGAGGAGGAATACAAAATCACACAAGAAAATATTAGATCAGTTCAGTCTACTCATAGACACTGCCACCTGTGTATGAAGGTAGGCTGTAATCCTACCTCTTTGCCACTAGATGTCAGCAACAGATAATGACAGCTTACTTATTTTCCATCATTACAAGCCTAACTCTTATTTGATGACTCTTTATCTGCACCCACCCTACTTAGAATGGAAATCTGACCCTTCTCCTTTATCACTTGCAGACATACAACACAGATTTCTGTGTAAAGAAACCTATCAGTTATCCGTCAAGGAGACCACTGTGCAAAACTTGTAAAAGATCACTGTAAAGATGGATAGCAGTGGTCAGAATCAGAATCAGAGATACTTTAATAATCCCAGAGGGAAATTACTTTCACGCTGCAGATATACAGATATACAAACATTTTTATATATATATATATATACAACATTCAGGCAGAGCAACAGGTGTGGTCTAAACCTGTTGCTCTGCAGGCCAGATTTTGCAAGGTGAGAGTATTCAGGGTCCAACATTTTCTCTTTGTCAATTAAAAGCAAAAATATATTTTTACTGCTGAATTTACCTGCTCAGCAATAAATTAAACATGCAATATTTTAATTAACCAAAGTTGAAAAGAGCTAAGTATTGTAGATCTGAAAAAGAGTCTCAGAGGTTTTCTTAATAAGAGAGGTGTTTCTTAAAGGAGCAAGTAAGATATTTACTGTAAAATCAACCTAAATCATTCTCATTTGTCACCTGGGACGGAAGCGACATTCCCTGTAAACAATTGGTCCTCTCTATCAACAATGACTTAGTCACGTTGTTTTCCTTTCAAACCTAGAGGCACGGTCCGGAATTGCTTCGATTCAGTGTTGCCCGTGTTTACTGAGCTAATCATATGAGAGTTCCCAGGGTTCTCAAAATAGAGGGCAGCATTTGGCATTTTATTTTAGTAAAAGAGCAGCAGCCTGCAAACATGGAAGCCAGTAAGAGAAGCAGACCAGAAATAGAACAGAATATAACATCATATACCTATCCTGTGAAAGTAAATATTCAGTGCAACAATGGACCATGAAAGGCATTGTGTATGTGTTGTTCCAATTTTAACCACTAGGTGTCATTATTACTTATTGTTCCTTTACGTTTTTTGGGTCTGTTTTTGTCAGAGTTTAGCCCCTCCTCTCTAACTCCTTAACTATGAGAGGTTAACTCTATCCAGGAGCCCGTTCTTCGTACGTTGCTTAAAACATCCGAGATCAAATGAGACATCCAAGATAATATCATCGTGCTAATCATGATCCGGCTAATTGGGTTCTTCGAACACACCTGTTGTTTATGATTAGTATCGCTGGATTGAGTTGCCAGTTGTGGTTAGGGAAATAAAATAACTGCGCGTTCATGCGTTGCTTTAAAAGGGGAAATGTGTCGATATTAGAAACAATGATCAGCAACGCTGCTATTGGCTGTTCAGCATGGCCAAAGATCGCGCACAGTTTTTCTCCCAAGCAGAACACGAGCTTTTAATGGAAGGTTATGCCGAATTTGAGTCATTAATTAAAACGACAGGGGATTTACACAGTAGTCACAAAAAAGTTACTGGAATATTACAAGCAATAGTGAATTAAAGAGTTTTAAACAACTTCAAGATAACTATAACCTGGAAAAATGTGATTTCTTTAGATACCTTCAGCTAATATACCATTACAATAAAAAATATAAAATTTTTAGGAGGATGAGACAGGTATACTTAAAATCTTATTAGATTCCAGCAACGGAAGACCTCCCAAAAAAAAACAATATCCAAACTATACTCATGTCTACAAACAAAGATAAAATGTAATACAACATATCTTAAGGTTAAATAGGAAAAAGAAGCTAAAATAACAATAACTGATGATATTTGGTTAAATATTTGTAATTTTGTGATCCACACGTCAAGTTCTGCCCTATGGAGGGAATTTTCCTGGACATGCATGGTGCGTTTTTTTGTTACACCTAACATTAAAAGTAAACATTGTATCGACACTGAGAAGGCAAAATGTCGGAGGATCTGTGGGAATGTGTCTGCAGGACATTTTCATGTCTTCTGGGAATGTACTAAGATCGCATCCTACTGGTCAGGAGTGATAAAAGAAATCAATACTAAAATGGACTTAAATTTATGTCAGAGCCTCCATGGGACCCACTAGAACATGGGGACAAGTAAAAGTGAAGTACAAGAATATTCTACAAAATGGTAGCCTTTAATGATAATACTGTAATTTAAAAAGCCACTTTTTCCTCTGTTTAATAGCCACTTTTAAATGAACTAAAAAAAAACCTCTTTGGATGGACATAAATAAAAATCACTCCTCCGTGGTGAACACTTAATGTGTGGTAACAAATTAATTATGTAAATAACAGCCTCACGAGAAAAACAATATCTCTTGTTATGCCAGAAGTTGGTTGAATATGCTTATTATTATTATTAATTATAATTTGGCATTATAATTTAAATAATAAATCATTCAACTCAAAATTCCGCTACAACAAAATATAGTTCAAATGGTGGTGATGTTAGCTATAAGCTTGTAAGTATTTATACCATTAATGCATTAGTTAATTTGCTGTTATGAACTCATTTATGCTGGGATAAATGATCTGGTCGGACTTGTGACCGACGAGGTTTATCCGGCAGGCTATGAGAACCCCAATGTAACTGCAATTAGAGTTTAAATCCTTATTCGTCTATCACCATCCAATGATATTGTCTCTGTATTAATGTCAGATGTTAACTCCAAAGGAGGTTAGCTCTGATTTCTGAATAACCAGGCAACTGTGAATTGGATTGAACACAAAACAATGTCTATTCCGCAGTGGTGTTTTATTGAACCAAAAGCAATTCCCTGTTACAGTAATTCTCTGATTCAACGACTTTGGAAATCTTACTCACTACTAACTAACACGCAAAAAATATATATGGAGATAAAAGAATAAACAAAACAAACAAAACGAAAGGAAAGAAAAACAAATGGATTAAAATGAGCGGTTGCAACTCTTAGTTCAGCTCACGGTTGTTTAAACCACATTCAGAACATCGGCATTTCACATAGCATTGACAGACAGAGCAGCTGTGGGAGTCCTACCGGACGCTTTGATGCCTTACAAAGCTATCAGCTAAGCTACCTACAATGCAGTCATCCGACACCCTCCCAAGATGGCGACTATGATGACGTATGCTCTGCAAATTTGCGTGAAGCGTGAGGGGAGGTCTTAATGATGTCACCGCGCTTACGCTAAGGTGAGGTGGTACCTCGCTCCGAGAGGGAGTGGTTTACGCTCTGGTTCAAAGAGAAACCGCGAACTAAGATTCAAACAAAGCGATCAAATTCTCTGATAAGGAGAAGCAAAAGAAAAGGGGGAAAAGCATGGAGGAAGATGAAAAGAACTGAAACAGTGACCCACGGCGGGGTTATAGATAAACCACAATCAACACAGCAAAATCAAATGTAAAATGCATGCACATACAAAGAAAATATTCAGCAAAATAATTCCAACTTCGTCGTGGAATAAAAGCATTAACCTAAGCCTACAAATTTCTACGTCTGCCCAGGCACTTCTAAACACCCTGTTGGTGAGACAGAAATAAAAGGGGAGAACCCCGTTACTTTGAGGTGGTCCGGAGTGAAAGTCCCGGCTTCGGTCCGAAGCGCTCCGGATCACGCGACGTCCTGAACGCGTCTTGACGACCGCAGGGTCCGCAGGCTGCAGCGGGGACCAGACTGAGAGAGTTCCTTCGTCTTTCTCTCTCTCTCTGGGCTCCTAGACGCTTGTTGGGCCAAACAACGCGTCGTCCTCTCTCGATCACTGGGAGATAAGGCGGCTTCCAGTATTTGATCAGAGGGAATTAAAGGTACCTTTTTGAGTCGACCTCCTGTCTGTACAGGGAATAGTTTTGCTTCGAAAAAAATCTCGGTCCAGCGAGAAACTCGAGCACGTGGCGTGGGATTTTCCCAACGGAGTTAAACAGCTGTGTGTCTTCTCGGTTGGCAGGGCGCCAGGGAAGAAGATCGATTGCGGGGTGCAACCGAGTTTTATCAACTTTACCCTAGCAACGTTATCGGTTGCTAGGCGCCGGCCATTTTGGGCCGCGTTGCATGATGGGAGTTGGTGGTCATTTTGACCACCATGCATCATGGGAAATGCAGTCTGTCACGTCCTGACATGGCACAACATACCCCCCTTTAGCTTTGAAGAGTGGGATGCTGGTCACAGTCTTTAAAGCTACAACCAAGTCCATTCTGGCGTGACGAAGATCCGTTGTGCATGAGTTGAACAACCTAATAGTCTTTCTAGTAGTCCTTCGGGATTCATGCAGTTCAGTTCATCATCCAAGAGAAAGGAAAAAAAAAAAAAAAAACATTTATTGTGCCTGGGTCAGTGACCTAGCCTGGGCAGACTAAGCTATAGCTAGTAATTTCTATTGGCTAATAAGGCAACAATAAGGTAATAAAAAAAAAGAAAATGCAAACTTCACAATCACCATTGTCGATACATTCATTGGTCATAAGGTTTGAACTTTGAACCAAAGAAAGGAGAGAGGGAAAAGGGAAAGGAGAGAGACAGCGGTTCGTAGTCTAATCAGCTTGTGGCCTTTGAGGAGCTGATGTTACGAACCTGGGGGCGACGAAGGTGAGGGTGTCAATCCTGGTTTGCAACTGTTTGATCTGCTTGTATGCTGCATATGCCATCGCCGTAGTGATGGCCCATCCAAATACAAGGAGAACCACAATAATGGTCATAATGTGAGTGTCGGTCGACTCTGTAGCTCTGGGGAAGCGAAGCAGAGGGACCGAGCTCAACTCTGATGGAGTGAGACTGAATTTAATCAGCTGGGTGCCTGCAAGTAAAAGCTGTCTTTCAATGCCGACATCAATGCTGAAATTGTATCTCTTAAAGACATCTATTATTTCAATCTCTGAGTCATATTTGTCAACGTCAAGGTGATGCAGAACCATGTTTCCAATGTGGACTACAGCACCTTGAGGTGAGGAACAGAAAATGGATTGCATGGACATACCCAGTGGATGTCCTTGGTTTTGGTACACAAATCCAAATTAGGGACTAAATAAAGTTTGGGGTCGGCATCATGATAGGCTAGCATCGAGGGGGTTTGTAGGTGTACGTGGGTCTCACCTTGCCAAAAACCGACATTCAATACTGATTTAAGCCTATACACGTTAGCTCTTTCAATGATGGGAAGGTTTAGCATAAATCCTATCTCCAAGTTGTCAGGATTTACAAATATTGGAATTGCACTACCTAGGCTGTAAGCCAGGTGTGTTTGTGGTGGTTGCAGTGTTTCACTAGAGGCAGATTTGAGAACCTTTTCAACCAAATCTACTGGTACCAAGTACGGAGGAATCCGTCCTTCAGCAAGGCTATTTACGGATGAGCTAACCTCTCGAGTGAGGTCCTGCATTAAATCTCTAACAACCTGAGTATACATCATGTCATTCTTTACCACTTCTGTGAGCGTTTCCAAAGAAATGCATGGTGTTATTGCTGAGTGTGAATTTATAGACGTGAAGTTATGTATGGACATTTGTTTTATTAGTGCACGTTTAAAATGTCCTGATTGAACATGCACTTGTCCTGTTTAATGCTATGCATTGTTCTCTTCGGCGGGGGCGGAGTTAGGCTCCGTTCCCTGTGAGGAGAGTTTGGTGGACGGTTTAATTTGGTTCGCATGAACCCATTTGTGCTCCGGGCTTTGCACGCTGGCCTCTAGGTTCTTTTGAGCCCACGTGAAAGTCGTTTGGAGATGGTCTTTTAAATCAGCGACGCACTGGTGTGCCGTGTAGACGGTTGTCACACTGACGTCTTCGGGCTGGTAGATGAGATTCAGAGGAAGTGTCATTTGTCTCCCTGTCATCGTCTGGAAAAGTGTCACCCCTGTGGAGCATGGTGAGGTAGAGCGGATTAGCATTAGGACCAAGGGAAGCTTTATGTCCCAGTCCCTGCCATGGCTGCTGGCATGTTCCTTTAACATACTGACCACGGTGCGGTTCATTCGCTCCACCTGTCCCAATGACTGTGGGTGTGAGGGGATGTGGAATTTAACTTCCACGCCCAACATGTCGAAAAGCGCGGTCATGATGTTTGACGTAAAATGCGTTCCTCTGTCCGAGTCGATGGGCAGGGGAAGGCCCCACCGGCTGAAAACGCGATTTAGCAGCAGGGCTGCTGTGGTGACGGCGGTGTCGTTCGGTGCCGGCAAACATTTGACCCATTCTGTGAAGCTGCCTGTTATTGTCAAAAGATATTTGTTATCTCTTGACGATTTGGGGACTGGACCGATCCAGTCAGTCTGCAGATGTGACCACAGAAATGTAACCCCCCTTCGCTGAAGCAGGGCTCGGTCTAGCGGTTGTGTGAGTTGTAACTGGCAGCAGGTTAAGCAGCCTTGTACATACTCCTGGGTGTCCTGGGCCGTTGAAGGCCGGGACGCCACCTGTAGGAGAGTTTTCAGATTAGCTTTGCAGCTTCTGTGTCCTCCTACTGGTGAGTCATGGACGTGTGTCAATGTGATCCCAAGTTCGTTTGAATCTTTGGGCTGAATGGGCTGAAACTCATGGAGCAGCTCTTTAAGTGCTGTTCTCTCTGTTTCAGTGGTCAGTGCATCAGCTTGTTCCAGCTGCTGCATAATTTCTGTTTTGAAACCAGGGCAGGGCTCAGTGGATGAGTCCTGGTTCTCTGGTTGATTTGGTGCCGGTTCTGTTGGGTTGGTTTCTATCGTATACGCCAACAGGTTTCCTTCAGCGTCAAGTGTAGCACCACAAATGGATCCAGCAGGCCGAGCTTCATGTCGCCTGGTTTGGATCATGTTGGAAGGAAAAGTAAACACAGTGTTTGGCGAGTCCTGTCTGCCGGTCAAGGATAAAGGCAGGTCTCCAATGACAGGAATGCTCAGCTCAAGGTCGGGGAAGGAGCTTTCGATGAGCACCCCAAGAGGTTTCTTCGCCACCACTTGGATCGGCATGTGGGTTGGATTCTCCACTAGAAGGTAAGCTGAGCGGTTATTCAGCTCAAGCAGGGGTGTGCCCCGGATGATCAGGTTGGATTCCTGGAAATAAGAAAGAGGTTGGAAGAAAACCTGTGTGTTCTGTATTTGTTGTCCTTTCAGGATGGCTAATCTAATAGGTACACCTGCAGTCTGTGGTGGTATTAGCATGTTTGTTTCGCTAGCCACCTGGCAAGCCTGTGGGATTGTTTGCCCTGATCGCATGACTTCAGGGGTGCCCAGGAAGGAACTTGGGGTCACGTGAGCCTGAGCCCACAGGACCTGATTGCAAGTGTCCAGCTGTGCACCTAGCCGTACCAGAAAATCAGCACCAACAAACACTGGAGGATGTAAATTCTCCACAATGCTGAAAGGATGAGAGAGCTGCCTTGTGCCAATCTGTGCATAAAGTATGCACACCCCCGTTGCTTTCAGAAGCCGGCGAGGCCAGTCTGCTGAGAGCAAATAGTGGCTGTGTTTTGTTTCAGCCAGATGGGGCTTTTCACGGCACAGAGAGCTGTACAGATCTCTGCTGATCGCAGATTTCTCTGACCAAAGAGCCAGCAGCACGTCTGGCATGAATGTGCTTTCCAGGTGCACACCTTCGGCCACTCTGGGGTTATAGGGTTCACCTCCAGAGTGTTTAAGTGAGCAAAGGAAAGATGTGTGGCTGCAGAGAGAAGTTCTCTGATCGCTGAGAAGCGGTGGTGTGGCAGAGGATTTTGAAATCGGCTCTGTTGAAGGCAGAAATGGTGCTAAGAGTTCTTTGGGCTCTTCTGAGCAGGTCACCTGGTTGATAGGGACGGACGGTCCACTTCCAGAAGTAAGAGGCTTGGGAGTCCCCACTTGGGCCCAAAGATGACCATGATGGCAGTCAATGAGTGGAGCTAGCCTGTTCAACAGATCCTGACCCACAAGAAAAGGTTCTGTGTCCAAAGTACAGATGTAGATGGGGTGAACAAGGGTCATGTCACGGAAAGTGATGTCTAACCACGCCCGTTTGGTGATGCATGACTGATCCTGAGTGTAGCTGGTGATGCCCACGTTACAGGTCTCCACCTGGAACGGTTTCCCAAGAGACACCATAGCTCTGGTCACCTCATCAAACAAATCTGAACACATTAGACTGATCTCGGAACCTGTGTCTAACAGAGCATTTGCTGTGACACATCCTCCTATAACTGTCGAGCAGTATAAGCGATGCGCGTTTTCACGATGGTTTAGCTCACCTAAAAACCTTAGAAAAGGGGTTTTCTGATCACCTGCTGATGGGATCTTAGAAGGTTGTTGGTGAATTTTTGGTTGGTTCCCCCACTTAATCAGATAAACTCTGTTAGAAGGGGGAGCCTGGTCCACGCCTAGTCATGCTGACGTGGGTTTTGGGCCTGGTTTCCCAGGAGGGTCGGCAGGATTGGATGGTGGCGAGGACGGCTGCGGCGCGATCTGACGCACCGTGTCGGCTAGCAACCTGCGAAAAGTCTCCTCCATCTCCTTTCTCATTGACTCTTCCATGCGCAGGTTCCAGCCTTTGTTGTCATGTATGCCTTTCTGCTTTTTCAACCTGTCAGTTTGCTTACCGTGTCGGGCTGGATTCGGCCTGTGCCATTTTTGAAACCTCTCACCTTCCATGCTGTCATGCTGACCTCTCCTATCATGAGAAGCTTTCTTCTGCTGCGGTTCTACACCGTGTTGCTTCTTGAAACCAAATCTAGTTTTAGGTTTAGAGGGAGGCATCTCATGTCCCTCCAGACCTAACCTCTTTTCTGGTTCGATCTGAATCTGTAGAACCTTTTTATCACTGTCGGCTCCTTTGTTGGGCCGGACCCGTGTTTCCCATGCAACCTGCGCGTATTTCCTGATTTCCTGCATGGTAAGTCTCTTGGTTCTACAATGCATGGTAACCTCATAACGCACGCTTTCATGAAGATTATGGAGGAACAAAGATTTGAAAGTGTGGTCTTCCTCCAAGCCGGGAGCATTTCGTCCCTGAAAGTAAGCAGCCCGTAAACGGCGGTAATACTCCTTGGGCGCTTCAGTTCTCTTTTGCTGAATTGCAAAAGCTCCAAGAGTCGCAGAAGCTGGGTCTGTGAACACAGAATATTCTTCTCTTAAAGCCTGACAAAGAGCTGAGTAACGGTCACGTGTAGCTGGAGGGAGGCTTTCTATGAAAACATGGACACTTCTGGACGTGGTTTTCCAGATAAGCTTCAATTTTTCTCGAGCTGAGGGGCTATATAAGTCTAGCAGACAGCGCTCTACCTCTCTGAGATAGTCATCAATGGTGGATTCTGTATTGCTAGGATCAAAACGCTCTATGTCTCGGGCCAGGGACTCAAGCTGACGCATCCGCAGTCCCTGTTCAGGGATCGGGGCTGGTCCATCTGAGTCCTCTCCTGACGACTCCTGCCTGTGGTAACCACGATAGCAGGGGGGCTCTGGTTCTGACCACCCACCTGGCATCGGCGGCCGTTCGTGGGACGCCGGGGGACCCTCCCTGTCATGAACTCTTGTCCGTGGACGCAGTTCAGAGGAGTGGGGTTTACCTGTGTCCCAGGAACGGTGCTCCCGTCGCCCTGGTGGGGGGAAAGGATCATAGCAGACAGTGTCAGGGGTCAGGTGGGAAGCAGGTGTTTTCCCATGATTTGCATCATGTGCATCAGTCCTGATTGCCACCGTAAGTTGTTTAGGCATTTCTTTCCGTATCACACTGCTATATCTGTCCTGACCTTCGCTTACCCCTTGCTCAGAAGGTGTCTGAGGGCCCAGTTCATCCAATGTCCTCCAGGTGTGATCCCCATGTTTTCCCTCAGATCCTTCTGGCTGCAAGCTAATGAGATCCTCCTCTCGCTCCTCTGTGAGATGACAGCTGCCCTGAACACTTCTCTGTTCTAGCTCTTTGATTCTTTCCTCAGCTGAGACACGCCTCTCAGTCTCTAGCACTAACCTTCGGTGGTACAACGCAGATAATTCACCCAAAACATCTGCTACCAATCTATCCTTTGGCTTGCTTTGGACCTCCTCCACCAATTCCTGAATTTTTCTCTCACAGTCCTCTATGTTAAACTGATTCAAGCGGTCTTGGTCCTCCGGTGTCATTTTAAGCAGTGAGCTAATGACACCCTGAGCCTCCATTCCAATGGAGGATTGTGGACCTTCAGCTCCTTTGACTGAAGAACCTTTACTATCCATTCTTTGTCAGCTATGGATAGAAGCACAACAACTGTAGCTCAGCACTACACAACAACAACAATCAAATAACAACACTGTAGTTTAGCTCAGCGCTAAACAACAACTGCTAACAACAACGCTGTATTCTAGCTTAGCACTAAGCAACAACGCATACACTTTAGTTTAGCTCAGCGCTAAACAACAACTGCTAACAACAACTGTTAAGTGGCTTCACTTTACTGTCAACAGCAACTCGCACTACGACTGACACTTTACTGCAGGAAGTGTGGTCAAATACGTGCGTTTAATTAGGCTGCGCAGGGGAAAATCAACCCTGCGACTTACAACTCCTATGTTTAGGAACGGTTAATATGCTTGTTTAACTTTGAGAATATTAACTGTGAGTGACATGGACCACTAACCTTTCGGCCAGTAATTAAGTGATAAAGCTGTGGCTTTGTTTGTGATGCAAGTTATTTAAGAACAGGTGCTCTACACATGTGTGGAAAATAGCAAAGTGTTTGGAACTTCAGAGGTGGCAAAGAATGACAGTTAAAAACCGCTAAATTGCAACCTTAGTTTCAAAATCACAGCTCAATTTTGACCACTTATGATGAGCAGAAGGGGGAAAAGAAAGAAAAATAATTTAACAAAATTAAAAGTTTAAAAAAAAAATTTCAAAAGGAATAAAAAAAATTATAATAAGTTGACAAAAATTATTAAAAGGAGTAACCGTAAAGAAAGTTTTAAGAAACTGACATTCAAATATCCATTCAGGGAAGCCGAGTGCTTTCACCTGAATTTTTAACCGTGACTGCAACTACCTATCCTGGCCACCAGATGGAGGCAGGGTGCCCTTCACTTTTGGGAAGACTGAGCTGTAATTACACACAATGTCCAGCCGATGGGGAATCGTTTCCTTCATCAAAACAATTATGATGCAATTACACACAACGTCCACCAGATGGAGGCAAGGTCTCTCTTTTCAGAGCAGAACACGACACAGGAGATAAATGATCAGTAGCAGACGCTGGAGGCGCTGTACGTTCTAGTCAGTTCAGTCTAACTAACTCCAGGTTTAGAAATCAATATTCAAACCTCAGGTTAACAACCTCAAACCACCACAAACACGTACATATTTAGTAGGAGTACTTCCTTAATCAATTATGACTGAATAGCCCTTTTGGCAAGGTGAGCAGTCAAAATGCTGGAATGTAGATTGTGTTCATTAAATTCATAAGTTGCTGGTTATTCAGTTTAGTCTAAAGGAACGCCAAATAAGTAGACTAGCCCACCCGGGCACGCCAGTAAATGTTATGCCAGAAGTTGGTTGAATATGCTTATTATTATTATTAATTATAATTTGGCATTATAATTTAAATAATAAATCATTCAACTCAAAATTCCGCTACAACAAAATATAGTTCAAATGGTGGTGATGTTAGCTATAAGCTTGTAAGTATTTATACCATTAATGCATTAGTTAATTTGCTGTTATGAACTCATTTATGCTGGGATAAATGATCTGGTCGGACTTGTGACCGACGAGGTTTATCCGGCAGGCTATGAGAACCCCAATGTAACTGCAATTAGAGTTTAAATCCTTATTCGTCTATCACCATCCAATGATATTGTCTCTGTATTAATGTCAGATGTTAACTCCAAAGGAGGTTAGCTCTGATTTCTGAATAACCAGGCAACTGTGAATTGGATTGAACACAAAACAATGTCTATTCCGCAGTGGTGTTTTATTGAACCAAAAGCAATTCCCTGTTACAGTAATTCTCTGATTCAACGACTTTGGAAATCTTACTCACTACTAACTAACACGCAAAAAATATATATGGAGATAAAAGAATAAACAAAACAAACAAAACGAAAGGAAAGAAAAACAAATGGATTAAAATGAGCGGTTGCAACTCTTAGTTCAGCTCACGGTTGTTTAAACCACATTCAGAACATCGGCATTTGACATAGCATTGACAGACAGAGCAGCTGTGGGAGTCCTACCGGACGCTTTGATGCCTTACAAAGCTATCAGCTAAGCTACCTACAGTGCAGTCATCCGACACCCTCCCAAGATGGCGACTATGATGACGTATGCTCTGCAAATTTGCGTGAAGCGTGAGGGGAGGTCTTAATGATGTCACCGCGCTTACGCTAAGGTGAGGTGGTACCTCGCTCCGAGAGGGAGTGGTTTACGCTCTGGTTCAAAGAGAAACCGCGAACTAAGATTCAAACAAAGCGATCAAATTCTCTGATAAGGAGAAGCAAAAGAAAAGGGGGAAAAGCATGGAGGAAGATGAAAAGAACTGAAACAGTGACCCACGGCGGGGTTATAGATAAACCACAATCAACACAGCAAAATCAAATGTAAAATGCATGCACATACAAAGAAAATATTCAGCAAAATAATTCCAACTTCGTCGTGGAATAAAAGCATTAACCTAAGCCTACAAATTTCTACGTCTGCCCAGGCACTTCTAAACACCCTGTTGGTGAGACAGAAATAAAAGGGGAGAACCCCGTTACTTTGAGGTGGTCCGGAGTGAAAGTCCCGGCTTCGGTCCGGAGCGCTCCGGATCACGCGACGTCCTGAACGCGTCTTGACGACCGCAGGGTCCGCAGGCTGCAGCGGGGACCAGACTGAGAGAGTTCCTTCGTCTTTCTCTCTCTCTCTGGGCTCCTAGACGCTTGTTGGGCCAAACAACGCGTCGTCCTCTCTCGATCACTGGGAGATAAGGCGGCTTCCAGTATTTGATCAGAGGGAATTAAAGGTACCTTTTTGAGTCGACCTCCTGTCTGTACAGGGAATAGTTTTGCTTCGAAAAAAATCTCGGTCCAGCGAGAAACTCGAGCACGTGGCGTGGGATTTTCCCAACGGAGTTAAACAGCTGTGTGTCTTCTCGGTTGGCAGGGCGCCAGGGAAGAAGATCGATTGCGGGGTGCAACCGAGTTTTATCAACTTTACCCTAGCAACGTTATCGGTTGCTAGGCGCCGGCCATTTTGGGCCGCGTTGCATGATGGGAGTTGGTGGTCATTTTGACCACCATGCATCATGGGAAATGCAGTCTGTCACGTCCTGACATGGCACAACACTCTCTACAATTACACTGTCACGCTGCGCTAAAGGATCCTGTCTGTCTCGCAATGCGCGATTAATTCGAAAAGCTCTGCGCATTATTCTTGCACCTTCCGCAACAGGTTGCTGTCGTAAAAATGGACAAGACATGGCTACGACAGACTTCCCATCTCCTCCCTTTATAAAGCCGCAATCTAATCCTGTTTACATGAAATGTAAACCTCGCGGGCAGGCTTAAGTTTGCGCACACGTTGCTATGACAGCATGTCCAGGATGACTTTCGAAGAACCAAACAATCCAAGATTATGCCAAATCGTCAACAATCAAATCCAGCTAACTGAGTTAGTGACGTACGAAGAACGGGCCCCAGCTCTCCATCTAACACAGTGGTCTTAAACTCAAATCCTCGAAGGCAGGTGTCCTGCAGCGTTTAGATGTGTCATGCCCTACACACCTGAATCAAATACCTAAACTACCTCATTAGCATTCAATCACGCTCTGCAGAGCCCCACTAATGAGCTCATATTGGAGTCAGGTGTGTTGAAGCAGACACGCTTCAGGAAAAAAAGCTGCAGGACACCAGCCTTCATGGACTGTTTAAGAACACTTATCTAATGGGTTCAAGATTCCTAAGTCTGTCGGGTGTTACCCAGTCCAGAATTCTGAGGTGGTTTCAAGGGATAAATAATTTTGGTACAGAGGCCGATGGCTAATGTCAGCCAGATAGCTTACACACAGGGTCCGAAATTAACACTCGCCACTCGCCAAATGCGAGTAAATTTCCCGTTTGGCGAGTGAATTTCAGAGGGCTAGCTGCCACATGGCGAGTAAATCTTTGTACCAAATAAATTAAAAATAAAAAAAAATAACAAAGCTCATCTGGGGTGCGGACGATCCGTTCACAGAGCTCAGTCTAGACCTGCCTTCTGCGGAGCTGGTTCAGCTTCTTTCACATCTTATTTCTGGGGAGAGCGGCTCTCAGATAAAGCTTTCATTCAAAACCAGTCATGGCTGCACGCTGGATCAGAAAACAGATCTGCTAACCAGATACAGTCTAACACGCCCATTAGTCTGTTTATAAGTTTAGTTTTTATTAATTCTGCATTTAACTACGTGCGCTCCGAGGGAAGGGAGGAGAGAGGCGCAGTTACAGTGCCTCAGCGCTGTAACTGCGCCTCTCTCCTCCCTTCCCTCGGAGCCAGGTGCTTTTGTCAGCGACCAGCCTTCAAAACGTGAATCACTGCGTTTAATGTCCTTCGACTCGTACCAAAATGTCCCAATTAAAATGAATAGGAGAGTCAGTAGCTGTGTTTAATGCTCTTTTGTATTTAACGACACAGAGCCAGTGGTGCTTCGGTGGGCTGCTGCCTGTCACTTGAATTCAGGTGCGCAAAATTACGTTACATGTAATATAGGTGCGGACTTTTTAAGGAATCAGGGGCTTCAGCTCAGATCCATTATTCATTCTCTTCCCTCTAAAGGAGCCCTTTACAGTCTTTATTTATGCATTTCCCCCACTCTTTATCCCTCGCGCGTAACGCACGAGGGTAAAATCCAGCAGCTGGATCAGCGTAAAGACGCAGCGCGAACCCCTGCGTGCTTTAAGTGTGGCAGCTGAGAGAAAAATGTTGAACCGTATAGGCTTGATGAAACTCTGCCTCATTCACAAATGAGGCCAACATGGATAGAATAATGATAATCTGTAGTGTTTTTTATTGCCTGGATGTAAATGTGATAATTCTTATTGTGCCTTTTATAATCAACTACAATATTTTCTTATTAAAGTCAGGAAACAAAGATTTCTCTTCCAGGGTCCAGACAGCCAACCACGCCCCCCGAAAATTAACATAATCTCACTCTTAATTTTTGATAAAAATTTAGGTCTGGTCAGGATTAATATTTTGGCCGGTAAAAAATATGCCTGGCTGGTTGATTTTTACATCTACCGGCCAACTTGGCCGGTGAATCAGGAAGTTAATTTCGGACACTGCTTACACATAACTTACCTTTCTTTGTGTTTCCCCACAATCCCTGAAAACGAATCACTGTATAATTTACAAGTTGCTGTATGCTTTCTTTATTATGTTGTTACAAATATATTCTTTATGATTTATGTACCTTAATTTTACAACTGAAAATTTGCAGACACCTTCCTCTGCTCACTTTCTAGGAGTGTGAGTGGAGTGAAAGGGGGTGGGAATGGTGGAAAAATACTTACAAAAGTACCCCTCACACAGAGATTTAGTCAATATTAGCTATACATTTTAGATACCCATGTACAGTATACAGTGATGTTTTAGGGCGCTAGGTTTTGTTTCTTGTCAATATTTGTGTGTGAATGGGTAAATGACTGTCTGTAGTGTAAAGTGCTTTGGGGTCGTCAGACTAGTTAAAACATTGTACAAGTACCATTTAGCTATTTGCCACCTGTTGTGCATAAGCTAACATTACCTAATATTGTTAACATATTAAGTGAAGTAAGCAAATGCAGTGTTAACTTTGAGAGACTGAGGGGACAAGGCAAGTGGTCACAACCTGCTCCTAAGTTAAATTTTTAACAATTTGGCATCAACGAACAAGATCTCCGACCGACGAGCCAGGGAGTCCGGGGACAGGAGCTGCTTTGGCCGGCCCGGAGAGGTTATCCGGCCTCTGGTACCCCGAATGGATTTTCAAGGGATGTGGAGGAGCTCCTGGTCTCGGAGCGTCTCTGGGGCGTCGGCGCAAAGATCCGAACCTTTCTTTCATGAGACGGTAAGGGGATTATTTTCCAGCTCTTTTAAAAAAACTAACGCAATTGCTCAAAAATGCTTGCAAGCTTTTAAAATTTAAACCCCATTTAAGGAATACCTCAAGAAATTTAAAAAATTTAAAACTGTAAACCTAAAAGGTAGTAAAAGTAAAAGCCGGTAGAAATAATGAATTATATTTAATCCTTAAGGTAAATAAAACAGGGTTCGCAATACCGAACTGTGACTAAGGTTTAAACATTAAACTAAAATTCAAAATTTAATTAAAATATGTTTTCAGCTGAAATACGGACTCTCATGCTGGGGGGAGGATGGGCAGAATGATTTTCACCTGGAGAACGGGTGACCGGCTGAGCAGTTTGCAGCTGGTCAATTAAAGTCCTCTTGTCTTGGTTTTGTACAAGAGGCTGTCCACTTCTGTTGTGGATGAAAGCGGCAGGGATGCTTAAGTCCTTGACTGTTGCGAAGACGTTCGCAGCTTTGATAAGTGGGGACCCCGACCATTATACCAAAAAGGCGACCATCAGATGTGAGGCCTTTCATTTAGTTGGTCGATCGTGCTAAGGACAAGTAGAAATAATAATAAAAACAAAAAAAAAGGATAAAATAAATTAAGAAATTTAAAAAAAAGTCAGGATGCAGAAGAGTCCGTGTAATGGGTAAAAGGCAGATTTCTCAGGGTCCAGCCTTGCCCCAGGGTGGGAGGTTCGATTTCATGCTGAAAAAGTAGGGGCCCAGAAGCATGACATGCATAAATGATTTGAAATGATTTCATTAAACATGGACATTTCTCACATAGGGGTGATTATTATTATTATTATTACTATTATTTTATTTTATTGCAGTACTGCTACTAAATAATAAAAATAAAATTAAGAGAAAAAAAAGAAAAGCGAAAATTGAATAAAATGAATAAAAACAGGAAACGCAAATGGAACTAAAAGGACGTTGCACCGGGGAAGCGTTTACAGGGGGACTGACATGAGACACTTCCGTTATGGGTAAAAGTGTTCTGAACTGCTAATAACGACGTATAACTTTCATAAATGGGTAAGCGTCCAGGTTTCTGCGAGACAAAGAGTTGTATCCTTGCGGGACTGAAGCGTAAAGCCGTGTGTGGACGAAACATTCGGGGGTCGTAGCCAGCGCACACTCTCCACTTTTTAAACTAAGCGGGAACTTAACACGTTGAAAACATCTTTCGGCATTGACGTTTAAAAATTATGAAAAACATAGAACTATTTAAGATAGTGAAAAAAGCAGGCCTGCACGTGTTTGTCTGTCTGAATGTCATCGTTTGTATGTAACTGTACGTATGTATGTATCGTATGTAGCTAAACGTTCATTAATTCGGTTAAAATGATAAATGTTCATGGTTTCAAGATATTCATTTGTTTTGGGAGAACTGCAGCTCCGTAATTCAAATGACATTTTAAGCATGGACTATGTTAACTAAAAACTAAAGAGGGAAAAGAGAGATTTCAATAACAAGGTTTGTTTTTCCCACAGTAAATATCCGGCCCGAATTAGACTGATACACGGAGAGATTAACATGGCTTAAACGAAAATATTTCAGCTTTGTTAGAAAATTGTAACTGGCAATGAGCTGTACATAGAAGCTTGTTGGGTTTACTCCACTATAGAATTAGGCAGTGACCCCATCATTTGTCTTAGCTCTAAAGTAATATGGAATTACTGAGATCTTATTGCTTGTCACAATAATGATTCATCACAAACCAGTCAATTTGAAAGAAGTTTAGAATACATGGTCTTTGATTTAAATATATGGAAAAACTGTGCTTTGGCTTTGAGTAAACTGTATGGAAATTAATATGAATTGCTATTTGCTTTTCTAAGGGTTTTTCTATTGATTTATTTTATTTCATTTTACTTAGAATTTGAATCAGCAAAGGGGGCATTTTGAGAAGCGTCAAAATATCAGAAGGCCACATAAAACGCGTCATCAGTTACAAAAACATCTGATTTTAATCATGACACGCTGAGCTAAATCGAACCTCAGAGGGACAGTTTAACGGTGCCAGGACAAAAGATATGATAAACAAATCTGACCATGATGTAAACATCTGAATGTTTATGGCGAGGCTGGGTCAGTGTGTTCTGGTTTGGGTGCACAAAAACTATGTCAGAGGGAAAAATAAAATGAAGCCAGCTTCTGAAGGGTTGAATACTAATACTAATCTCGGTTTTGTTTTGGGCAGTCTTCCCAATGTGCTTACGGGAAATTCTTATCATTAATATAGAAACACTAGAAGCTCAGAAACCTAAAAGACAAAATCCTTGCTTTAAGGTTTCACCCTTTGACCAATTGAGATTTGGAAAGTTATATATGAATAAAGGTATTACTAACGGTAAATACACATGGTCAAAGGACCAAAAGAACTCAAAAGTTGTAATAAGTTAAAAATGTATGACATATTGGAAAAGACAATTTTTTTGTCTTTTGTTTTTGTTTTTTTTCTTTTAGAGATGTTTCAAAAGAAAGGTGAGGAATAGATACCTTCCCAGGATCAGCAAGAGAAAAAAAACATCACGTTAAAGTGACACTAAGGGGACCAGAGTTTTAGCTGCATGCTATTAACACTCTTGTTTTCTCTGAGTTATTGCTTTCAGATTAAAGGAGACGCCACCTTTCTGCCAACAGAAGACTCTGAGAAGACAGTGCTAGCAGTGCGGTAAGGAGTCATAATCAGATTTGGACACTAAATTATACTTAGTTTTAACCAAGAGATCTTCCAGCGGAAGAAAGGTGGTGTCTTAAAAAATGTTTGTTGCTTTCTGCTATTAACAGCTCTATCTTTCTGCTTCCTTTTCTTTGCAAAGAAACCTGGTCAATATGATGGGAATGTGCTAACATAGAGATTTAGTCTCATTTTAGACATTCTCAGATGCGAGTGAATACCAAAACAGTGCCGCAGTGACCTGGGGGCTGATCCTGGGGACAAGGAGAAAAGGTGATGTCATTGACTTCAGCCTGATCCGTTTTTGAGTTTTATTTTGTCAGAGGCAGAGTTTGATTTATTTTTTATCCTTTTATTTCTTTATGTTTGTCATTTTAGAGGGAACACTGTAGTTAAAATGTTTGTGACTGCTTTGCTGTAATTTCTTTTCAACCTATGGAGCGTTTCTTTGGCAAAAAATGCTGGCAGAATTCATTCTGTTTGCAGGCGTGAGGACTGAAGGATGGGCTCTTGAACGGAAGGAGAATGTTGGGCTGCTGATCTCTGACATTGGACTGAAAATGGACAATGAAGGACTATGACTGAGGCATCGGACAACCTTCGACAACAGACACAGATGAGTTCTGCAGACACGACTTCATGCATTTCACTTCAGATTTTCCTGTACACAATTAAAAAAACAAAACACACATTAGAAACAAACACATCGGCGGATGCGCTTAGGAGAAAACTTTCAGATTAAATGCAATCAAGATTATTATTAAACCCCTAGGATGTTAATTGTTTTAAGTCAGAGCTGTTATTAGCGAGCAATAAGAGGGTCAAACGCATTCGGACCAAAGGTTCTGGTCTGGACACAAAGATGGTAGAAGCTCGCAAAGATGAGAAGGATTTGCTTTTACTTTTCTAACAAAGTTTTATTTAAACCATCTAAAACATATATAGGTATGTTTTGGAATTTTATTAACCCCACAAGGGGTTTGACTAAGATTCAAAGAGGCGCCTTTAAGATACAACAAGCTTCGTGAAATACATCATGCACGAGAAGAAATAGGGGACACCGCTAAAAGAAATTCATTTTGCACCAAAATATTAAGTTACATGATGAAAGCATAGAGCATCTTAAGAAATCATGCTAAATCTAGAAAGGTTCGACAACTTGTGAATATTGGCGATTAAACCAAAGAGTGGGATACATAGAGGGACTGTTTAAACGTAATAGGAAAGTGGATAAGAACAATGTATGCAATTCAGACGATATGGGAAAAGTACATTTACATCAATAAGAGATAATTATGATCATGAAAACTAGTGGGCGAAAAAGCTGAAGTAGGCATTACAGCAGCAGTTAATAGCATAAACGAATCAATGAACGAGTGAGCAAGCTAATTTTTTCAATATAAGCAGAATAAACTCTGAACCTTTTAAGCTACCTGTTGAAACGAAGGAGAAATTGTGAACACCGCATTTACTGGGTATCTTGAAGTAAGTAGAGGCGCAAATAAGAACAAAATAATTAGGATGCCTGTAAAATCTGCCACTCTGGCAGACATCAATAAAATACCACAAAGGTTAAGGACTTAAATGGATAAAACTGCAAGGTTAGAATAATGCCTTATTCTACTAAATAACATGGGTAAATTAGGGATTAAAGCACCAGTGAAAATAGTTTGGAATTGTACGCAGTTACCTAAACGGTTTGAGGAGACTTAACATCTCTCTGTTCGAACACAAAATAGCACAATAGTTGTCCTTTAACTAGATGTTAAAACATCCAGAGAAAAAAAACCCCACATAAACAGAGTTTAGCCAACTATTAACCTTGAGGTCTTTTAGACCAGGATAATCTAACGATCGTCCTCTTGCGTACATACAGAAAAGAAATGAGGTCAATTAGATTAGTTGGACGTTTGGAATCTGGTCAGGACAGCAGAAGCGACTCCTGGTCACAAGATGATGATAAGAGGATAACAGCTTGACAATGATATCACATGCATGAAGGTCGGCTCTGAGGAACATCAGAGCTGCAATGGCACCCGACAGTGAAACTCCTGCTGTGCTAAAAACATCTTGAACAGGACTATGCATGACTGCTTTGCTTCACAGGTGATGGAATTCAACTACCAGGTTTCACGAACATGGACATGGAGAGGTTTGCGTTCAGGAAACGCACCTAGAACACACACTTGGACTCTTAACAAAAGAACATTTGAAAATGGGGATTCAACAATATGCAACTTGGGGTTAAATGGGCTCTAAAGGGGGACACTTAAGAGGAGATAAACTGAAAGCCTGGGCTTACGACGAGAGACATTTCACAGACAGGGGGTATGGACACCCAGGAATAGCTGCTGTGGTTTAAAAATGTCAGAGATTTGTCGCAGGTGGTGGAGTGTTTCGATGACCCAGGCGTTTGGAACCAGGTTGGAACAAGGAGGCGACGTCGTGTTCCCACAGGGATTACCTGTAACCTAACACTGACTGTGAACATTTTTGTTTTTGGGTTTGCTGGGGTTGCCAAGAGGAGCATCGGAGATGACTTTCTCTATCCTGACCAGGTTCACACTTAAAACACAAAGAACAAAATTACAGAGACCTAAACAAATACGGACACAGAGACGTGTTCAAACAAAGAATTCCTATGATCCACAGATTAAAGTGCAGATAATAAGGCTAAACAAAGAATTAGAAGAAGGGCAAAACTTAATGCTGATCATTTACCGGGTGGTCAGTATTTAAGAGGTTTCAAAGGAGCTGCACAATTTCTTCAATAATCACAACAGACAGTGATTGATGAAACAATAAAGTAAATTCTAGAATGGGAATTTTTTAATCTGCTGGGACATGACACGGTGCAAACATAAAATAAGGATTTATAGATCACTGGGTGATATAAGTTAACAAAACACAGATCCTAAATTTGGGAAAACTGTATAAAAAGCAACGGTAATAATAATAGATAAATGAAAATGTAAGAAAATTACTTGGAGTAATGTCTGCTTAAAGTTTTTCAAGGGTAAACTAAACACATGAGAACCGAGAACAAGATATTTATTAAAAGGTTGCAGATTTTGTGAGAGAGAGGGAGATGAGCGGCTGAGATCTCGCGAGAGCTGTGAGCTGTGCGTAAGTAAAATGGCGGCATACATGTAGTTCAAAACTAAATCCACTCAGGTAAGTAATAACCAAAACCTGAAAATTAAACAAAGTCAAGTTTAAACATTAACAATTGTCTCATTTTCACGAGGGAACAAACTGGAAGAAGAGACCTTGACGAGCCTGGAGAGCTACCTGGACGAGTGTTTTGACAACATCGTGATGGGGAAGAAAAAAAATCCCGCAGCCACAAACACACCTTCACTCAAACGAACCCGGTCTAGCTCTACCGGTACCTCAACTTCCACTCTGTCTCCCGACAGGAGCTACAGCGACGTCCTGGAGTCCATCGACAAAAAGCTTACCAGCCTGGACGCTCGCCTCGCCTTGGTAGAGGTGCTCCACAAAGAGTTCCAGGCTTTGAGGGAAGCGGTCGAATTTAGCCAAGCCCAGCTAGCTTCTGTTGCCGCGGAGAATGACGCGCTGAGAGGGGAAGTCACGGGGCTAACCGAGGGGTTGACGCGGCTGACCGGCGAAAATAAGAAGATGAAAGAATCCATTCTGGACATACAGTCGCGAAGTATGAGAGACAACCTCGTCTTTGCAGGCATCCCGGAGCGCCAAGAAGAGGACCCTGAGTTTGCTATACGTGAGTTTCTCCAGCAGAAGCTGAAAATACCGGCGGATCAGGTAAAAAACATCACCTTCCATCGCGTTCACCGGCTCGGAGGTAAGAAACCCGATAAAATACGCCCTCGTCCGATTGTAGCCAAATTTGAGCATTATAAACAAAAAGTGTTTGTTAAAAGCTATGGCCGCAAATTGAGAGGAACGGATTTCAGTATTAATGACCAGTTTCCTAAGGAAATCCTAGACCGTAGGCGAGTGTTATTTCCAATCAGGAAAAAAGGCGTCAGAGCTAACGTGGCAGTTGACAAACTTTATATCAATGGTCAGTTGTTCAGGGATCAGAAGATCACTCCTTGGCTTTATTAGATGCACAAAGGGTGGATTTATAGCTTGTCACGCTTGAAAAAAAAAAAAAAAAAATGTGTGAACACGGTGATTAAAAAATAAACGCACAGCTCAAGAGCACGTTTGCACGGTATGGTTGCTAGTCACGGTTGGGTACACGAGGCATGGGTGATGGTTATTTATCTTTCATCTTTTCTCACTCTTTGCACTTTCTTAATTCTCTGTCTTTCTTTATATTATTCATCTGCTCCTCTCCTGCTGACCAGGAAATCACAAGCACGTCAGATGATGCTACCTGGCTCTTTGTATAACTATTCTTCTGAGGACATGCGCTTTTCAACTTCTCACTTTCACCTATGATGAATGTAAAGTTTGTGTCATGGAATGTGCATGGAGCAGGCACCAGGGAAAAACAGCTAAAGATCTCTAACCAGCTTACAAGATTAAAGGCAGATGTTGTCTTATTGCAAGAAACCCATAAATCAGATACAACTGTAAGTGATCTTAACTCACCTGAGTTCCCTGATGTGTTTGCTGCCTGCTATAACTCTAGACAGAGAGGAGTAGCAATTTTAATCCACAAAAACGTTAGTTTTAAAATATTAGACAAAATTATTGATCCCGAAGGTAGATTCATAATAATTAAAATATCTATTCATAACCAGAAGTTATGTATTGTTAGTGTATATGGTCCAAATGTTGATGAACCCTCATTCTTCCACAAACTCTTCCATGCACTTTCAAAACACGGGGATTGTTCTCTAATTATTGGGGGTGACCTCAACTTTGGTCTAAATGAGGAAATAGACAGGCTGAATGCAACAGGGTCTCAGCGTAGTTGGCAGTCATTAAATATAGTCAAACAATACATGAGTGATTTTGGTCTTTGCGATGCATGGCGTTCTTTTCATCCTAATAGTAAGCAATATACTTTTTTTTCAAATGTTCACCACTCGTATTCTCGTTTGGACTATTTCTTAATCAGCAGTTCGCTGCTGTCGGATGTTTCAGATGCTGTAATTCATCCTATCGCTATTAGTGATAATGCTCCTGTTACTTTAACCCTAACAAATAAAAAAATAACCCCACAAAACAAGAGCTGGAGATTTAATACATCGTTGCTTAAAGATGAAGATTTTAATAAATTTTTCAAAGAAGAGTGGGCTTCATACTTAGAACACAATGATCTGCCAGGCACTTCAGCATCTATACTTTGGGAAGCAGGGAAAGCAGTGATGAGAGGCAAAATAATTTCATTCTCATCTCACAAAAAGAAGTTGGAAAACAAGAAGATTCAGGAATTAGAAGAAAAACTTAAGTTACTAGAAACTTCCCTGGAAGAGGGAAAGTTGGGCAAAATCCGTAAAATAAAACTAGAATTAAACCAGTATATTGAAAAACAAAACAAATTTCTAATAGAAAAACTTCGATTAGAAAATTTTGAACATGGCAATAAGTCAGGAAGCTTCTTAGCTAATCAGTTAAAAATAAATAAAGAGAAAACAACTATATTTGCAGTTACAGATTCCAATGGGAATACATTACATAATCCAGAATGTATAAATAACACCTTCCGTGATTTCTACAAAACTTTATACACATCACAGATAAATCCATCAGACAATGTCATCAAGCAGTTTCTGGATAAAATTACACTTCCTAAACTATCAGTTAACCAAAGAACGACACTGGAATCACCGCTGACAACAGTTGAAGTTCAGGAAGCTTTAACAAGTATGCCCAATAAAAAGGCTCCAGGCCCAGATGGATTCCCTACTGAGTTTTATAAAGAATTCTGGAATATTCTGGCACCAACGTTCCACAGAATGTTGCAGGAAATTCAGGAAAATGGCAGATTTCCAGCTAATATGAACTCTGCCACCATCAGTCTTCTGCTTAAGCCAGGCAAAGATCCTATGTTGCCCACCAGCTATCGTCCCATATCCTTAATCAACGTGGATATTAAAATAATATGTAAAGCTTTTGCAAAACGATTAGATAAAGTCACCCCTTTCATAATCCACCCAGACCAAACTGGCTTTATCAGAGGAAGGCAGTCTTCCACAAATACACGCAGATTACTTAATTTAATAGATTATTCCTACAGTACAAATAATAAAACTATTATAATGTCTTTAGATGCAGAAAAAGCATTTGATAGAGTAAATTGGAATTTTTTATTCGCTACTCTGCATAAATTTGGTTTTGGCAATTTTTTTATAAATTGGTTAAAAATTTTATACAGCTCTCCTACAGCCTGTGTCAGGACAAATAATCAAACATCTTCCAGCTTTTGTCTCCAGAGGGGCACTAGGCAAGGATGCCCACTTTCCCCCTCACTTTTTGCCATTTTTATTGAACCTCTAGCAGCAACAATTAGACAAACAAAGGTTATTAAAGGTATAAAATGCATGAATATAGAGCATAAGATTAGTCTTTATGCTGATGATGTATTACTCTATCTTCAGCACTCAAACTCTTCCCTTTCTCAAGTAATTAGATTACTAGAATCCTTCTCAAAGGTTTCTGATTACTCTATAAACTGGTCTAAATCTACGGTACTGCCAATTAATTGCTCTTTCCAAAACCCCCCAGATTTACATTTGCGCTCAGGAAACATCACATATTTGGGTATCACTGTGTCGTCTAAACTTGCGGATTTAGTAAAATCTAATCACATCCCACTTTTAAAAAAGATAGAAGATGACCTGGATAGATGGAAATCGCTTCCAATTTCACTCATGGGTAGGGTAGCTTCGATTAAAATGATGGTCTTACCTAGAATTAATTACTTATTTTCAATGATCCCCAATAAACCATCATCTGACTGGTTTAAATCTCTAGACTCTTTAATCTCTAAATTTCTTTGGAAAGATAAACCGCCCCGTATCAGCTTAAAGACGCTACAGAAAACTAAAGACAGAGGGGGACTAGATCTGCCTAACTTCCATAAGTACTACTTGGCAAATAGACTACAATATATCACTAAATGGATAAAGCAAAATCCTTTAGACGAGCCCTGGATAGATATAGAACAGAAAATATGCAATAATATCATGATTTCAGATTTGCCGTTTATTAGCTCAAATATAAAACGGCATACATGCTTTAAAAATATCAATATCAGCTCTACTCTGACAGCATGGTGGGAGTTTCTTAAAATGACAAAGTCGTCACTTATCCCATGCAGTCGTACACCCATCTGGAACAACCCTGACATCCTACAAAATAATAATATGATAAACTTTACATACTGGAAGAATAAAGGTATTGAATATCTGGAACATTTACTTGATGGAACCGAGTTCATCAATTTTTCCAAACTAAATATGCAATATGGCATTAGTAAAAATAAATTTTTGGAATATGAACAACTTAAATCTATAATTAGAAAATATTTTAAGCATATTAAAGGTGGTTTACAAATTCCAAGTAATATATTAGCGTTCCTAGATTTAAACCCCCCCAAACTACTGTCTAAATCATACAGGACACTGACTAAAATAGATGATTCAATATCTCTTCCTATTATGAAATGGGAAGAGGATCTATCAGTCAGCTTTGAACAAGACTTCTGGGCTCAGATATGTCTAAGAACTTTCAAATTGACTAGAAACACCAACTTACAACTAATACAATACAAAATCCTTCACAGAGTACACTACACAGGACAAAGATTATTCAAGATGGGTCTGGCACAATCTAACATCTGTCCACACTGCATAGGCAATCATCCTGATAATTATATTCATGCGTTATGGTTATGCACACCAGTCCAGAGGTTCTGGACACAGATATGTAAGGACTTATCAAAGTGCTTGAGCTGTAAAATTACACCTTCCCCATCAGTTTGTTTGCTTGGTAATTTTGAGGAAAGCCCGCTGGGGAATAAAATAGTTTACATGGTTTTTACTGCACTATGTATCGCAAAGAAAACTATCCTCATGAATTGGAAAAGTAAGGAGAATCTCAGTATTAATCAGTATAGAGATCTTTTGTTGGATCATATTAATCTTGAGACAGCATCTGCATCCATATCTGTTCGATCTCTTTGGGCTCCTTTGATTAGCACTATCACTTAGTGGAATGGGGGGCGGTGGGTTGCTTCCTGAAGGGCGCAGTGGGTGGGTGGAGGGGTTCCTGGGACTCTGGGGCACTTGGAGTGGGGCGCTTGGTGGGTCTGACTCCAGGGTCTGTTGCCCCCATCTGGGAGGAGCTTGGGAGGCCTACGGGTGGCCCACAGCGCCGCTTGCGGCGCCCTTGGGGAGCTACGCGGTGACGGACGTGGGTTACTGACCTGGTAGCTGTGCTGTCGCTGGGTGGGTCCTGGGTGGGTCTGGGGGCCTGGGGTCCCTGGGGCGCGCCGCCCTCGGGCGGGGGCCCCGGCGGGGCCTCGGGGGTTCCGGTTCCGGGGGGTGTGCCGCTTGGGGTCTGGGCCGGCGTGCGCCCGGGTGTCCTCCCCTGCACGGGGCCTCTGGCGCGCTGGGGGGCCTCGGGGCCTGTTGAGCTGGTAGGGGGGCATGGTCATTAACATCTCAGGGCAGATGCTCTTCCCCTTCTTTGGGTTGGCATTCTGCTAGTGGGGGGAGGGGAGGGAGGGGGAGTAGTGACTTACCCAGCTTGGATGTCTAGTGTCGAATGTATGGTGAGATGTTTGAATGTTAGTGTTGGGGAGGGGTTAAATCTACGGGTGGTGTGGGGGGGGGGGGTTTGGTGGACGTTCTGGTGGGCTTGTGTCCGGCCCCATGTCCCGGTCCTGGTCCGTGTAGTCTCGCGGTGCGGGTTTCACCTGGGGGGTGGGGTTCGGGATGGCTCGTGCGGGCTGGCTGGCCAGGGTCCCCCATCTTATTAACTTATTTTTTAATTTATTTATTTATATATAGATTATTATTATTATTATTATTATTATTATTAATTCTTTTTTGGGGGGGGGGGGGTTAAATACAGTAGGCATGGGGGGTGGGCTGGGGGAGGTAGAGGTGTTGGTCCTGGTGGGTGGTTGGCTGGCGGGCCCTGCGGCCTCTCCCCGGCCCCCGGGCTATGGTGGTGCCGCTGGAGGGGCCCCTTTCTCCGGGTGGGGCTTTCGGGGAGCGGGGGTGCCTATTGGAGTCAGTAGGGGAGCTGGCTCCCTGGGTTGGCTCCCCAGTCCTTTGCTCCCCATCCCCGGACTCCTCCCTCTGCCTGCTCCATCACGCCGCCACACATGTAGGTCCTTGGGGAGAGGGCGTTACTGGAGGTTGCCACCTTTTGGTGACGTCCCTCTCCCCAATTTTATCATGCATCTTAGACACTTTCACTCCAAACATTTTCACAACACACATTCATGTAGGCCATGATATGGGGGGGTGGGGGGAAGACGTCTGGGGGGGGCTTATGTTGTGTGAGCCTCGCCCCGGGCGGCTCCCTTCACCCCCTCTCGCATTTAGACATTGAGGATTCTGGGTAGTTGCTTGGAGGGGGGGCGCTGGCACCAGCTTTCTTCCGGAGGGGGGGTGGGCTGTGCCGTGCACCCCCTTCGGTGCTCCCAGTTTTAAACACACCTGAGATCAACATGCAACAACACAACATCTGAGCGGGCGTAGGGAGGATCGGGGGTCTTTTGCACACCCCCGATCTCCGATCGCGGCACGGAGTCTGGGGCCTGGAGGAGGTGCGGGCCACTGTGTCCGGGGTCTTGGCGGGGGGCTGCTGCGGCTAGCCGGCGGATTACCGGATCTGGGGCTGACGCCTCTGCTCTCCCCAGGAAGGGATGGGGGGCAGGGGTGGCTAGGGTAAGGTCGGGGTGGGAGGGGGTTTATTAGGTATATAGTGGGTGAGGGGGGGCTCTGGTCGGATGGCCCGTACGGGTCATGTCGGCCCCCCCTCTTTGGGGGGCCTGCTCCGGGGGGCGTCTGGTCCGGGGGCGGGGCCGGGGGTCGGGCACAGGCAGTGGTATTGTTTAATTGTGGTGACCCCCCCCCCCCACTTGGGATTTTTGGATGTGAATGTGTGTACAGCGTCCTTTTTTTTTTTTTTTTTTGTGTGTCTGTGTGTGGCGAGTGGGGCACAAGGGAGGGATGGTGTGAATGAGTTTTTTTTTTTTTTTTTTTTTTCCCAGGTTCGGGTCCGGTCCGCTCCCTCTCCCAAGATCATCTCAAGTCTCCGATAGGTGCAGAGCCCATCCCCCCACGTCCTGCCCTCCTCCGCTGCGTTGGCGGGCGCCTTGGCCCTCTGGCGCGTTGACGGTCCTCGGGTTAGGGGCGGGTTCCCGGGTGGGTGCCGGCCCATTCCCGGCGGTGGCTTCGCGGGGCCTGGCCCCCCGGGGGGCGGCCGGGGCCCCTGCCGCGGGGGCGGGGCGCCCCTGGGGCCTCTGGCCCCCAGGGCTCATGGCCGGGACCACTTCAGCGCGGCCGGCTGCCGGCGGAGCCCACGGGCTCGTCCCCGCGGCTCTTGGGGGCGTCGGCATTGCGGTGGCTGGGGGATTTCCTCGGGGTCGTCTCTCCTCTTTCCTCGGGGGGGGGGGGGGTTGCAGATTTCCTGTGAAGGCCCCTCTCGGGCGCACTGCTTTGGTGGCCCCTTTGGGAGTCCGGGGTTACGGGTCCCCTGACTCCTGCCTCTGTGCTTAGGGAAGGTGGGTCTTCGGTTCTCCACAATCACTATCAATATATTTCCTTCTGTATAATTTTCACTTAAACTAGTGCACTTTCACAAACTCCCACAGGTGCTGGGTCCCAGGTATTAAATGTTCACTTATATACAGAAAGGCTATAATTTATTTATTTACTTTCTTTTACTTTCTTTTTTAGGTATCACATTACACATGTCAGCTTAAATAATAATACATGATTTAGCAATGGTATCAAGGTGTTACACGATTGTATCTGTTGCTTTATGTCTGTTGGTTGTGCTGTTGTTTTTGTGTCTCTTTCCAGGTGATGGAGCAGACAGAGGACGTTTTATCATTCTCTTCCTTCTATCTCTTCTTTCTTTCACCCTTTTCTTTCTCTTTTTTTTTCTCTTCTTGTTCTTCCTTTACTCTCCTACTTTCCCATTGTAGTGTCCATATAATTTGAAATTCTCCCTGCAGGAATCACAATAAAGCTATTTACACGCACAAATCAAGCGGAGCACTATGGCGAAAGCTGTTTGCTCCACTTGTGAAAGTAAAATCTGTCGAGCTCTATTTGGCATTAAGATATCAATTTTTATTGCCACATTGCTAGACAGGACACTGGAAAAAAAAAAAAAAAAAAAAAAAAAAAGGTTGCATTAGATGGGGTTAAAATTATGCTTGGATGTATTAACAATTAAACTAATGTTAGATGACTGAAACAGGTTTAAAGCCTCATAAAAACAATTCTATCTAGAGTAGTATGGAGCAGTTACATGATCAGGGGGCGATGTTTTTAAAAGAAAAACAATGAATTACCGTTTTGCACAGCATACTACAGTTTAAAGGTTTGTTTCAAACAAGATTCAAACAGGGGGACATAAAATACAACCAGGGTTGCTTCCAAAAGATATCTATTAAAACAAGCAGAAATGATTAAAAAAAATAAGAAAACAATGGGGTTAGAATTGCTCTTCGCTTTGGGTGAAAGGCATATTCAACTAGAAGTCCTTTGGTTTGATGCAAGTCAAGCTGAAACGGATTCACAGAACTACTTCCTGTCTCCGCCCGGGGGTATACCCACTTCCTGAATGGCAGCCAATTATGACTTTGTGTGCACTTGGGACATGCACAACACTTCCTTTTTCTTAGCTGAGGTTTTCAAAATAAGACAAAAGATACATAGGGATGCTTCTGATTAATACCACAACAATATTCTGGAAATATACACACTGGAGATTTCTTTTACAAACTATAGGGTTTTCTGTTTGGATTTTTCGAAAAAGGTGAAGTATTTTTTTAAGGCTGGTTCAGCAAGAAGTCTCTGAAAGGTTTAATACAATTACTTGTTGTGACTTAGTGTGTTAAATGAACTGTGATGAACATTGACACAGTGGCCATGAAACTAATAAGATAAGTCTGTGTTGCAGAGAACTTTCAACTGTCGGACATTGTAAGTTGAGACACAGATGGGAACATTTTGATTAAGAATTATAGAGGAGTGCTGCTGCAGATAAAGTTGAACTTTCAGATTTCTCCTTTAATGTAAGAGCAATGCAAGATCTAATGATTACAGTAGAGGAGGTTAAGCTAAGAGCACAATAATTGTGAACGGAAATATCTGGATGTGAAAGTGTTTGAAGAAGGTAAATGACACAAGATTGGGAGTCTTGATAAGAACACTAATTACACCTTGTTTCTGTTCCCCAATAGAAACAAGGGCTCGTGTCTGCAGACCATCTTCACAAAGTGTTTTATTAGAGAGAAATGCAAAATAAAATGCTCAGTGTCCATCCAGAACTGAACACTTATTACCATCCAGCTCAATCGTCCAGCCTGTAAGGAGGAACCAAGAAGAGGACTGGGGATGAAGAAGCCAGATTACTCTGATTCCTTATTCTTCAACGGGAGGAGTTGCCTGAAGAGACCCTAAGCGCGATTAGATTATTTTCTGCCTTGTGCCATGAATGCCCTGAAGGCTTCCTTAACTTTGCGTTCTTGACAGACATGTTCACAAGTCATTTTTTGCAAGTCCAAGTCAAGTCTCAAGTCTTGAGAGCTCAAGTCCAAGTCAAGTCTCAAGTCTTGAGTAGGACTGTCGCAATAATCAATTAATCGCACAATAAATTCTAATCACATGATTGATTAAAATAAGTGCAATAATTTGCGTAAGCATGCTTGCTTGTTTTCCCTTGTGTTTTCATCTCCGTCACTGAGACAAGCAAAAAGGTAACTGTTATATATATGGAATGATCATTATTTTGAACTGGTAATTGAAAAATACAATTAAAAAAAGCACACACGCAATTTTTTTTCCAGATAAATTTCGCATCTTTATTTTTTTTCTTTCAAAAACAACTATTTTCTCACAGTATTTAACTGTAATTTGTGGTTACAACTTTTTCTTGTTTTAGCAGTAAATGTCTGCTCTTTTATTTTTAAGTGAAAGTGAGGGCTGTGAAAAAAAATATTCACAATCCTGCCTTTTTATAAATACATATGAGGTTAGCAAATACAAGAAATAAAGAAAACCCTAAATAAATAGCAGGACAATAACAATTCTTTCATAAAAGAAATATTGCTGCAATAACTTATTGTAACTTAATACCCTGGAACAGCCAGAACTTAATTAAATGTCTAGGTGTCTTTCAGTGAACCAACACAGGGAAAATGTTTAGAAAACTGATGTATTACACTTTAAAAACATTAAAACTGACAGGATACTTGCGCTTAGTCTGGCTCGGTGAGGGCGCATTATAAGCCCTCCATGACTGAACACCCTCTCCACTGGTGCACTGGTGGCAGGAACAGCAAGTGCCCTCATAGCCACAGGATAAAGTCTTGGGAAAACAGTTGCATACCTTTTCCAGAAGTCTAAACAGTCTACTCCATCTTCTTCAGAAGTTACCTGAATGTAGCGATAAATCTCAGTCTTAGCAGAAGAGCCATGGTCAGTAGCTTTTTTGGTGCCTTTCTTTCGGTAGCCATAAAAAAGACGTGGAGTCTTTGCTGGTGGTTCATCATCTTGATCATCATCCCCACTGCTGCTGTCAGGGAGTGGGACTTTCATAGCTTCTGCCAAAACTAGGTCTGTGTCACACAAAAAAAAAGTAAAACAAGGATTAATTACTATAACAGGATCATAATTTACAGACAAGTGAACCTGGATATGATTTTATTAAAGACTAATGCATTGTGGTGTAATTGAAAAAAATATGTTTCACTTCTCACCTATTAACTTCTCCTTCACTTCCCTCTTGACTTCCTCTGGTGCACCAACATCTTGTTCCAGCCAAAAGAGGCAGAATGATGGATCAAGGAATGCAGACATCATATAAATGTTATCTCCAAATGGAAGATCTTCAGCAAGCTGAGCAGGGGCATCTAATCTGACGTTCACAAACATGCCCTTAAAACGATGATGAAGTGATGTTTGCAGCCTTTTAATGAGACCAGTCAGATGACGAGTTGTCTTCAGCATGTTAGTGAGGTGACTGTTGAGCGACAGTACACAGGGGAGAGCTGCACTGACCGTCACTACTTTCTCCCCTTGTGTAAGGTCTGTTGCTTGGAGAAAAGGGGCCAGAATTTCTACAAGTTCTTTAAGATGGCTCCACTCTCGAGCTGAAAGGCACAGCCCTTTATGTCCCTGAGTTTCCAGTAGATCATTTAGGCTTTGGGGATCCAAATCAGTGACTGCTTCTACAAGGCGAAGCGTTGAGTTCCATCTTGTTGATACAGCAGATGGGATGCTGTGACTGGCTCCATATTGAGCCTCAAATGCTTCCTTCATGCTGCATGTAGAATGCAGCAAACTGCAGAGTTTTGTCAATTTTGCCATTGCACTGTTTAAAATTTTTGTCTCTTTCAATCCATCTCGAACAACAAGTTGCAAGGTATGTGCAAAGCACTGTAGGCGCTGCTGCCGGCAACTGCTCCAGATGGATGCTACATCATCCTGTAATTCCTCACTTGTTTCCTGCCATAAGTTACCATTTTCCAGATCATCGTCACCATCTTCCTTATCGTTCACAGTTGAGGGGAAACAAACAGTGAAAGCTTTCTTCATATTTGCAGCATTATCAGAGATTATGTAGTCTAATTTCTTTTTTATGTTAAAGTTGTCACATATCTCTTCAAACTTTTCACTTATTCGTTCTCCAGTGTGTGACCCTGTGAATCGCTCACAACTTAAGAGGACCGACTGGAGTCTTGGACCATTTTTCTCATATTCCATGAAGTGGGATGTTACACCTAAAAAGCCACGCATGGTCCTGTCTGTCCAGATATCCACAGTCGCAGAAACAGTGTCTGTCTTCTCTAACTTGGATTTAATCTTGACCATCTTTTCTGCAGCAAGCTCACTTAGACGCTTGGTTACTGTGGTGCGACTTGGCGGGCAGTATTTCTCCTCTACCACCGCCATAAAGTTTTTAAAGCTGGGCTTGTCAATCGAAGACAATGGGAGGTTGCATGAAATAATAAGGTCCTGTATTATTGCTTCAATAATAGCCTTATGTCTGGGATGTCCCTGGCTGTACACCTGCACTCCTTTTGTCAGAAAGGACTCCATGCTGCTCTGTCCCTCTCCACTTGCCAGTTTTTTTGCTTTACTGAATTCAGAGAACCTGTAGATGAACATGGATATTTATTTAGATTAGTACCTAGCCATCTCCAATATCATAGTTTTTAAAGTGTACCAAAATTAGCGTGGATCCAATAATTAGTAAGATAAAAATAGCTTAACAATACTGCATTTAAACACTTCAAATCTTCTCTCTTAGTGCAGAGAAGGGCCAAAACATTACATTAAAGTATAAAAAAGCTGATTTTAACTTAGTTAGTTAGTAATGTAATAAACTAATGTCTGCACTCCTGAGGACTCGAGCTTAGCTTGTTTGTAGCACAGATGCTAACCTATTACACAGTGACTAACCTTTCCGGGTGGGTTTTCAGGTGGCGAATAAAATTAGATGTGGTGGACCCAGCATTGTGTATTTTTTTTCTACAGAAGCTGCAGTTTGCTGCTCTTTTATTCCCCTCTTGTGTAAAGTTTTTGTAGCCAAAGGTTATTATGAACGGTGGGACCGAAACCGGGGTGCTAATCGTCATCTCCATATCTGTATGGGTTGCACGCGCGCGCATGTGTCACGTAGCGTTGCGTCAGTGACGTCAGTGCTACTTGACTGTTTGACAGCCCCTCTGCCGTTTTTTCTACCCCTGCTGTGTGCGGGTAGAAAAGAAGCGAGCGGCGATCAGTCAAGTTAGTAAAACAAAAAACACTTAAAAATAAAATATTGTTCACAAGTCGGAAATCGCGAGTCTTAGTCGAGTCTGAAGTCCTTCAAATGCAAGTCTGAAGTCATTAAATATGCGACTTAAGTGCAACTCGAGTACGAGTCACAAACTCGAGTCCCCATCTCGTTTAGGACTCTTCTCATATTGTGTTGCTGTTTGTTTAACTGCTCTGTTCCACTGACACATGTTTTATTTTTTTGTGTTATGAGATCTACACTTTAATGTTGCATCATGTTGATCAATATGGTTTTATGGTAAAAAATGGAAACTGTTTGCTTCAGACACACAAAGATCTATGGTTGATGCACCTTTTGATTTGATATAGGAAGAACCAGGATCGGATTGGCTCTAAAGATCCTTTAATATTAGCTGGTAATGTTAACACTTAGATTCAATACAGGGTTTTCAGGCTCAGATTGGCCGAGAGCAGATTTCCCTGAGAGGGGGGGCCTTGCCAGTTTTTACTACCCCTGGGGGTAGCGTTTTCTGTGGTTCCCCTGCCCGCACTGAACCTCTCCTGCCTTTGCTCCTGGTGTTGTAAGTTTGGAGTGGTGGATTTTTGTCCATCGGAGGGGTGAGTGGAGAAAGGAGTAGGAGGGTATTCAGGGTGGGGAAGAGTAGACGGCTTCGACCTTGGTTACTGAACAGGTTTAGCTTATCTAGTCTAATGTAAATTAAAATAATGTGCGCATAGGTACCTAAAACAGGCCTTACCTAATTAGATGAATCCTAAATTGTAGATAAAAGCTAAACGTTTGATCTTGTGTGTTAAAGCTCTATGAAGCATTCATGTTGATTGGTACTAAAAGTTCCAGCACTGCCCGGTTCCAACACGGGAACCCTTTGGGTCCCGCTTTACGAGTTTACAGAAATGGGTCCTCTGTGTTTTGGTCACATTTTCATATGATGGCTCATCTTGTTTTGTCTTGATGCTGACAACGCCATCATCAAAAAAAAAAAAAAAAGAGAGGAATGTTATAAGAATTATTATTCTGAAGTCACTATGGCCTCACACCATTCGGACATAAGAGGCCTGGAGACCTGATGTCTGTGTATAAGATCCACTGTTTGCCGAGTGCAAGGCTGAATGCTGCGTAGAATGATTGTTGTCTATGATAGACTGTCTTTGTTATGTCTCAAACCAAGGCCACGGTGCAGTTTTAGGGGAAGCCCGAAAAGAGAGGCAGGCAGAGTCAGGGCAGACGCAGACTGCAGCGGAACCGTGGGGTGCGATTACTTTCCATCTATGTGATCTCTGCTCTGTTTCTCAATAAAAGTGCTGGAACTATATCACCGCCGTCTCCTCATTTAGTAAAGATGGGAACTCCGTTTAATATTGTTTAGAATTCCACCAAAAACTCCCATAACACTATGATAAACAATGACTAGTGAGGCCACATAAAGCTGTGTGCAGGTACCCTCATCCTGGCAACTGCCTATTCTTCTACCCAGAACTGCACGTCATGCTTTTCAACGTAGGGCCTCTTTGTTGTTTTGATCTCTTTAGTCAGTGTGTTCCTGGCCTAGTCATACAAGAGTCTATTCCCACTTCAAAAATTATACCTAGATTTTTTACTTTATTACCAATTTAGACCAATTTAATGCCATCCAGATTAAGTGGTTGATTAAAAAGTTTGTTTTTTGAGAACTCTGGTCAAAATATTAAAACTTATGTTTTGTCAGAATTGAAAAGCAGGAAAATTTATAGTCATCTAGGTTTTGATGTCATCAAGACATGCCTGTAATCAAAGTAATTGATTGGATTCATCAGGATTTATGGATATAGCTGAGTGTAATCAGCATAACAAATTAATTGCTGAAAATTAATTGAAATTAATTTCTTTATTTGTCCCCAGTGGGGGAAATTTCTAGCCTGACATGGTCATACTCAATTCTAGTCAGAATTTGAGTTTGATACTGCTCCATAGAGCTGTGATTATGGGGCGTGTTTCGAACGAACCAGGAAAAAAAATTCCTCTGCACTCAATTGGATAGACCTACAACCAATAAGAGCAACGAAGTGTGTGACGTATGTTAAGCGACGCATAGTTGTTGTCAACAGAACTCAACTGTTAGCCTAGAATAAGAAGATGAGCGTGAACGATTTTTGCCAGTGTTGCAAAAAGAATGTAAGGATCCAAGGAGTCATTCTACAAACCTCAACTCTCCAGCGGCAGCCATCGTTGTTGTAAACGAATTCAACCCAAGCACGCTTTGGTGACGTGGTTGATTACGTTACTGTTGATCATCTGTACATCATCGTATAAAGCCCGCCCTGACAATTTGATTGGCCTGCCAGATATTGGGTGAGCATACTCGCGCTACTATTGAGCAATGCCAGACCGAATTTCCCGACCTAAAACGTTGTGGGCGGGACTAAGTTCGGAATGGCACCCAGGCTAGGAAATTTCATTTCAGTACAGCCCTTCAAGAAAAGACGTACATGGGTAGACGGGAGACTGGGGCCGCAGTCTAGCCAGGCGCCACCTTCTTGCAGAGTGGAGAAAGGGTTACAATAGGATGGTGAGGGGATCGGATTGTCTCTGACAATTCGATCAATACAAGAAAAAAAAACTCAGCAAAAAAAGCAAACATACAGACAACATCATAAGCAGACATATTTCAGGTGGGAGGGATTTTTGGGCGGGGGGGCATCCAAGTCATGAGCGGGGTCCGGGCGCGGGCCAACTCCAAGGCTAGCCATTAGGGGACCAGATTCAACAACAAGGAGATTGTTTTGTGTCAGGCCGACTGTGGAATTTGTGTCAGCCTTCAAGTTTTTGCTGGTCCGTTTTCATGGCAAGTCCCAAACAGCCAAATTTGTTTGACTTTCTGCCGTAATCCAAGCAAGAAACTTACTTGAGGTGGATATTAGCTATTAACCCCATGCTGTCTACTAATTTTACCAATCGGAAGCATACATGATCAGGTTTTAAAGATTCCTCCAATGCTGCCTCACATACTGAGGATGAGGTAATCATGTTTGGGAGGATGCCAATGATTTTATTTTTAATAGAATCAATTTTATTTATGAAGAATCCCATAAAGTAATTACTGCTGAGAGCTAAAGGAATGGATGGATCAACAGAGCTCTGACTTTAGGTAAGTTTGGCAACTGTACTAAAGAGAAACCTAGGAGCCAGCTTCCTGTGAATAATCACCTTCTTTTTCAAGGGGGCTATATTGTCTAATGCAAAACGCAATGAGGACAGGTCACTATCAACAAAGGAATAAATTTGTGAATGGGGAGAAACAACATTGCTGTTCTCTCTCTTTTTTCTTCATAGTAGGTGCATCTGGTCTGAAGTTCTGTTAACTGTGACATCATCCAGAGAAGACAGATCACCAGCTATTACCATCTAATGTAGAACAGATTACTGGATCAATGTGTGCTTCTGTGCTTGTTTGTCTCTCTTGTTTTGTCTCTCCTCTGTCTTCTGTAACCCCGAAACGAGGCAGATGACCGTTCATACTGAGCCCGGTTCTGCTGGAGGTTTTTCCTTCCCGTTAATGGGTGGTTTTTCTTTCCACTGTCGCTTCATGCTTGCTCAGTATGAGGGATTGCTGCAAAGCCATGGACAATGCAGACGACTCTCCCTGTGGCTCTACGCTTCTCCAGGAGTGAATGCTGCTTGTCGGGACTTTGACGCAATCAACTGGTTCCCTTATATAGGGAATTTTTTGACCAATCTGTATAATCTAACCCAATCTGTATAATATGATTGAACTTGACTTTGTAAAGTGCCTTGAGATGACATGTTTCATGAATTGGCGCTATATAAGTAAAATTGAATTGAATTGCCATCTGCTGGGCATTTCTGTGATACTGAAGAAATTAAAAGGGGGACAGACTTTAAAGTTTGGTACAGCATTATCTGATCTACTGAAGATCTACTAAAATTGAATTCAAATTGATTAAACTGAACTCAAAGGTTGTTAAGAATGGTCAGATAGGACAGGGTTGTAAGGAAATACAGTTAATTATTCACTATCAGTGCCATATGTCAGCATAAGGTCCAAAGTATGAAGGCAAGAGTGTGTCAGTTTATGCACATTTTAAGCAAAACCAATCGAATCCACGATAGTTTTAAAGGCTACATCAAGGTTATCACATTCAGTGTCTACATGAATGTTAAAATTCCCCACTATAATAACATTGTCAGTGTTTAACACTAAATCAGATAAGAAGTCTGAGAACTGATCCAAAAACTGAGAGTAAGGGCCTGGTGGACAACACAAAACAACAACAAACAGAAAGGGTTTTATTGTTGTGCAGTTTGGATGAGGGAAATTAAGGGTTGTCATGGTTTTTAAGTGTTTAGCCCACATGCAGATACAGACGGAAGACAGGCACAGTTTTAAGATGTTTATTCAAAGGCTCAGGCTGCAGGAAGAGACACAGCGTGTGGCTCGGGCGAGGTCTGAACGTCAGTACTGGAGCGACTGCGGAAAGAAGGAGGAGTAACGGTACGAATGAGCGAACCAGAGAAAAGTACCAGAAGCTACGCCGCTTACCATTTAACAGGGTTGACCTATCCGGGGAGAATAATGACGAGGAAACTCTGTGATCGTAGCGCGTAGGTGGTAGTTACTGGAGGGCTGACAGACGGTAAGCTGGCAAGGGATCCGGAGCGCACCACAGCAGACGAGAGGAGCAGATGGAGTAACCAGAGAGTACGAGTGAACCAGAAGAATCCAGGGAAGGGGATCTCAGGCCCGGCTTGGTAACATCAGGGGAGTCTGAGTGGAGGTGCCAGAGCAAAATCTTCTGTGGATCTGGTTCTTCGAACACGACATCCAGGCAGGTGAATAAATTCAAACACGAAAAACTGAGAACAATCGGAGACAGAACATTAGTCCAAAAACGGGATTCAAAAAACTCACAAAATACGGGGTTCAGGATTCAGGTAGGAGGCCATGGCATACCACGACTGGTTTAACACTCTGGCGTCTTCCATCTGTCTGAGCACTCCTTAAAAAGCCAGTGGAAGCCGCTCCCAACAAGCCGCAGGTGTGGGCCACGCCCCCCAGTCAACAAGAACAACCTGTGGAATAGAATTAGAGCACGGAGACACAGAGAACCCTGACACTACCCCCCCTCAACGGTCGCCTCCTGGCGGCCCAGATGACGACGTGGAAGGGTGCGAAGACCAAAAGTCATCCAACAGAGCCTTATCGGCAACGGCCGAGCCAGAGACCCATGACCGCTCCTCAGGACCGCGACCCTCCCAATCGACTAGGTATTGATACCCCTTACCTCGTCGACGGGCGTCCACGATCCTGAGGATGCGGAGGTTCTGACTGTCCTGGGCGGGTGGAGGGGGTTTGGCCGGAGGGCAAAGTTCACTTTCAACTACTGGTTTGATCTGGGAGACATGAAAGGTGGGGTGAACCCGGGAGTGAGGAGGCAGGCGCAGACGAACGGAGGTAAGGCTGATAATGGATTTGATCTCATAGGGTCCAGTGAATCGGGGGGCAAGTTTCTTAGTGGAGGGATTCGTTAACACATCCCTGGTCGATAAACAGACCTTCTGACCGGGGTGATACTGGGGGGAAGGAACACGGTGCTGGTCGGCGAACCTCTTATTCTGCTCTGTGAGTTAGAGCAGTGACTGTGGATCTCCAGGTTTCTTGACAACGAATAATGTATTCATTAACAGACGATAGGGGTAACCGGAGTTCAGCGGTGGGTAGGAGAGGTGGTTGGTATCCAAGGGCTATTTTAAAGGTGAATGTCCAGTTGCAGATGACCCGTGTGAGTTGAGGGCATACTCAACCCATGGCAAAAACTTATTCCAGTCGGTGGGTGATGAGGAAGTGAGGCAACGAAGGGTGGTTTCTAACTGCTGATTCATTCTTTTGGTTTGGCCATTGGTTTGGGGGTGGTATCCGGAGGTGAGAGTGTAGCGGGCACCCAGAGCAGAACAAAAGTGCCGCCAGACCTGAGAGACAAACTGGGGGCCCCGGTCAGAAAGGATGTCTGTGGGGATACCATGGAGCCTGAATACATGTCTTATCAGAAGTTGGGCAGTCTGTAGGGCGTTGGGTAGCTTTCTTAACGGCATGAGGTGGCAGGATTTGGAGAATCGGTCGACAACAGTTAGTATGGTGGTCATCCTCTGTGATGAAGGGACTCCTGTAAATCCAGAGCGATGTGAGACCAGGGGCGCTTGGGAATAGGTAGAAGATTCAGCAGAACAAAAGGAGGCCGATTCGAAGGCTTATTCTGAGCACATACAGCACAAGCTAAAACATATTCACGCACATCCTTGGACCAAGAGGGCCACCAAAAGCGCTGGGACACCTGTGATTGTGTCCGGTATATCCCTGGATGGCCGGAGAACTTTGAGTCATGGCTCCAACGTAAAACCTCGGGACGAACAGATCTCAGGACATACTTTAATCCAGTAGGTCCCGTGCCTGGGTCAGGATCAAGGTGCAGAGCTTTACTAATACGATCCTCTAACTCCCAACGTAAGGCTCCAACCGTACAGGTGGGGGGAAGAATGGGCGCTGGTTCCTTCTCCTGTTCCTGGGGAGCGAACTGTCTAGACAGGGCATCAGGTTTGATATTTCTAGAACCAGGACGATAGGTTATGGTGAGGTTAAATCTGGAGAAGAATAGGGACCAGCGGGCTTGACGGGGATTTAGACGTCGGGCTGACTGCAGATAAGCGAGGTTCTTGTGGTCTGTCCAACTGATTAAGGGCTGCTTGGATCCCTCTAACCAGTGTCGCCACTCCTCTAAGGCTAACTTAATGGCAAGCAGTTCACGGTCCCCAACGTCATAATTGCGCTCGGCTGGAGACAGCTGGCGAGATTCAAAGGCACAAGGATGAAGGTTATTGTCGGATTCTGACTGTTGTGATAATACAGCACAAACAACGGTATCTGATGCGTCTATTTCAAGGGTGAATTGTTTAGCTGGATCGGGGTGAATGAGTATGGGTGCCTGAGAAAATCTAATCTTAAGCTTCGAAAAAGAGGCTTCCGCCTCAGGACCCCAGACGACCGAGACCTTAGTGGATGTTAATGCGTGTAACGGGGATGCTATTTGACTGTAATTCTTTATGAAGCGTCTGTAGAAATTAGCAAAACCCAAGAATCATTGCAGCTGCTTTCTGGAGTCTGGTGTAGGCCATTCTACTACTGCCTTTATCTTGTCAGGATCGGATCTAACTTGTCCACCTTCTAAAATGAGGCAGAGAAAAGAAACAGAGCTCTGGTGGAATTCGCACTTCTCGGCTTTAACAAACAAGCGGTTCTCTAAGAGGCGTTGTAGAACTAATCGGACATGTTGGTGGTGCTGCTCGAGATCGCTAGAGTAAATCAATATATCGTCTAAATAGACAAACAAGAAACCCGCACCTAAAGGAGAGGAGGAAGGGCGGATTAACCCAGCCGAAAGGGACTCCCCAATGTACTTCTCCATCGCCTGACGTTCAGACCTCGAGATGTTGTAGAGTCGGCTGGAGGATAACGGAGCCCCTGGTAACAGATCTATGGCGCAATCATATGGGCGATGCGGAGGAAGTGAGCACGCTCGACTCTTACTAAAAACGAGACGTAGGTCGTGATACTGCTCGGGAACACGGGTTAAGTCGATAACATCCTCCGTTTCCGTGGAGGGGTTAGAGGGATGAGAAACTGGCTGCGCGGACTGTAGGCATCGTGAATGGCAGGCGGAGGACCAGGATTCTAAACGGGATTCAGCCCAGTTTAAATGGGGATTATGAACAGATAACCAAGCCAGTCCTAAAACAACAGGGGAGTGCTTAACGGGAAAAACATATATAGTTATAGTGTCCGATGATTACCGGACACTATAACCTCTAGAGGCTTACTGTGATGAGTGATGAGAGGCAACTCTCCTCCATCTAGCGTGGAGACTTGAAGAGATGCGGATAACGCCTCGGTCTGAATACGGAGCTGGTTTACCAATCCTTGGTCTATCAAATTAAAATCAGACCCCTAGTCAACTAATGCTGAAACATTAATACTATCATGATCAAAACCTAACGTTACCGGGAGACAGAAACGAGACGGAGTCGGATCCTTACATATCTTTGGGGAGGAAATAACACAACGGTCCACCGTCTTCCCCACTACAGGCGACGGACCCGATCTTTTGGTCGCACTGGGCAAGACCTCACAAAATGCCCCTCACCATCACAGTATAAACACTGATTCTCAGACAACCGTTGTGAACGTTCCTCTGTCGTTAGGTGGACTTGACCAATCATCATGGGTTCGGGGAGTGATGGGGGTGTTACTACCAGCCGCTGAGAACCAACTCCCTGTACCGTCAATCCCAGAGGCCGTAGAGGTCTAACCGTTCGACCCTGGTTTCTGCTACGTAACCGGGAATCGAGCCGAATGGCTAACGCGACAAAATCCTCTAACGTGCTTGGCTCCTCAACTCTAGCTAATTCATCCTTTAAACTTTCGTCCAAAGCTTGAAAAAAGACTGCCTTTAACGGCGTGGCTTCCCAGCCAGCGGATGTGGCCAAAGTACGGAATTCAACTGAAAAATCTGAGACACGCCGTCCACGCTGCTTTAAAGAGAGTAGGGAACGAGACTGCTGTACCAGATCCAATTCGGATCTGGTACAGTACTTTTTTAAGTACAAGAATATTCTACAAAATGGTAGCCTTTAATTATTATACTTTATTTTAAGAAGCCACTTTCTATGGCAAAAGATCCAATATCGGTGTCATTCCTTAGACACTGGAAGTAAAGGACGCGTGCAAACTGGGAATTTTAACAATCCATCCATAGTTTTTTTCCTAATACAATACACGGCTCGACAGGAAGCAAGCCTTTCAAAGTAAAACTAAACTTCACAATAAAATGGCCTGAACAAATCTTCTTACTGAATATGATAAAAAATAAAAAGCAAACCATCATTCAAATAACTTAAATATTTTCTATTTATGGCTCTAACACCACCTTTTCCTCTTTAAAAGCCACTGTTAAATGATATGTTTGTCTGTTTATAACAGCCACCAAGAAAAATCTCTCTACAATTAAACTGTTGCGCTGCACTAAAGGATCCTGTCTATTGCACAATACACCATTAATTCGAAAAGCTCTGAAATTATTCTTGCACCTTCCGCAAATAGTTGCCGTCGTAAAAATGGACAAGACATGGCTACGACAGACTTCCCATCTCCTCCGCTTATAAAGCTGCGATCTAATCCTGTTTACATGAAATAAACCTGCTCGCCAGCAGGCTTAAGCTGCCGCACATGTTGACAAGTCCAGGATGAGTTTCGAAGAACCAAACAATCCAAGATCATGCCAAATCGTCAATAATCAAATCCAGCTAACTGAGTTAGCGACGTACGAAGAAGGGACCCCTGGACTTTACCAAAGGCCGAATCAACTAAAGGGACATCAGCACTGATTGCCGTGGTAGTAATGAGAGGTGCAAGGTCTGCTGAAAGTCCTGATACACCTCTGCTACTCTGAGAACATCAGGGTCTGGTGTGTCTCCTCGCACTGCCTTGTAACGTTTGCTCCTTCAAAAAAACAAAACAAAAACAAGACATCCAATTAATACATGTTACTCAAAATAAGTATTCAAAGAACATATTCAGTTACTGCAACCTTACATTTACAATAATTACCTTACACCATTTCCAACTGTGCGCTGCTGTTTTGGTGTTGCAGATATAAAAACCATGTCACGCACGCGGCCTGGTTTAACACCCTGTAAAACAATTAAATGAAATGCTTAAAAATAATAACATTGATGATAACACACAGAAAAGGTACAAACCCAGGAAAGCTCCATCAACCTTGACAGAGTTCAGAGAGCATGTGTTCTTTTTTTAACACTTATGGTTTTTGTAAAAAGTTGGTTCAATAATGGGTTGTGTTTGAATCCATTTATCTAAAGATAGGTCATTAAGCAACAACATAAAATGGCCAGGGCTGCACTTAAAATGTATATTTTGATTGTCATAATTTTTTAGCAAGCCGAAAAAAGACTGGAAGAAAGTGCAGGACAAAAATTTGCTTATTTTTTTAAACCTTAGCCGATTTATGCTCACGTCTGTTCTTAATAAAGATGAATGAATGCACTTTGGGTTGACATCCCAATTCTTTTTTTTTATAACTATTTGCAAAGATACAAATGAAAGTTTGCAGTTGTCTACAGAGTAAGAACTATCTCTGCAGCACAATGCTTTTAATCAATTTCAAGCTTTTTTATGCATCACAAAGCGTCTAAAACTACAACTTTGAGCAGGCTTATACGAACGAATGTGAAATAATACAAGATAGTACAATGAAGAAACTTTATTTACAAAAATTAATGCTTCCCTGGCGTCATAACTTAAATAAGATGCACTTTTCTGAACATATTTGCCAACCAAACGCACGCAACGTAAACAACAGATGTCGCTCACATAGAAACTGCACACCGCGGTGAAGTTGGTTTAATATTGAACATTCAAACTCCGCGGAGTGAGCGGGATCTAGCTCACGGTTGATCCGGTTGAAGCACTCCGATTTCGGCCAGCGTCTCAACAAATCTTTGAACCAAGCACTCTTGAGAAACAAAAATCAATAAATTCCCTATCTTGTGACCAGCTAACTTGAAACTAATATAAATTGATCCCGCGGAGCTTGAATGTCCAATATCAAACCAACTTCACCGCGGTAAACTGCACTGTGTTCCAGTCTTTAAATGAAGTAAAAAGAAGCAAAAGAGCAGAATGAACAGGCCTAGGAATTGGCCTTAGCATTAACAGAGTCATATATATTTGAACTTACAATATAACAAAAATCTGCAGTCATAACAGACTAGCTTCTGTGGCTCTCGTGTAGCTAAGCTAATGCTAAAGTTAGCTACTTATATGTGCGCTACTACTCCAACACACAACAGCTATAAATACTTACAACTTACGCTGCACAGGAGCTACATAAGACCCCCAAAATATAGTCCTCTTTGCATAGAACAGATCATCATTTTATGTGATTTCAGCCTACTCTGAGTTCATGAGGCTTATCATTTTTGCGCACCGATCTATAGCAGACCGCCCTGACGCTCACTATCCCTGACGAGTCTTTGTTGGACACTGTGGTGGTTAAAACATTAAAACAGAATCTGAAACAATGGCTTTGAAGTTATGTTAAAACAAATATATTATAAGTGAAAACGAGACAGTATATGTATGTACAGAATAAAAACCACTACCTAGGTAGTCAACATTGGCTCAGCAGTGACCGACTGGTACATTACTTACCTTCAAAGTTTTTAATGTAGTTCGACTCGTAAAACTTGAAGCCTTTCTCTTTTTCCTCCGTGGAGCAGATGATAAGGTTTGTATAAAGCGGAGGACGTCGTTAATTGTTATTTTTGGAAGGTCCTGCAGGCAGCGTGTAGAACGCCATTGCTTGCCGTGGGTGAACAGCCTAACCGGAAGTATGCTCCCTTACCCATTTCAGTTAGCGGAAGTTGCGTAGCAACATCGTGCACATAGCCTATTGGACAAAAATGCTAATATGGCGGTTACCAAAATACAAAACTACTAGAACAATAAAGGGAAGTGTCTTTTGAACAAAAAAAAAATACATTGAACTTTCTTAGGTTCTCAAATGTAATACATTAACTCAAAACTCAAATAACAGCTGACTCAAAAAACAAAAAAACACATTCTTTCAAGAAAGCTGACCATTATTCTTTTATGTAGAGCACAGCGTAAGGGCATATACTGGTCTTTTCAGATGGTGTCGTTACTTCTTTTCTGAGGTCATCGTACATTTCCCAGGTGCCCTGGGACCTCTTGCAAAATGCCACATAATGCCCAATTGTTTCAGGCGTTGGACCCTCCTGAAATGCTATGATGGCTTTCAGTGTGAATCTCTGTTCTTGAAGTTCAAGGGTTGATGGAAATTCACTGAGGGAAAACTGCTTGGGATTGGGGACACTTTGCTCCACAGTTGTGGCACAGAATTGTCCAAGGTCTGTGTCAATCCAGACAAGTTCTTGCACTCTGTGACTGTGACAAACAGTCCCCATACAGAGGATTTTTCCAGACATGTCAGTTTTACATGCTGCTGGGCATGTATCAGGACTTTGGATTGGTTTTAGGCATGGAGATGCTGCAAGGTGGAGTCCTTGTTCAACAGAAGACTGAAGGTGAGCTATGCCAGAAGATGCCAGGACTGACAAGTCAATGGAAATGAAAGGTACTTTCCTTGTATTTGGAATGTAAAGTGTACAGTACTGGGAGGAGCACTGTCTTGTGAAGTGAATACTTGGATATTCTGTCATTGTAATTTGAATAACTGTGGACACATGGCACTGTGCATGAACATGATGAACACCAGACTTCAACTGAATAGGTCTGAAAATTGAGCTCAGAATCTCAGCTCTCAAAGAATAGGTATGTGGAGTGACACCCTTTGAGGCAATATCTTTCACAAGCTGGAACACTTTATTTTTCTCTGTACTTTTTAGCACATTCTGAGCAGAAACATTGTCACAGAAAGCGCAGCACAGACCTTGACAGACTGCATCAAAGGCACAGGTGTTGGTGACGCAGTATCGTTCCTTGCCGACTCTGATTGGTTGTTGATTATTTCCATTTTTTAAAACCCCCAGCTTAACTTTTTTCTGTTTTACAGCTGGATCAGAATGCAGCCACTCGGGACAAGGGGAGAGGTAGGATGTCAACTTCCTCTTCTTTGGTGGGACTGCAAGGCCTCTCCAGTTTTCCAATGCTGCTGTTTCTTCTGTGTTGGATTCCTGAGAACAGTTTTCATCCATTTCTTGTTCCACAGAACTTTTGATTGGATTGTGAAGCTTCACTGTCTCTTCTTGTCTGGCAGCCTCTGCTTCTTTTTTTCTTTTTTTGGCAGAACAGATTTTCATGTTGCCTGCAATGAAGCCAAGATGACGTGAAATGAATTTATCAACCCTAATGGGAAGATTCTCATGCTTGAACAAGCCATGTTTAATGTTCTTAAACTCAGCTTCAACATTAGCTGAAGTTGCAGTGAGTTTTTAACTGGGAAACAGGGGAACCATTACTCCAGTCCAGAGAGGTAGGTATCCTCCCAACCTTATTAGGTGTGGGACGAGCTCAGGTAGGTAGTGCATATTGTCTCGGTCACCATTGACTTCACAGTGGCACTTAATCTCCTCACAAATATCTGTCACCCACCTCCTCAACTCAGTATTTATTTGTGTGCATTGATCCAATCCAACCTCTTCTGCTTCCTCTTCCCTGGGAATGGACATAGTGTCATCTGCGATTTTGCTTTTAAGGTTTGACATGGTGGGGTTACCATGAATGTCATGAATGTCATTACCTTCTGTCTCACTTGCAGTGGCAATGCAGCGTATTAGGACCTTCGCTTCCTCCAAAGATTGCGACTTGACCAGCTGTGCCATTGAACGCACATAGAAATCTTTCACCCGATGAGGTTTTTTCCTCAAACAATCCCACTGGGAAATCATTTTGATCAGGTGTGCCACATCCACTCGGATGAAGCATGGGGGCAGTTTGCTGCATTTGTTTTCAAGCAGAACACCGAAGCACTCATTTACATAGCTTTTCAAATCAGACAGATGTGTGAAAGCCTTTACTAAAGCACCAAGTAAAGCTAAAGAAAAATCTGAAATTGCCTCTTTTGGGACTGGTGCTCCAGCACAAATCCATTCTGACAACCATCTTGTGATTGCCTGGACATCATGTCTCTCTGACAGCATTTGAACCACAGGGACGTGGGAGTTGTCGCTTCCTGTTAAAACTCCTTGATACAGGAAGATACGTCCAGACAAGCCGTTTGGCCTGACAAGCTTTTTTACAACTGAGCCAGTTGCATCAAAAGCAACAATAGGGTGTTTCTCTGTCTGGTACATCAGCATTTGGGTAGGACTCCAGTAGTGACAGAAGAATTTGTCTAATCCAATGTCACCAATACTTCCACTGTGAGGACAACTACATTTCATTGCCTGTAGTGACAAAATTGGGTTTTTATGACCCATTTCAGATTCATGTTGTTCTTGTTTGGCTTTACGTATGGTTGCTAAATTTGGTAGATGACTTGGCTCAGGGTCTCCAAAGTCCATCAGTTTTTCTGCCTGTGATGACCTCCACACATGTGGCTGCAGTCTACCTTCACAAAGTTCTTTTTTAACTTCTGCACGCAGTGTTCCAGACAATGGTCTCTTTGAAAACCCTGTGTGCAGGGATTCATTTGTGTTTGCCATCTCACACCGAAGCACCATTGGGCACTGCATGTCTGGTTCCTTTTCACATGTAATGTACAGTTGACCCTTGCACTCTTTACAGAAACCTCTTATTTTTATGAAAGACGACACCTGGTTGGGGTACACCTTGGCTCTTTTAAATGTAAAAGTGCAAGAACTTTTAATTTCATTCCAGATTCCCTGGTTCACAACATGAGTCCATGTGCCTCTCTTCAAAATGGTGTATGCCCTTTTTTTAAACATATCCTTTTTGTATGTGACTCTCTCTGGAATCATATGCATCCACTGTTCAAATGGGAGCTCCACATTAAAAGTCTTATTGCCTTTGTTTTGTAAAGGAGACATGCTATGGTCAAAAGGAGTGTCACTCTCACTGCTATCTGTCTCCGTCATGTTCTTTTCATTATTATAATCAAGAGTAGCCCAGATATTGTGTCTGTTTAATTTGACAAATGTGTAAAGGGCTTTTGGTGTTTTTTCGCCAAGTTGTTTACTGAGCTCTCTCCATATCTCATCACTTGGAGTTGCAATGTTGCCACTTATGACTGTGTTTTTTGAAGCACTGAGGACTTCAATTACAGCTTTTTGGGGAACCAATGACTTCTTTGGCATCTGTTTAGCAAAATGATAATAAAAAAATCCTGTTAGTTAATTATGTTGAAATATTTCAAATATAGCAGGGAATCAATAGGTTCTAGCTGTCATTCAGAATGTTCAAGCTACAGTATATAACTGCCGGATTAGTTCTAAATGCCAATATCTTGCATTACAGTATGTTACAGATAATCTGTGAAAAAAAATAAGGACTCCTCTGTCTTGTCCCAGTACTTCCACAAACATGTACATGCATATATATCCATCCATCCATCCATCAATTTTTAACAGTCATATCCCTAGTGGGGTCAGGAGGGGTGCTGGTGCCTCTCCAGCTAACATTTCAGGCGAGAGGCGGGGTCACCTAGACAAGTCGCCAGTCCATTGCAGATAAACACACACAAATCAACACATATATATATATATATATACACATTATATATATATATATATATATATATATATATATATATATATATATACACATTATATATATATATATATATATATATTAGGGCTGGGCGATAATTCAATAACAATATCTATCGATCGATAGACGTGTGGTGCGATAGGAAAAAATAGGGTCGATAAAAACTTCAATAGACAGTTTTACTTCCTTGCTACAGTCGGCACACCGTCACTAAGCGCCGCCCTCTCAAACCACAACACACAACACGTGAATATGTCGCAGCAAGTAGCGGCAAAGAAAATTGTCCCAAAACGGGGTTTTACTAGTTCGCCAGCCTGATAGAAATAAACCACAGTGATTTGTAAAACTCGCAAGGAACCGGTAAAAGCAGAGTCTGGTAACTCAACCCACCAGTATTCATCACGTAAGCCGCTCACACCCGCAGCAGCGCGGCCCCGCGAGCTGAGCTGTGCGGCCCCGCCAGGGACCGCGGAACGGGTAGGGCCAGTAGGGCCGCGGCCCTACCTACTTTTGATGATCAAACATGTAAAATAATATATATAAATAAAATTAAAATATTCAATAGCTATTTTTTTCAACTGCACAGTAGTCTATGGCAGCAGCATCATTCTCCAATGAGAAAGCGATAAATCATCCCATCTAAAAATGTATAGGGCTTGGGATCCGCGTTGCATTGTTGGACGTGGCGGCCATGTTGATGGCTACGCGACTGTTAACATAGCGCTGACATAACGTTGTTGAATGAAGAGACGTAGAAGTAGAATAGATAGAAAAAAGATGTTAAAATCCCGAAAAGGATCTGGAATTTACCGGGACACATTAAATAGAGAAGCCAGGGTATGTTGATAAAATCAGGATTATTAATAATTTGGATCCATATGAAGTTTCAAACAATGAGTGGAGCACCGACAACGACTTGTTGCCACTGTTTTGCATATTAGACGTCTTCGGCTACCTTGTTTGTGGTCTGAGCGCCTATACTTCAGAACAGTTCCGAAGCTACAAGTCCTTGGAGTCTCATGTGCAGTTCACGAATGGATGGGTTCAGGAGCTGCAGATCTTAAAGCCAGCAAACAGTGGGAACACGGTAATCGCACAAAGGTAAGCTGTGCTCAGACGGGCTCTGGCACCTGCTAGTTTAGTAGCTGCTAACCGTTGTAATGTACTTTTAACTAGCTGCTATGTGTTTCACATATGTAGTTAGTAACGTTAACTGCCAAACCTCCCTAAACCCTCCGGGGTTTTTCACGTATTTGAGCCTTTTCCCGCTGCCGTTTTAGTATTTTTCCGTAAAAGATCCCATATTTTAACTCTCATAACATTAACGTTAGCCCTTCCATCGGACCTGTCAGTCTCTGTACTGTTGCTACCCCCTTGCCTTTCCAGAAACACGACACTTTTTAAAGCATCGTTTTGCTTACTTGAAGGCAACCTTTGCGTGATGTCCTTTTTAAGATAACAGCGTGGTTGTTGTGAGAGCATGATTTCACGACAATCTGTAAGCAAAATCACGTCTTCTACCGAAGAGGATGAAATGCTATATCAACCGTCTCTGGGCGCGCATTAATGCATGTATGTGGTGTCGCGGTTGAAGGAAAGAAACAACGTAGGCTATAAAATAAAACCGTGCATCTTTAACTTACCAGAATGAAAATGCATGGAACACACTCTCATTGACCTCGGGATACTGTGGAAAGTTATGTTCGGTCATCTTACAGCCGCGATCCAAGCGAGCCGACGACTCTTCGTTATCTCTGACACTTGTTTTCCGTGGTTGCGCCTCCAGGCAGGAAAGCGGTGGAAAGTTAACCCATTTTCTATGTTTTTCCCATGGCGATCATGTGTTGCGCTGTTACAGCCCACAATACAGCAACGGTTTACCATGGTTGACATCAAGTTAAGGTGAAATTAATCAAATTAAAACACGGCCGAGAGGGAGTACAGTACGCGGTAGTCTTAGGCAGTAGTCTGTGTAGAGGTAAAGGAAGCCATCAATATGGCGGCCACGCAAAGTGCTTACGTCATGACGCCCAAGCCCTATTGGCTGATTGTGTCATGTGATGTAAAAAAAAGTTTTCCCACCTCTGCGCTGCTTATGACCGCTACTTCGTTAGCTTCGTTTGCTTCGTTAGCTTAGTTAACTGTGTCTACTGCAAGTGCTGAGAGGTGTTTCTCGTCCCTCCGTCGTATCAAGACCTATCTGAGATCAACAATGACCCAGAAAAGACTAAATAGCTTGATGTGCGCCCACACACACACACACACACACAGGGATCTTTTGACCACAGTGGATGCTTTGAGGATAGCCAGGGACTTTATCCAGCATAATGACAGACGGAGACACTTTTTCGGGAATATTTAGAGCAGGGGTGAGTTTGACTTTTCTTTTTAAAGTATTTTTATTCTGTAAATATTGTATTAGCTGTAATATAATGATTGTAAGTGGAAATAAATCCGGGGCGTGTGTGCTGGAACGTCAGAAAAAAGTTAAATAAAAATTCGGTGCTGATTTTAATTATAACATGGCAGACACATTTATCATGCTCAGGGACCACAGCCTATGAGAAAGCAATAAATTCTGGTGTCTAAAAATGGATTGGCTTGTCTTGTGTCATGTGACGCAAATCAGTTGCATGATCAAGGGGATGCTGGTGTTTTATGTGTATGCGGGCGCGTGCGTATGTGATGGGTAGTGGTATGGTGAGTATTGCCTGATGGGCCCGACCAATTTGAAATGCGTTCCTCGGTCCATGGGCCCTGCGTCGTCGTCGTCGGAATTTTCTGGAACATCTTCCAAAACAAAGCAGGTACAGCAGCTAAACTGGGCTCCCTTCTTTGTGATAAAATGACAAATCGTCCAAGCGGCATAAGGACATAACGCATGCAGTAACGTGCTTCATAGTGATGGATATGTCTGCTGTTCTCTGCAGCTGAAAAACCTGCCACTCTTTATTTAACCAACCAAAGTTTGTTAAATAAAGATTTAATTGGAATTCTGTGTTTGTGTTCTTTATTTAAATCAAATCATTTAGCAATATCATAAAATGTCCAGGCAGAGCTGCACATAAAATATGGTTTTAAATATTTTCAATAATTATCGATATCGATCAATATGCATTTTTTCTTATCGATAAGCTTTTTTTCTATATCGCCCATATATATATATATATATATACATACATACATTATATATACATACAGACAGACAGATAGATAGATAGATAGATAGATAGATAGATAGATAGATAGATAGATAGATAGATAGATAGATAGATAGATAGATAGATAGATAGATAGATAGATAGATAGATAGATAGATAGATAGATAGATAGATAGACAACAATTCTTCAATTTGACAACCACCCCTTTAAGGACACTATCCTGATATGCTCATTTGAAATTATGTTGTTTAACCAGGTCTTGTAATAAAACGCACACTACTAAGGCAGGTAGAGGTTCCATGTGCAGCACCTGGTTACTTTTTTTTGCTTGACATCCAAAATGTCTATGCACACCGCTTTGCTCTTTGCTATGTTAGTATGTTAGAGCTTTTTCCCAATAGCATTGCATGTCATGACTGCTTTGGCAACTTAGCATAGCCACTGATGACTGCAGAAAAAATATTTTTCTAGAAGAGTACATTGTTTTTATACCATTATCACAGTGCTGAGACAATCTCCTAGCTCTGAGTGGTTGTTCAGGTTGCATTTCTGCAGATTGCAATAGCAGAGGTTGGAGGAGAAGACTGATTTTTTTTTTCACAGATGAGCTGTCTTATATCATACTTTACTGAAACAGTTACAGTTTTCGAAAATATGTAAACAAAAATTACTTTTATGAATCTTGCCTACTGCAGGTGCAAGTGGACATACTTACCTTGATGCACTGCTATGAAGTATTGAACAGAAGTGTTGATGATTGCTGTTGATCATAGCATTGACCTTAAAAGGGCTGAGTAGATGCCAAGCACATGTTTGGTTATTTTCTTATTTTTTGTATTTCAAAAGTACAGTTTGTCTAATAGCCTCTAGTGATCAGAAGCATACAGGTCACCAAGATTGTTTTGGGAGGGGTTTGTAGCAACCTGTTCATTCAAAATAAGACCAAGTTTGAATTGAATTTCTTCCAGGTTAAAATTAAATTATTCATTTCATAGATTAGCAATTTATAATTTATGTGAAATTCACAGTTTCAGCATGAACAGATGTTCACTGACCTTTGATGACCGCTACAAACTATTATTAATATCATTTAAATGATAGCAGTACAAATTAATTTTTTTGCTATACAAAAATATAAAATTTCAAAATATATATTTTAAATATCAAATATTTAAAATATCAAATATTTAAAAAATATATATTTGAATTATATTAAATTATATTTAATATATATATATTTTAAAATGCATATTTTATGGTGACCTCTGGAAAATTTTCTTTATATTTTTAAAATGATAGCGGAAACGAAACGAAAATTTTTGCTGAACAAACCAGCACAAACGTAGCACAAACGTTTGGCACCAATTTTGTCTGATTTGAAGAAGGTGGGGAGGCTGGTTGACCTTTTGACCTTTACCTTTTCATTAATATCTTCAAAACCAAAGCAGCACAAACGAAAATTTTTGCTGCACAAACCAGCACAAACGGAGTCGAGTTGATTGACACCAATTTTGGTTGATTTGAAGAAGGTGGGGTGGCTGGTTGACCTTTGATGACCTCTAAAAACATTTGTTTATATCTTTAAAAATAGCAGCACAAACGAAAATTTTTGCTACACAAACCAGCACAAACGTAGCACAAACGTTTGGCACCAATTTCGTCTGATTTGAAGAGGGTGGGGGGGGCAACTTCACTCAGGTGGAGCACATGGCTGATAAAGTACCACAAAACAGGTAATGAAACATTGATAATTTAAAATAATTGTTTGTTAATCAGTGGTTTATGTTATCTAACATCAAATTACCAAGTGTGAGTGATTTTGTCTTTTTTATGCTTACTGTTTAGATTAGCTAACAGTTGTGCTAGCTAGTTAGTTAATCTAATGTAATGTAATGTGTGTGCAAGCAGGTCATTTTTGCCACATTAAAAAAAGATTAGCAATGGCTTTAGGGTGCTGTTTATGTGCTTTTGTGTTACTTGTTTTCTGCAGTTTAGTGTGTTATGAGCAGATGTGGGTAGAAAAGCCAAAGATTGTACTAAAGTAAGAGCATATTTTTACTGAAGTAGAAAGAAGAGGTAGCCATCCACTCAGTTACTTAAGTCAGAGTAAAAAGTATTTGGTAAAAAGGCTACTTTAATATTGTGTAGTAAAAAAGTGTTTTATATGACATTTTGAAATTATTTACGAAGATAATAAAAAAACTAAATAACATGATGACATTGAGCAGAAGAAACTCACTTTAACATAAACTCTGACTGTCTGTTACTATTTTGGTTAAAACATCAGTTGATTTAATAAAATTACTTCTGGTGGGAAGAGAAGGCAAACTTTTACTTAACAGTGGCAATTATATATAATTATAAGTAAAAGTTAAAAATATGGGCAGTAAAACTACTGCATTGTTTCTAAGATTTACTCAATTTAATGTGACAGATTAAATATAACTTGTTATCATCCACCTCTGATTAGGATTCATTCTCATTTGTACACATTTTTTCAAGGGTACAAAGGGTCCCCTTTTCCTCCAAATTATACTTTTTCATATCCATCCATCTATTGTCTACCATTTATTCCTTATTGGTGTGGGTGAGCTGAAACCCATCCAAGGTGTCAACAGGCAATTTAATTCTGGGTATTGTTATGTTCTGTAAGAGGCTCATTTGACTGCACACTAGTTGTTTCAGTTCAGATCAAGAATCAAGAATCTTTTATTGTCACCTCTTGTTACCGTGGAGAAACATTTTCCAGGAGAAACACTGGCTTAGGGAACACACGCTACACAACAAGCAATAAATAATGGGTACAGGTAATAACACAGCAAACATTGTATACAGGGTTATATGTCTGGTCTCTCACAGAGTGACAGCTGGAGGTGGGTATCAGCACCTCAGTGACGCAAAAGGAAGTTTTGGGTGAAAGTAAATGGATGGATAATAAATACTTCACACACTTTCCAAATTTTGTAGTTTCATTTTAGGTATGACAGTAGATTTTAGTCAGCTTTACTAAACTCAGTTTTCATAGTCTTCATTCGATTTCTTCTTTTGATAATTGTATTTAACTGCTTGAATTTAAATATTTGTATTAGAAGAAAAGGAAGCTATTAATCTTTCTCCTTTGTGTAGAAAAAGTCAAGCTGCAAGGATTAAGAAGCGTTTCCAGAGGAAGCACCATGATGAATGTGCATCCAGGGATTTTGATCTCCAAATCGATGTAAGTTTTCTAATAGGTGAAATTTTAGCTTATAACCGGTGAAATTTACTAAATTAACTGTCTAAAATCCCTCTTTGAAAAAATTTTGTATAAAAATAGTTAAAGTTTTTTTGTCTGTTTAAGTACATTCAAAATGTGAGATGGTGTTCTGACCAAATTCAGAAATAGCCAAATGCTTTGATGGAAAGTAACATTATCTATTCTGCATAAGCATGTAAAGTTTTAGGTTAGTAGACTGCAATAGCTTGTGGCTGTCTTGCCTTGGCTGCATGTGTAGTGTCACATTTTCCAGTGACAAAGATGGCCAATGGCATTGAGCAAATTTAAGCTCGTAATGTATCATATTTTATCGAAATTTCTGTGATAGCCGGGCTGTACACGTGACAACATTTAACAGGCCTTAGACAATGTAACAGGGGCCAAACTAATGGAGTGGATGGTTGCCTAAGCCCTCTTCTGACAGGTTACCATGAGACAGATTCACCACTGTTCAATGTGATTGGACAACTGGGGCTCATTGGAGTTGTGTTTTAAGAGTTTGACTCCCATGAACTTGTCTCCTAAGGGCTACTGAATCATCTGGAATATTTTACTTTGGATATCACTGAGCTTTTGACTAATCCTGATGTATTAGAAGCTGGTCTCTACTCAATAAATAGAAAATGCATATTTGCAGTGTGTACCAACTATAGCTGGACAGGGATAGCATATGTATCAACTCCAGCTTTGCTGCTATATTCTATTTTTGTGGTTTATTTAAGCAAGAAGTAATATTCACTCAACATACAGGCATTACTTTAGCATGATGATTACTGTGGTTGGCAAATAACCATCTGGTTAAATAGAAGCAGAAAGTGACAATTGAAAACAGATTAATAATATTTTATACTGCAGCTTTTAACAGTTTGTGTATTGTGTGCTTTTTGATTTTCAGCTTACCAAAGCACACCCTGACCAGTTTCCCACCACAGCGGAATCCGAGGGTTCAACAAGCAGCATTGACAGCTCGGATGAGTATACCCCATCAAAACATGAAAAAAATTCAGATCAATCCAGTGATACAGAAGACAATATGCCATTGAAGCGAAAGAAATTACAGAGGACTTACAAACGAAAAAGGCACTGCCCTTCTTCAAATGCAGAAAGTGAAACGTGGTACAGAAAAAGAGATCTCAATATTTAAATTGGAGAAAAAGAAAGATGGCTCAAGAATTTATAATAAGAAGCACTGTTGTCTGTACTGTCCTGAGAAATGCCTTAAGATGGCAAGACACTTGGTGCGCAAACATAGTGATGAACCTGCAGTAGCAAAAGCCATGAGTTTTCCTTTGAAATCAAAAGAAAGAAAACTGCATTTTGACCTTATTAGGAACAAAGGAAACCGAGCTTATAATAATGAAATCCTAAAACATGGCAGTGGAACACTTATCCCTTGTCAACAAACATCCAAACTAGTGACAGCAAGTGACTACATGCACTGCATAAACTGTCAGGCTTTCCTTAAAAGAAAGAGCTTATGGAGGCACATGTCCAGATGTAGACTTTCACAAAAGTGCAACACACAAAAGCAAGGCAAAAGTCGGATTCAGTCCATCTGTGCCTTTGCACAGCCTGTCCCTGAAGGTGTGAGCAAGAAAGTTTGGGAGCTGGTCAATGCTATGCACCAAGATGAAGTCACACAAACCATTCGACAGGAAAAAAGTATTTTAAGGTTTGGAGAACATTTGTATGCAAAGCATGGGCATGACTAGGCTAAGCATGACTACATTAGACAAAAAATGCAAGCACTTAGAAGACTGATTCAGCATTCAAAAAGAACTGGAAAGATGAAAGAAATCGATGATGTTTTTTATACCGTCCAACTTCAACTTAGTCATAGCAGCAGTAAAGGATGTTGGTGGATTTGATGAAGACACGAACACCTACAAAACTCCATCCTTGGCTCTTAAGTTAGGTCATAGTCTGAAAAAGATAGCAGATATTCTTGAGTGTGAGGCACAGATGTCTGAGTCAGACAATGAAAAATTTATTGAGAATGTGAGAAGGACCCGAAGTCTTTTTGTAAAAAAATAGGATGTGCTTGTGTCATCACGTGCATTACAAACTCTGAAAGAAGGTAAATGGAACACTCCTCAGATGCTTCCATTCACTGATGATGTCAAGAAGATGCACATGTACCTTAATGACTGTAGAAAAGAATATCAATGCAAGCTCAGAGATAATCCAGTTAAGAAGAACTGGTCAAAACTTGCTAATGTGACTCTGTGTGAGGTCATCCTGTTCAATCGCCGAAGAGAGGGTGAAGTGTCAAAGATGCCTCTAAGTGCAGGAGTGCACTCGGATTTGGCAGATGGACTTTCAGAGTTGGAGCAAAAGCTTTGCCAACATTTTCAGCGGATTGAAATAAGAGGAAAGAGGAATAGGAAAGTTCCCATCCTTCTTACACCAGACATGCTCTCATCTATGGAAGCCTTAGTTGCACATAGGCGGATCTGTGGTGTGCCAGACGACAATCCCTATTTTTTTTCAAGACCTGAGGCTGAGACTCATTTAAGAGGGTCAGATGCAATCAGGCAGATTGCAAAAGATTGTGGTGCCAAACATCCTGAAACTTTGTCTTCAACCAAATTGAGGAAACAGGTGTCAACACTATTCACAGTATTGAATCTGAAAGACAATGAGATGGACACACTGGCAAATTTCCTCGGCCATGATATCCGGGTCCATAGAGAGTACTACAGACTACCTGAAGAAACCTTCCAGTTGGCTAAAGTGAGCAAAGTTCTGATTGCCTTGGAAAAAGGGAGACTGTCAGACTTCAAAGGGATGACCATGGATCAAATCCAAATAGATCCCAATGGTAAATAAAATAAAGAGATGCTTGAATAAATGATCACCACAGGCGTCTCTCTAATTATTTTATACACTTTATTTACAACAAATTGGCATGCTTTGTCATTTTAAAGCAAACAGCCTAAAATGGTACCGGTACTACTGATACAAAAATCAGTAGTGATGTCATAATTTTTTTCTTTTGAATAAATATATATTACCTCAAGTTCTTAATACATAAACACTTGAGAGATCTATACTCAAATTGTAAAGAAAGTAAACCAAATGCACTATCTTGCTATTATAATGTAGGCTGACTGAAATAATTACTTGTACTGCTACATTTCTGTTGTAGTGTGTGTATATATATATATATATATATTTTTTTTTTTTTTTTATTTTAATTTGTGTTAGACATTTGTAGACAGGAATTCCAAAAATATTACCAAGCCACAACACCCAAATGCCTTGAAAGAAAAGGGTGAAATTAATTATGACATTTAAACTGAGATTATTTTTATTTTCTTTTGTGGTTTTATAGCAGCTAAGTATACCATGACAGTAAGATAAGATAGGCATTATTGATCTCACAGTAGAGAAATTCACTTGTCAGACATCAGCTCAATAATCAAAGGAAGGTGCCAAAAGGAGGAAAAGGTGCATAAGGTATATACAGTGCGTCACATATATACAGTGGATCGAGAAAAAAATAAAAATACAAAAAGGAAATAAAGCAGTGATTTAGGATGACTTATGTACATTCAAAGTGACTTATATACATATGGATTGACGCTGTACATTAAAGTGGTACCAGGTAAAGAACAGTGAGGTAGTGAGATAACTATAACAGCTGAAGTCACTTATTTAACAGGATTATTGCACAGGTTATTAAATAGTACTTGGACACTAGTTATTGCACAACTTATTACACTTATAGAGCAGCATTGTAAAGTCTGATAGCAGGAGGGATGAATGACCTGCGGTAGCGCTCCTTTTTACAGACAGGATGTCTAAGTCTGTCACTAAAGCAGCTGCTCAGCTCCTCTACAGTCTGGTGCAGGGGGTGAAAGGTGTTGTCCATGATGGATGTGAGCTTGGATAACACCTTGCTTTTTCATTACTGTAGCTGTTTAGCTTTGTTTCAATATCAATGTATTTATATGACTCATTATTTTCACAGGCCCTTCAACATTGAGGAAGATCAGCAAAAAGGGGAGTTACAAACGTGCGCCGAAGAAAGGTGACTGTATATAAGATTTGTTTAAGAATTACCTTCTTAGTTTGTGTGTTCAAGTTTACTTGAAAAGGCATAATATTCTATTATTAGTACTTGGTCAATTAAAGTGTAAATTTAAAGGGCTAAATGGAAAACTTACTCAATAATGTCTTAAGTGGAATTTACCTGACACCAACTGTAAGATTACTTTGCCCATGCAAAAGTGTACCCCAGGCTGATGTAACCTGCGACAAATACATACATATTGGCGATAATCATGAAGCTCGGTGTTAAAAGAGGCATGTTTGCCTTATCCACCTACATTTTGGCAAAAATTACAGGGGGAAAAATTCCAAGTGAATAGCAAACCTTGTCATTGAAGTTATTTATAGGTAACCACAGACAAATTGATGTTAATGTCTAAGTTAAAATTGCAAACTAAAGCCTGGTTCACATATCAGCAATTTAAAATGGTCGGTTAATTAAGGGCAAAATCCTTTACAGCTTTGGAGAAAAAGTTGTTTTTAGTTCTGTTAGTTTTGGATTCAATGTTCCTGAATTGTTTACCTGATGGAAATGCATTGCCCTTGTGGGTGGGATCTATGCTCATATGTATGGCCCTTTTCTGGACTCTGGTAGTGTCTAGATCGTCTAGATGGCATCACATAATCCCCTGTGCTGTCCTCACAATCTGTGCTTAGACCTTCCTTAGTGAAAAGTCCAATCTGTTTCAGTTTCCTGAGGAAGAGGAGCTATTGTTGGGCCTTCTTCACCAGGTGAGTGGTGTTCACAGTGCAGGAGAGGTCAGAGGAGATGTGAATACCAGGGGAACCAAATGCTGTCCACTCACTCCACCACCTCCCCCTACATGCAGAGAGTAGCATGTTTAGACTTCCTGGACCTCCTGTAGTCTATTACCTCCTTGGTCTTACTGGTGCTCAGGATCAGGTTGTTCCTGAAGCACCACAGTGTGAGATTGCTGACCTGATCCTAGTGGTGGGACTCAACATTGTTGGAGATGACACCCACCACAGTGGTGTCGTCAGCAAACTCCACCATCATATTTGTGGGGTGGACAGCAGAACAGTCATGGGTGAAGAGAGCAGGACTGAGGATGTATCCCTGTGATGTTCCTGTATTGAGAATCAGTGGGGCAGATGTGTATTTGTCAATCCTCACAACCTTCAGCTTGTTGGTAAGGAAGTCACTGATCCAGGAGGAAAGAGCAACAGGATGGTAGTCATTGAAGCAGGTGATGGTTGGTGTTTTGGGGTACAATCACGATTGAGAATTTCAGGCAGGCAGGATAGCTGTGTGTAAAGGTTAAAAATGTCCAGAAAAACCGCTGGGTCAGGACATTGTCTTTTGCGTCCGACCTAAGATAATGTTTGGACCTGAAAACTGAGCTCATTGTCGCTGTGCTTATACGCCGTGATGGTCCTGATACCTCTTCAGGTGTTGTGTGGGTTGTTGCAGCATAAGTGGTCCTTGGTGCACTGCTTGTATCTGTGGTTTTCTTTCTGGGTCTCTTCTTTAGCTCACATCTAGCCCAACTGTAGGCAAGTCTGTCTCCTGATCTGAATGCAGCATCCCGGGCCTTTGACAGGAACTGAACTGTGTTGTCCATCCATGGTTTCCGGTTAGGAAACACTCTGATTGTCTTTTTGGGTAGGACAGCAAAGTATGCCTGGGCGAATTCTCAGTTCTATTTCATCCCTACTGACCGCCAGAGGCGGTGCTTAAAGCACTGAATGATCACTCTTGCGCATGCAGAGGTTGAGAATCTTATACCAACATGGTCACGTGTGACCCCCGGTGACACCGGAAGCCCATATAATCACGTGACAACGACAGCTCAGTCCCTTTTCATCTTCTCGCATGCGGGTTGTACAGGTGGTAAGTCACTGATTTGCTTGTCGCTGGTAGCCTCGAGACTACGGTCGGAGCTGCGAGAATCATCTCGCCCTCGAGAGGCTGCGCAAGCTCTTCATACAACTTGTTCTTCGTTCGGTAAGTTGTTTCCTTTGATCGACAGGAAGCGAGAGCGGGACGTGTTCGCTCCCCGCGTCGACTTCCCTATTGGTGGTGGTTGGCGACTCCGACCAACCTGTTACTTGCCGAGCTCAGCTAGCCTATATTCGTTGATTGCAGCCGTTTTTCGGGCTTGCTTTTTCATTTATTGTGCTACCGCTTTCGGGTTGCCTGTGTTTGTTAAACTCAGCCGTGTCGGCTTACCTATTTGTTAACCGCAGCTGTCTTCGGGCTTGCCCTTTTCGTTTATTGTGCAAACCGCGTTCGGTTTGCCTGTATTGAACTCAACCGTGTCGGCTTACCTACATCGGTTAATTGCAGTCGCGTTCGGCTTGCCTGTATTTTGTTAATCGCAGCCGTTTCGGGCTTGCTTTTTTGTTTCTTGTGCAACCGCGTTCGGTTTGCCTGTATTGAACTCAGCCGTGTCGGCTTACCCATATTTGTTAATCGCGGCCGTTTTCAGGCTCGCCTTCATTTACTGTTCAGCCGTGTTCGGCTTGCCTATATTTTATTGAATAGCAGCCGTTCTCAGGCTTGCCTTTTAATTTATTGTGCAGCCGTCTTCGGCTTTCGTGTTCGGCTTTCCTCATTGAGTGGTGCAAACTTGCTGCAGCTGTTGCGCTGCTGGGGAACCCCTGGTGGCGTTTTCTGCTCGACAGGGTTTCCTGGCCTACTCGCTCGTAGGCTTAAGTGTCAAGAGTGGCAATTTCAGCTCGACCTGACATAGTCCTGTGAGTGCAAGATGCTGGATGTGCCGTGCTGCAGAGCTTGTTTGGCTCCTCTCCACTTGGAGGATGGGCATGATCTGTGTCCCTCTTGTTTGGGACCTGATCACTTAAGAAAAGCCTTGACTGATGCAGCCTGCCCTAATTGTTCTGTCCTGCCCTTGTCCCTGCGTACTGCTCGCTTGGCTGACTGTCAGGGCGCAAGCCAGCCTGCGAAGCGTATGGCTCCTGAGGCTATGGGGCCTCCCCGAAAGAGGACCAAGAAGAGCTCCACGGATCCCGAGGGCTTATATGGGCAGGTGGCCCATCTCACTTCTGAGCTGGAGGAGATGAAAGCGCTGCTCGAGTCCCTTAGGGACGGGCGTGGTGCTGGCCTGACTGGGGACCCTGACCCGGGGCAGAGCGTGGGTTTAGGACTCTCTGCCTTGGAGGACGATGCTATCTCCCTGGCAGCATCTGGCACTGATTTTCAAGATCCGTGTGACGCCGGCTCGCATCTGTCGGCAGCCGGATCACACATTTCTTCCGGCTCTACGTCGGAAGAGGATGGTTCTATAGTGGGCACGTTGAGAACTGCTCTTGCACGGTTGCAACTGGATGCTCCGCAGAACCAACCTGCGCCTTCCAGTGCTTTCTTTCGACGTCCTACTGCTAGGTCGTCTTTTATGGTTCTCCCATCTGCCGAATATGTAAAGCAGGTTCATGCCTGTTGGGCAAACACTAAGGCCTTCTCACGGCCGACCTCTGATGGCAGGGCCCTGGCGGCCATGCAAGATGCTCCCAAGTTTGGCTTGGGCCATATGCCTTCTGTGGAGCCAGATGAAGCTTTGAGAACGAATGCCAGGTGTCCTCGTCCTCAGTGCCGCGTCACTGATGATCTGCTGTGTAGAGCCTATGACTCTGGGTCTCGTTTGGGGCGACTTGGTAATTCGTTGTCCCATGTACTACTGGGTCTCTCAGGATCCTTGGAGGGCTTCACCATTGACACACCTACACAGGGGTTGATGGACGCATCACTTCATGCGTTCGCCCTTTTTTCAAGGGAGATTAGCCGTGTCCTGTCTACCCTTGTTCAGGCACGGCATCAAGGTTGGCTGGCTCAGTCTCCTCTGACTGAGGCCTGTAGGAGGACCCTGATGAGCCTTCCGGTGGTTCCTGGGGAATTGTTTGGTTCTGCTGCGCTTGCAGCCTTGGAGCGGTCAGCCCAGGCTTCCCGTACCAGGCAGCAGTTGGCCGGCCTTCATCGCAGATGACTGCAGCGTCCTACTGCGAATTCCTCTGCGTCTTTTTCACGCTCTTATGTTGCCCAGACTACACCCCCCATGGGGCAGCCTCGGCCTGCTGCAGCGCCTGCTGCAAGACCTGCTCATGGCCAGTGGGATCTACTCAGGGGTCGGGCTCCTGTTGCTTCCCAACCCAGGCAGTTCACTCGGCAACCCTCCCGCCCTCCTAAGGGCAGGGGGGGTTCGGAAATGACATCACCGAGCTGGCGGTGGGACACTTTACCCCGGACCAGCTCAGTTGCTGGGCCGCTCTCATTCCCGATCCATGGGTGGTGTCTACAATTACCCGGGGTTACGCGATACAGTTCCGCCGCCACCCTCCTGACCCTGGTCCAGTCAGGATGACGGTTATCCGCGACCAGGAAATGGCTCAGACTCTGAGCCAATAGATAGACACCTTGCTGGCCAAGGGTGCTATATTGCCTGTCGACCCCCTGCAGGATCCAGGGGGCTTTTACTCAAAGTATTTTTTAGTCCCGAAAAAGACTGGCGGACTCCGCCCAATTTTGGACCTGAGAGGTCTAAATGGTTTTTTAAAGACCATCCCCTTCCACATGTTGAGTGTCAGGCATGTGCTTCAGGCAATCTCTCCAAGCGACTGGTTCACCCTGGTCGACTTGAAGGACGCATACTTTCATGTTCCGATTGCACCACATCATCGGCAGTTTCTCCGCTTTGCTTTTCAAGGCAAGCATTTTCAGTTCAGGGTTCTTCCTTTCGGTCTCTCTCTGTCTCCACGTGTGTTCACTCGCTGTGTAGCTGCGGCCCTGTGTCCTTTGCAGGCCAAGGGGTTGAAGATCCTGCCTTACTTGGACGATTGGCTCATCTGTGCGCCCACAGAAGCTCAGGCGGCTGCAGACACACGCACATTGCTCAAGCATATAAGCCTATTGGGTCTTCGGGTGAACTGGCAGAAGAGCAACTTGGTTCCATCTCAGGAGGTCACGTTTCTCGGAATCACGATGGACTCCCTCACTATGACTGCTCGCCCGTCGCCTCAGCGTGTCGAAGCCATTCTGCAAATGCTGCCCGTCTTTCTGACCGACCGTGCACCCCCCTTTATTCTCTATCTTCGCCTGTTGGGCAAGCTGACTGCTGCCGCTGCAGTAATACCCCTGGGGCTGCTGTCTCTGCAACCACTGCAGATGTGGCTCAACAGCCTAAAGCTGGACCCTTCTTGTGCGCTACACCGTCGAAGGAAACTGCGGGTGTCCCCTCATTGCCTCACGTCACTGGCTCAGTGGCGGGATGCAGCATTTATGACAAGTGGGGTTCCACTGGGTTCTCTGCCTTCTCAACGAGAGGTCGTCTCTACCGACGCTTCCACCACAGGATGGGGGGCGTCTTGGCAGCGACAGATCGCCAGCGGGACATGGTCTCCGCGGGAGAAGCTTCAGCACATCAACGCCTTGGAGCTGAAGGCTGTGCAGCGGGCGTTAAAACACTTCCTCCCAGACCTGCGCGGCAGGCATGTCCTGGTACGGTTGGACAACACTTTGGTGGTATTTCACATAAACCATCAAGGGGGAACACGGTCAATAACATTGCTGAGGCTGACCCAGAGGCTCTTGTCCTGGGCGGCCCCTCTTTTTGCCAGCCTAAGGGCAGCCCACATTCCGGGGGTGCAGAATGTTCCAGCCGATATTCTCTTTCGGGGACGCCCACCGCCGGGGGAGTGGAGGCTCCACCCGGAGGTAGTTGGGGCCATTTGGGAGAGGTACGGCAAAGCAACTGTGGATCTGTTTGCGTCCGAAGAGACAACACATTGCCCCCTTTTGTTCTCCCTGGCAGACAATGCCAGTCCCCTGGGTCAAGACGCACTGACACACGATTGGCCGTGAGTGCTGCTCTATGCGTTCCCGCCTCTTCCCCTGATAGGCCCAACACTCCTGAGGGTCCTTCAGGAGGGGCATCAGGTCCTTCAGGAGGGGCTTCGGGTCCTTCTAGTGGCCCCCCGGTGGCCAGGGAGAACCTGGTTTCCACTGCTGCACAGTCTCTGTTGCAGCTCTCCAATGCCTCTTCCCCACAGGAAGGACCTTCTGTCTCAACTGGGGGGTCAGATCCTGCATCCCAATCCCAGTCGCCTCCAGCTATGGGCTTGGCCGCTACAGGGCCTGGCGTGTCCTTCTCTGAATATGACGGAGACATCGGACATACAATGACTAATGCCTGGGCCCCTTCCACACGACTGGTGTACACCCATAAGTGGAAGGTTTTTAGCAGCTGGTGTAAGGCAAGACATGAGGACCCTGTGCACTGTCCTGTATCTGTTATTTTGACCTTTCTTCAAGCACTGCTTTCCCAAGGTCGGTCTCCATCCACTCTGAAAGTTTATCTTGCTGCCATCTTTTGCTGGCATTCTGTGGTGAGTGGAGAAACGATAGGCCGTAACAAGGATGTTTCTTTGTTCCTGAGAGGTGCCCGACTTTTGCGCCCTCCCACACGCCCCGTTGTGCCTGTGTGGGACCTCTCTCTAGTCCTCGCTGCCCTGCGATCTGCTCCATTTGAACCATTGGCAGAGGCGAGCCTAGAATATGTGTCAAAAGAGACAGCTTTTCTCCTCGCCATGGCTTCGGCGAAGCGGGTGGGTGAGCTACATGCATTGTCTGTTCACGAGTCCTGCTGCCGCTGGAACCCGGCTGGTTCTGGCGTTACTCTCTGGCCTGATGCTGCTTTTCTTCCTAAAGTGGCCACATCTGCGAGCCACACTTTGCCCCTCCAGCTTGCTCGCCTTGATATGGGTGGGCCTGATGAACCTCTCTGCCCTGTTCGAGCACTGGAGGCATATGTCAGACTCACAGCTTCTCTGCGGCAGTCTGATAATCTGTTTGTTTGCTATGCTGGGCCCCGCAAGGGGCAGGCCCTTTCTACACAGCGTCTTGCACATTGGATTGTGGACGTCATAGAATAAGCATGTGTTATACAGGGCCGCCAACCCCCTGCTGGTGTACGGTGCCATTCCACCAGGAGCATTAGTGTGTCATGGGCAGCCATGACGGGGGTCCCTCTGGAGGCTATATGTGCAGCAGCCTTTTGGTCATCCCCGAATACCTTTGCTAGGTTTTACAGGGTTAACTTGGCCGCCTTTCACCCAATGGAGGCGATCCTCAGTGAGGTGGGCATGTTTTTGGGTTTTTCTTTGTGTGCGTGATTCCTCAGGACTCTGTTGGTAATCGTCATCCAGTGCTTTAAGCACCGCCTCTGGCGGTCAGTAGGGATGAAATAGAACGAAAGTTACGACTGTAACTACGGTTCTATGAATCCCGGATGACCGCTAGAGCGCTCGGTCCCTCGGAATCATCGTGTTGTTCGCGAGAAGATTAAGGGACTGAGCTGTCGTTGTCACGTGACTATATGGGCTTCCGGTGTCCCCGGGGGTCACACGTGACCATGTTGGTGTAAGATTCTCAACCTGTGCATGCGCAAGAGTGATCATTCAGTGCTTTAAGCACCGCCTCTGGCGGTCATCCGGGATTCATAGAACCGTAGTTACAGTCGTAACTTTCGTTATCTGGTTCATTACAACAGCAAACACGCTTAAATCGGAGGTAACCAGACTTTCTCTCAGTTCTTGCAGTTGGTGCAGCCCAAGATTCAAGGTTTAACCCTATTTCAAGTAGCTCTCCTATATTGTATTAGAGCTTGGAGTGGCGATATATGACCAAAATAAATATATATATAAAAAGCTGGGGCCTCTGGTGGGGGTTCTGCGTCGCCATCTTAGTGAGGTGTTGATAGTTGATAGAAAAAAATAGCCACTGTTTTTTAAAAATGGTTTCTGCTAGGCATCACAGTATAATTGCTAATATTCTTTAGATAAAACAGCTAATTGGATAACATTTGCAAAAGTTTAACAGTTTACATTTTCAGTTTATCTCACTATTTTTATCCTTACTCTCTTAGAAACCTCAACCAGACGAAACTGGTCTCCGAGCGAAATCTGCGCTGTGGAAGAGACACTAATGGAGTTTATACTGTCTGGTAAAGTACCTGGAAAAACAGAATGTGATGCCTGCATCATGGCTTCACCAGAGGCACTTAAAGATAGAGATTGGAAAGCCATCAAATTTTATGTCAAAAACCGCATCACTGCCATTCAGCGGGAAAGTGCCAGAAGAAGGAAGTAATGACAAACACCTTTTACTTTAAATTTATTTTGTTTTTTGGCTTTACCAAGTCTGTCAGTTTAATTTTGCCACAGAAGCTGTATGGCCGGTTTCTTTAACTGCGACTGGTTTTAGGTTTTCATTGTAAACATCAACATTAGTTGATAATTTTTTTATGCTGATTTAAAACTTTCTTGTTTACAGAAGAGTGTATATGTTATTGTACATATAAACAGTTATGTTAAAAATCCGAACAAGATGACTGTTATGCACAAGTTTGAAAGACTAGCATTATTTTTGTTACTGTGCAGTTAATGCAAAATTTTTCCCAAGACATTGTAAAAGAAAAGCTTCCTCGTGCTTCTACTTTGATCTATAAAAGGTTTTGTGAAGCGATATGCGTTTCTTTTTTTGTCAATTTGCTTCAGTTTGTTTGATATTTACTCCAGTAATAAGTGTGGCTTTCCTTATGAGAATGATAATACTATTACTATTACACTCATCAAGTGCTATTGCAAGACACGAGTTGGTCCCCAGGAGAAGACAAAATATCAGGCTAAAATTTCAAAATGAGTGTTTCTACAATTTAAACCCAGGGTTTTTTTTTGATAATTTTTTTAAAACAATTTAGCAATTGAAATTAAATTTTTAAACCTTTTAGAAATGGTGGTTTCCATCAGGCTGTGTGGTGTCAGGGGTCCCCACGGTGCAGCAAAAACGTGTATGTGTGCGTGTGGTGTGGCGGCAGGTGTAGAGGGGGGGCCCAAAAAGACTGTGTTGTCCCGGGCTCTAGCAAAGCTGTCAGCTGGCCTGTCTGTGAGGGTTTTTAAATGGGCAGATATGGTGTCCCAGGTCTGAGACCCTTTTACTGTGAATGAGCTCTGTGCAAATGTGGTTCTACATTTGATTTGTATGATATTGCAATTTCTCGAGCAAACTTATTAATACATTTAAAAAACAATTTTAAGAGAGAATATTTTATAAAATTCTCAAAACTTAATAAATTGTGCTTTTTTTGAATTCTGCAGAAGTGCCATCGTATGGGATTTTGGTCCAACACTTCAATGAGAATGAGTCACAGTAAAGGGAATTACGTTAAAATCGAGAGTCTGGAACACCAAACTACAATCCGCACCACACAATGCAGCAGCAGAACACAGGAAGTGACACAACATGCCTTACTTAATCGATTTCCAATTAATGCATGAAATAAACTAAGTGACCTAGAGCAATAGAGTGATAGTCATCAGCAGTATTTCCTCTAAGGTGCGTGCATGCGCAAACGCGCACGGCATCTGGATTCAGCGCGCACAGCAAATCTATGCTGCGCAGTAAATAAAATCCAAGCTGAAATGTAAACAAAATAATAATAAACCAAGTTATCTTATACCATTTTGCAACTCTGGTGAGATGGTGTTCCACGGTCTCGCTCTGTGAGTGCCAGGTGCTAATCGGAGTGCACCGCTGAATCTTTTCCCCAGTTTGGAAAGTTTTCATGATGAAAAGTATGGGCGTAAAAGCATGACATGACTGAAACATCATTAGTTCAGCTTTGTAGTCCAACTGCTTTTAATATTTGCTTTTAGTTTCTATTTTCCCATGTTTTATTTTGTTTCTACATTTTATTCCAACTTGCTTTTATTCTGTTTTATTTTCCTATGTTTTTATCATGTTAAGCACTTTGCATTGTCTTTGTACTGAAATGTGTGTTGTGCCAGGATATTAAGGCCATGATGAGGGAATGAAAGTTAGAGCATCATATTTTTCATCATTAATTGAGGAGAATAAAAATAATCCTAGATTTCTCTTCAGTACAGTTGCCAAACTTACTCAGAGTCACAGCTCCGTTGATCCATCCATTCCCTTAGCTCTTAGCAGTAATGACTTTATGGGATTCTTCAGAAATAAAATTGATTCCATTAAAAATAAAACAATTGGCATCCTCCCAAACATGATTACCTCATCCTCAGTAAGTGAGTGAGCGTCCTCACCCTCATGCGGGTGAACAAAACATCGTTTCTGCAAGACAGGCCAATAACGACCCTAACGACACCCCGTTACAGAGGAGTGGACCAGTTTCGGTTCAATCTGCTGGTTTAATGACTTTAACGACTTCCCATTACTAAGGGGGTGAACCTGTTTCTGTCGAATTTGCATGTTATCTAAGCCAGGGGTTTTCAATAGGTGAGGCGCGCCTCCCCTGGGGGCGCCAAAGAGTCACAGGGGAGGCACGAGAAGACAGCTCTCAACGCTCAAAACCGGTCTGGCGTGCGCTCAACTGTGAAAAACTCTTCTTAACCCACTGTCCTCGCGCTGAGTTCCATCTCTGCTCGCGCGCACCTGCTCATTCCACGCTCAAAACCAGCTGTGCGCTCGCTCGGCTGTTTCTGCACCCGCGACTTCAAAAACTGTCCACTCCACCAGCCAACCACAGACAGTTCTTTTTTCCATCCAATCAGAGTATGGCTTGCAAATACTGCATTCAGGTGGATTAAATCAAAATGCTGCAGCCTTTGGCAGAAATTACTAAACATCACCGTGGGATTGAAGAAAAACAAATAAAACGTTTTATATTTTAGCCTAAAATATTAAGGCTAAAATATTTAGACTAAAATATTAGAGTTACTAAGTGAGGTGTGAAAAATGTTTTTGTCTCTTTTCTTTCCAGCTTCTGGGAGGTGATGCAAAAGTTTATTCTGATCATAATCATCATCAATGTCATCATTATTTAAAGAGCACTTTAACAAAAGGTAAAACAAAGTGCCAAACATCAGAAATAGAATAGAAATGCCAGTTTCCACTCCAGTTTTCCGCTCTATGGAATGCTTTGCATTTGAACTGTCTGGTCCCACACCGATATTTATTGCCATAGTCTATCGTCCCCCCAAACCACACAGTGACTTTTTAAATGAATTATCCATAGCTACTACTCACCCACCTGAATACTCTCTCTCCTAATGTCATTCTCTTAGGTGATTTCAATATTCATATGGACAATGTAAACCTTTCACTCACCAGAGACTTTACCTCCTGCCTAGATAGTTCTGGATTTCATCAGTATGTTGATTTCCCCACCCACATAAAAGGACATTCGCTGGATTTGATTTGCTGCTCCGGTTTAATCCCCTCCAACCCCTTCCCCTGTTACTACTGGTGTCCCTCAAGGCTCAGTTCTTGGCCCCCTCCTCTTCATCACCTACCTCCTTCCCCTTGGCAGTATTTTTCGCAAATTCAACATTAATTTTCACTGTTACGCGGATGACACCCAGCTTTATTTATCCAGTAAACCCACTTTCTCACTCCCCCCCTTGTCCCTTACTAACTGCGTACTTGAAATTAAAGACTGGTTCACCTCAAACTTCATTAAACTAAACTGTGATAAAACCGAACTCATTCTATATACATTCAAAGCCATCCATAACCTTGCTCCTCCATATCTGTCAGACCTCCTTCATATTGCCACTCCCTCAGATCCTCCTCCACCATCCACCTCAGTGTACCCCCAGCTCGACTCGTCACCATGGGGAGCAGAGCCTTCAGCCGCTCTGCTCTCTGGAACTCACTCCCTCCTGACCTCCGCAGTATTGACTCTCTCCTCTTATTCAAAACCAGACTCAAAGCCCACCTGTTCCAGCTCGCTTATTTGTAAATACACTGCTCTTGTCCCTCCCCATAACTGTTTTTATGTTCCTGTATTTGTATTTTTGTATTTTCATTTTTATTCTCTGTAAAGCGACCTTGAGTGTCCAGAAAGGCGCTGTTAAATAAAATGTATTATTATTATTATTAAATACATCAGATAAGAGATAACATCTAATAAAATGCTTGTTTGTTAAAATAGCAATAGGTCTAAATTCTGTATATTTAGCCTAAAAAGTAAATTGGAATATGGAATATGTTGACGTCTGTTAAATTCAGGTTATCCTTTTTATTATTATTTCAGTTGACGTTTCCTGTTGACATGAGTTCAATTTCAGATGTTTCAGTAAAAGTAGCATGTAAAATGGAAATATTTGGATGGATATTTTATGAACAGGCCTTTTTTTATGAATGTACTTTGTTAAAAGAAATACAATAAAAAAAACATGTGTTGGGCTATCAGTTGTTTTTGACACACAGCATTCCAGGAACACAAAAGAAAGATGCATTTACTGCAGGGACCTGTGTGGGGTAGGTTTGTGGTTGGGGGGGAGCGTGGTTATCTTTACCTATTCCAAGGCCAGGCTCACATTCAATGAATTTGAAAACCCCTGATCTAAGCCATTACAAGGCCTTTGTTGGGCAGTAGTATAAAGCTTGATACTCCTCATTACTCCAGACTTTTTGAATTGAGAAAGCGAAACGTCTTCAAACTTCAGAAAACAAGTCCAGTTGTTTTGTTTTTTACTTTTTTTGGAATTCAGTCCTTGGACATATTCTCTTTACTATATATATGCTTCCGATTGGCAACATTATCAGACAGCATGGGATTAATTTCCACTGTCATGCTAATGACACTATATTTACCCATAAAACCCATAAATCCTGATGAGTCCAATCAATTACTTCAACTGCAGTCATGTCTTGATGACATCAAAAGCTGGATGACTTTAAATTTCCTGCATCTAAATTCTGACAAGACCGAAGTTGTAATCTTTGGGCCAGAGTCCTCAAAAAATAAACTTCTTAACCAATCACTTAATCTGGATGACATTAACTTGGCCTCTGGTAATAAAGTAAAAAATCTTGGTGTTATTTTCGACCAAGACATGTCATTTAAATCCCATATTGAACAGGTTTCCAGAGTTTCCTTTTTTCACCTCAGGAATTATGGAGGAATTCATCAATATGGAACTGAAGAGAACAGCTTGATCTTTTAATATTGTCAAGGTGGAACCCTGTTTGTCTTAATAACTGCAATCACTGCCCAAAGAATGATTAGTTCTAGAATGTTTCACTGAATCACAACAAGGTAAAGTAAGGCCAAAGGAACTTTAGTTGAACTACTCTTGGCTCCTACTATCTTTTTCCAAAGATCTGTTTATAAGACTTCCTAGAAATGGAATAGCACACACACACCCCTCCAACTAGGGAGGGAGGGCTTTTGGTCCAGAGCAATGCCTGTACACAGTAAGATATCATGTTCCTATTTACGTCATACTGTATCCCTATAAAGGCTGAAAGTTACCCCATATGGTTGGGATTGTTGGGACTGCTGTGAAATGAAGATGATTGTAAGTCCAGAATAAACGAATCCCCCTGCTGGTCACTGAAGAGAAGTTGTGGTGTCTGGTCTCGTCTGTCTGTTTTTTAAGGTTAAATCCTCTCCCACATAATATCGCCAAAATTAGAAACATTCTGTCCAGGGGTGATGCTGAAAAACTAGTCCATGCATTTATTACTTCAAGGCTGGACTATTGTAATTCTTTACTATCAGGAATTCCACAAAGCTCTGATTACCCCGTATGTTCCTAACAGAGCACTTCACTCTCAGACTGTAGGTCTGCTGGTGGTTCCTAGAGTCTCTAAAAGTAGAATGGGAGGCAGATCCTTTACCTATCAGGCTCCTCTCCTGTGGAACCAACTCCCAGTTTTGGTCCGTGAGGCAGACACGCTGTCTACTTGGGCGACTGTGGCTTGATGGGTTGAGTAGTTGTCTTGCAATCAGAAAGTTGTGGGTTTGATTCCAGCTTCCCCTTGCCACATGTCAATGTGCCCCTGGGCAAGGCACTTAACTCCAAGTTGCCTACCAAGCTGCGTCTCGGTGTATAAATGTGAGAGCGACTGGGTGAATGTGGCTATAGTGTACAGCGCTTTGGGTGGTCAGCATGACTGGAAAAGCGCTATATAAGACCATTTACTTTTAAGACTAATCTTAAAACTTTCCTTTTTGACAAAGCTTATAGTTAGAGTGGCTCATGTTACCCTGAGCTACCTCTATAGTTATGCTGCTATAGGCTTAGGCTACTGGAGGACATCAGGGCCTATTTTTCTCACTCTACTGAGTTCTACTGTTCTCCAGTTTTGCATTGCATTGCATTGAAATGACTGTTGTCATTTCAGCCTTTAACTTTTTGTTCTCTCTCTTTTTTTCTTCATAGTAGGTACACCTGGTCTGGCGTTCTGTTAGCTGTAACATCATCCAGGGAAGACAGATCACCCGCTATTACCATCTAATGTAGAACAGATTACTGGATCAATGTGTGATTCTGTGCTTGTATGCTGGTGAAGATTCTCAGTCATCCAGGTCATGGTCGTTCCAAAAAAAGTAAAAAACAAGGCAACTGGACTTGTTTTCCGTAGTTTGAAGACGTTTCGCTTCTTCTCCAGGAAGCTTTCTCAATTCAAAAAGTCTGGAGTAATGTGGAGCATCAAGCTTTATACTCCTGCCAACAAAGGCCTTGTAATGGCTTAGATAACATACAAATTCAACAGAAACAGGTCCACCCCTTAGTAATGGGAAGTCGTTAAAGTCATTAAGCCAGCAGATTGAACTGAAACTGGTCCACTCCTCTGTAACGAGGAGTCGTTAGGGTTGTTATTGGCCTGGCTTAAAGGAACGATGTTTTGATCACCCGAATGAGGGTGAGAGTTAAGGTGAAGGTTGGCTGGAATTAATCCTATTACTGTATTGTAAGTTTTTGAGAGTTGGAACCTAAGGCCTCCTCCTCTGTTTAAGGTTGGTTTCTCTCTCTTAACGTAGATGGCTTCCTTCACACCCCTTTCAAACCATCTGTCTTCTTTGTCCAAAATGTGAACATTTTGGTCCTCAAAAGAGTGTCCTTTGTCCTTAAGGTGTAGGTGGACAGCAGAGTCTTGTCCTGAGGAGGTAGCTCTCCTGTGTTGCGCCGTGCGTCTGTGGAGAGGTTGTTTGGTTTCTCCAATATAAAGATCAGAACATTCCTCACTGCACTGAACTGCATACACCACTCCGCTCATCAACCCCCAAACCTAAGATGATCCGCTGTCGCTTCATGCTTGCTCAGTATGAGGGATTGCTGCAAAGCCATGGACAATGCAGACGACTCTCCCTGTGGCTCTACCCTTCTCCAGGAGTGAATGCTGCTATAGGCTTAGGTTGCTGGAGGACATCTCACTCTGCTGAGTTCTCCTACTTTTCTCCAATTTGCATTGTTTGTTGTTATTTTAACTTTTTTTTCTCTGTAATTATTTTCTCTTCCTAGTAGGTACACCTGGTCTGGCATTCTATTAGCTGTGACATTATCCAGGGGAGGCAAATCATCTGCTATAACCATATAACATAGAAAGCATTCCTGGATCAATGTGAGCTTCTGTGCTTTTTGTGTCTCTGCTCTGTCTTCTCTAACTCCCAGTTGGTCGAGGCAGATAACCGTTCACACTGAGCCCGGTTCTGCTGGAGGTTTCCCTTCCTGTTAAAGGGGAGTTTTCCTCTCCACTGTAGCTTCATGCATGCTCAGTATGAGGGATTGCTGCAAAGCCATGGACAATGCAGATGACTGTCCCTGTGGCTTTACACTCTTTCATGAGGAGTGAATGCTGCTTGTCCAGACTTGATGCAATCTACTGGGTTTCCTTAGATAGGAAACATTTTGACCAATCTGTCTGTATGCTTTGAATGAATTTGATTTTGTAAAATACCTTGAGATAACATGTGTTGTGATTTGTCGTTATATAAATAACATTTAAATGAACTGAATTGAAACCATGTCATAATTGTGTTTGTACAATATACAAAACGCGTGGTTAATCACATATTCATTTTCACTTATTAAAACTTATTAAAACGATTTCGCTACAATATGCTTAGGCTTGGATATCTTCAAATTTTCAAACTTTCTAAGAACTCATCTGCACCTGTCAGAGTTGGGCTAAGATTGTTTGGAATCAGCAATCTCAGCAACAAAGGCTAAACAGTATTTAGCTTTGACATCAGATCACATTCTGAACCTTTTCCATTTTAAAGATATTTCTACATTAAAGAGATGGAACACAACTATATTCCCACAAGATGGTAAACTGAAGGAGCTCCAGTAGTTTGAGCAATTTGATATCAGATCAGGTTTGTGAACCTCATGGTAAAAGTTACTTTCCAGGAGTAAGAGATGTTACCTTAATCTTGTGTACCAGCCTGTTGCTCCACTGCCTGGATGATATTTCAGTGGACACACAGCAGAGCAGAAGAATCAGTTACCCTGAATGGCTCCAAGTGCTGTTCAGCCTTCCTAAAGCCTCTGAGAACTCTGACAGACAGCGGTCAGTAAATTTGCCAGAAGTCATGTTTGCTGTTACACCATCCAGTCAGACACACAGTCAGCAGCCTCCTTCCTTTCAGCCTCCCTGCACCTATAAGGGAGCCCTGTTGCTAGGGCGCATGTCTGTATCGATCACATCCGTGTGGAGGCTTCCTGTGATGTAATCTAAGTGTAAAACAAATCCCACCTCTAAACACAATGACAGCAATTATAACAGAAATCTCAAAACTCAAAACACAAAGTTCAATCAATTTCGAAGTCAAGCCACAGATTAAAGTTTATTTATAGAAATGCAAATGTTAAATGTTTAATAAAGCTACATCTATTATCTAATATATTACCATGTTACATAAACATACAGTTTACAACTCATTATAGGTGACAGAGAGGTCGAAGTGAGAGAATATTCTCATCTATTTACACATGTGGTCATTAGCTTTTGTGTGTTAGAGGCTGATGCGTTATTAGTCACAATAATTGAAACAATTAACAGATAAGTTTATCAGTGTTTTTAATGAAGCAAACATACTCTTTCTTGTTCTTGTGGCAGCCAAATATGATTGTTAGAACAGGATATACAATTAATAAGCCAAGAACTCTTATCTATTTTCTAGTGCATGATTTTTTACATAGACACACAGCTCTTAATATTCAAAAGCTTCCCTCTAATATTGAACAGATTTTTTCTCTTGATCATGTTGATCTGATATTAAAAGCTTCCATAGCCTTATGGGTTTTGGGATTTCACAAAGTGAGACATTGGAGAGTTCAAGCCCTTTTCGATGCATGTATCTATTACAACAGCAGTAACATGACACACTACATACGGTGTCTCATTACCTGGTCAGCAACCAGCAGTGGAAAGAACACTCGAAAAAGTGTGAAAGCTGAGCTGTTAAAGCTTGCGCTATGACAGATGTGTCGTTACTACCACAACCCCTTCAGTCATGGTCAAATGTTTGATTCCCATGTTCAGCCTGTTACATCTGTTCAAATTCAATAATTATTTACTCCAGCAGAGTTAAAGTCTGTTAATCTAAAATAATATCGAGAAGTTCTGCACACTTTGAGGATTTTATATAGGTCAGTTTCCTCCGGAAAGTCAAACCTTTTCAATGTTTTTAGAGGTTTGCATCAAATAAATACATGTGAAAATAGCACAAAAAAATAAGTCTTATTCTAACAGCACTTTATAACATAAGTCATACAGTGTTTTCAAACAGAATGTAATTTGAGAGTCAGCGTCCCACCCATCAACTTAGATGTTTGTGCAGAGCATCAGCAAAGTATGGACAGACTGGTCTGACACATGTTGGGAGGAGCTACTCTGTTGTTTTCTTCAAGTGTGGGGAAATATTTACTGTGTTAAGTTTTGATTACTTACCTGAGATCTCAAATTCTTCGTTAATCCTCCTCCAGGCAAGGGCCTTTACTGTCTCTGTAGGGATAGTTCGACTGATAATAAATAATAGGATTGACACAAACAGCGATGACAAGTTTGTCCACCATTGTCAACTTCCCGGCTCATCATGGTCCTTTCATCCGGTTAGAAAATCCGCCACTACGTCACCTAGTGGGGTCTCTAATTGGTTGACGCTCTGCATCCAGTGACAAAAGTTCTGATTCTCCAACCCTAGAGTCTTGCTGCTTCGGATGCTCAGACACTTGAAATCTCAAAACGTGCTGCAGGACCTCTTGACTCCAAGACCCACATCCAGCATAGACTTTGCATGTAAACCAAACGCCCCTGATTCTGAAAATGTGTTCGATGTAAACACACCACAAGTTTTATATTACACTCCTCATTGTTGCAAGTAAATTAATTTGTTTCGTTATTTTAATCCCACTTAAAGGAGAAGTCCGGTCAGCAAGGAAAAATCAATGGATCATTATCTATACCTAAAACTAATATGTTTGTGTTGATGTAATGGATTTAGCGTTAATCAGTAAAAAAATAAAAGTATAAATTGTCGTTGCGATCACTGAGTCTGGGAGCGGCCATTATTGCCCAAATATGGTAACTGACATCACATCCTGTGATGTTACGTTGCGGTAAGGCACCGCGCTTTACAAACTAATTCAATAGGAACTGTTGTACACAGCTGCGATCAACAACAATTATTTCGGATTTCGAGAGGACTTCACCATTGAAATTCGGAAGAGCTATTGTTAAAGCAACAATGCCAACGTGCATGTCAGTTGGATGTTCCAATACATCGGGTAAAAGTGAAAAAAACATTACTTATTTCACCTTTCCGAGTCATGATCCATTACGGGTTCGTTGTTGGATTGCCAACTTGAAGAGGGAGGATTTGCCATCGAACTTCTGGCCAGAGAAGAAACATGTCATCTGTAGCCAACATTTCGAAGAAGAATGTTTTCGAGATGACATGAGAGCGAGAATTTTCGGTAGGTTTTTCTTTTTTATAATGTAGAATTTGCAGGGACATTGGGTTACCCGACCAGAGGGCCGGAGGGATATGACACACTTGGAAAGAATATGTAATGTGTCTTATCATTTTTTCCATTGTTTGGGCAGAGCTGGTCTGTGTGGATTAGCCTTTAGCCTGATGTGCAAACCACCACAGCTGCAGTTTTTTGGGCTTGTTTCTGAAAGTGAAGTCGCGTGTTTGGGCTCTAAACTAAGTGACGCTGCCGCACTACAGACATTCTCGTTCTGCGCAGTCTGATCGGTTTCACCTGGCAGGCTGCAATTAACCCGCAACTGCTTCCACCTGGTTCCACCCTTATTTAAACGTACCTCTTTCTGCTCTCGTCGCCGGTCCGTAGTGTTCACTCCAGCTCAGTCTCGGTCAGTCTCCAGTTCTGCTACTCAGTTCCACGCTCTCCAGTTTCACAACTCTGGTCCTCGCTCTCAAGTCCTGCAGCTCAGTTCCACGCTCTCCAGTTCTGCTACTCAGTTCCACGCTCTCCAGTTCCGCAACTCTGGTCCACGCTCTCAAGTCCTGCAGTTCAGTTCCACGTTCTCACGCCCTGCAGCAGTTCATCGGTCTCAACAGCTGTTTCACGGTCTCAAGCTCCCGGCTCAGATGTTCTGGTCTCAAGTCTTCGGCTCCTGTGTTCCGTCCTGGTCTCAAGTCTTCGGCTCCTGTGTTCCGTCCTGGTCTCAAGTCATCTGCTGCAGTATCACCTCCGGTCAGTCTCCCCACGCTCCTCCTGTCAGCCAGCTTCCGCATCCTTCATCTCCGTCCATAAAGACTCTGGTTCCTTTCGTCATTAACCCTCCATCTGTACAATAAAACTCACTTCAAGAACAAGCTCTGTGTGTGCGTGCTGTGTCCGGATTCATCCAAGAAAAATATCATGACATTACGGACCGGCCAAAGGATGAACCCGAGCACGCGCAGAGCTAGGTGCGGAAGCTGGCAGGATCTGCTCCGCCTCAGTAATGTCTCCATGGGTGCCTTCGCCGCTGAGCTCCGCTGGAGGGATCGTTCTCCGCGGAGCCCGCCTCCGAGGCAGCCCAGCGTCTCAGTTCCTGTCTGCGTGTTCGACTTCCTGTCCGTGTCTCAAGTTCCCACCTTAGATCTTTAGTTTCCTAGTTTAGCTTTATTTTTCCAGATTTATTTTCCAGATTCTCGTTTTTTTTAGTTAGACACCCAGTTCTCTAGTTTCAGTTGTGGTTTTTGAGTTATTTTGGCCCCGAGGTTTTGAGTTACTTAACATTCTTTGGTTTTCCAGTTTTCCAGTGTTCCTTTAGAGTTCTTAGTTTGGTTTGTTGTTCTGCTTACTGATAATTTATATAGGTTTAACCGTAGTTTGGTTTGTCTAGGAATTTTGTGTTTCGGAGTTATTTAGGAGGTTTTTTTTCGTTTCTTTAAAAGTATTTGAGTTTCTGTTCTGCTTTGGGTTTATTTTCAGTTCGGTTTAATTGTTCTAGGTTTCCCTTTAGGCTTTCGAATCTTGGTTCTGAATTTTAGTTTTCACCTTAGATTTCCTGTTTTTCTCGTGTTCCTATTTCTAGCTTTAGTTATCTAGTTTTTCATCAGTTTAGTTGAACCTGCCCTCGCCTCCTTGTTTTGCTTGGTTTTATAGTTTAGCTCTAGGTTTCGGTCCCCCTCCTAGTTTTCTGGTTTGTTTTGGTTTACCTGTCTAGCCCCTGTAGTTCCTCTCGAGTCCTGTCTTAGTCTCGTAGCCTCCGTCTTAGTCTCGTAGCCTCCGTCTTAGTCTTGTAGCCTCCGTCTTAGTCTAGTAGTCCCTGTCTTAGTGTAGTAATCCATTGTTTTCCTGGCCTAGTCCTCTTGTTTTGTCTTCCTCCTTGTTTAGGCGCTGCCAGAGCCCTCCGGCGCTTCTAGTCACCAGCTGAGCCCTCTGGCGCGCCAGCCTGTCGCTGCCCAGCGTATGCAAGCCGCCGCCAGAGCCCTCCGGCGCTCCCATGTCGCCGGCTGAGCCTCTGGCGCGTTTGGCCAGTTGCTGTTCGCCGCATTCCCTGTTCCTTGGCGTATTAGGACGGCCTCCATTCGTGTTTCCTGGCGTGTTAGGACGCCCTCCATTCGTGCTCCGGCGTGTTAAGACGCCCTCCGTTTTTGCTTCTCCTGGCGTTCCCATACGCCAGTTCTTTCCCCAGGCGTTACCATACGCCAGTTGTGCTCCAGCGTTCCTATACGCTGTTGAGCCCTAGTGTTATGGTCCGCCTGTACCTTTCTCTGGTGTTTCCATACGCCAGTTCTTTCCCTGGCGTTTCCATACGCCCGTCCTTTTCCCTGGCTTTCCTGTACGCTAGTTGTGCTCCACCGTTTCCGTACGCTGTTGAGCCCTAGCATATCAGTACGCCTGTACTTTCCCCTTGGCGCTTCCATGCGCCCGTTCTGCCTCGGCGTTTCCCTCACGCCCCGGCAATCTCTTCCCTTGCGCCCCGGCGTTTCCCTCACGCCCCGGCGAGTTTTCTTCCCTTGCGCCCCGGTGGTTCCCTCACGCCCCGGCGAGTTTCTTCCCTTGCGCCCCGGCGTTTCCCTCACGCCCCGGCGAGTTTCTCCCTTGCGCCCCGGCGGTTCCCTCACGCCCTGGCGAACTTCTCCCTTGCGCCCCGGCGTTTCCCTCACGCCCCGGCAATCTCTTCCCTTGCGCCCCGGCGTTTCCCTCACGCCCCGGCGAGTTTTCTTCCCTTGCGCCCCGGTGGTTCCCTCACGCCCCGGCGAGTTTCTTCCCTTGCGCCCCGGCGTTTCCCTCACGCCCCGGCGAGTTTCTCCCTTGCGCCCCGGCGGTTCCCTCACGCCCTGGCGAACTTCTCCCTTGCGCCCCGGTGGTTCCCTCACGCCCCGGCGATCTCGTCCCTTGGGCCCCAGCGCTTCCCTCACGCTCCGGCGTAGTCTCCCCTTGGCGTTTCCATACGCCCGTTCCTTCCCTTTGGCGTTCCCATACGCCCGTTCCTCTCCTTTGGCGTTCCCATACGCCCGTTCCTCTCCTTTGGCGTTTCCATACGCCCGTTCCTCCCCTTTGGCGTTTCCATACGCCCGTTCCTTCCCTTTGGCGTTTCCATACGCCCGTTCCTTCCCTTTGGCGTTCCCATATGCCCGTTCCTTCCCTTTGGCGTTTCCATACGCCGGTTCCTTCCCTTTGGCGTTTCCATACGCCCGTTCCTCCCCTTTGGCGTTTCCATACGCCCGTTCCTCCCCTTTGGCGTTTCCATACGCCCGTTCCTTCCCTTTGGCGTTTCCATACGCCCGTTCCTTCCCTTTTGGCGTTTCCATACGCCCGTTCCTTCCCTTTGGCGTTTCCATACGCCCGTTCCTTCCCTTTTGGCGTTTCCATACGCCCGTTCCTTCCCTTTTTGGCATTTCTATACGCCCGTTCCTTCCCTTTTTGGCATTTCCATACGCCCGTTCCTTCCCTTTGGCGCTGTCGTGCGCCCGTTCCTTCCCTTTGGCGCTGTCGTGCGCCCGTTCCTTCCCCCAGCGCTGTCGTGCGCTCGCTCTTTCCCCCGGCGCTGTCAAGCGCTCGCTCTTTCCCCCGGCGCTGTCAAGCGCTCGCTCTTTCTCCCGGCGCTGTCAAGTGCTCGCTCTTTCCCTGATGTGCCGCGCCCTGGTTGTGCTCTGGCACGTCAGTGCTCTCTAGTTCCTTGGTTCCCCAGTGTTCTCTAGTTCCTTGGTTCCCCAGTGTTCTCTAGCTCCTTGGTTCCCCAGTGTTCTCTAGCCCCTTTGGTTCCCCGTGTTCTCTGGCCCCTTTGGTTCCCTGTGTTCTCTGGCCCCTTTGGTTCCCCGTGTTCTCTGGCCCCTTTGGTTCCCCGTGTTCTCTGGCCCCTTTGGTTCCCCGTGTTCTCTGGCCCCTTTGGTTCCCCGTGTTCTCTGGCCTCTTTGGTTCCCCGTGTTCTCTGGCCTCTCTGGTTTTCTGTGTTTGCTGGCTCTTTTGGTCCCTCAGTGTTCGTTTTCGACTTGTCTCTACCAGATCCTGTGTGCTCAGCCAGTTGGACTCTTCTGTTAAAGGTTGCCTGTAATGCCCATTTCTCTGTGAGTTCCAGCTGCTTACTCTGCCCGTTCTGGTGGTTTTCCGGTTCACATTGCCTGTTCTGCTCTGTCACTGTCTGCATCCTCTGGTCTCCTGCTCATCCCTGCCTGCCTGCACCTTCTGCCAAGATTCATCTGCCTAGTCTTGTTATGTTTGTCTGCCTCGCCCGCCACTACTCATCCTCTTCACAATAAACCTTTTAAACATACCTCGGCTGAATATCGGGTTCACCAGCAGTAATCTTTACAGTAGGGAGTAGTTTTAGTGTATTAGCTCATTCAAGTTGACAGTACAGTTGAGCTGTTTTAGTTAAAGGTGCCATGACATCACTGTATAAACCATTTAATGTAGTTGATACTGCTGCAAATGTAAATTCTCAAAAAAATCATATAAAATAATGTCAACTTGTTTTGTCAGGCCGAATGTCCCTTCTCAGTAAAATGGTTGGTTGTGGTAATGATATGCAGCTCTACCTAGTGGACTTCACTCTGAATGGCTACAACCATATGTGGAAAACCTGGCAAACGTGCACCACCCCCCTCCCCCCCAAACAACCACTTTGCCCATCCATCCATACCTCCTTTCTCAGCGCAACAAATCCGTTATTATGGTTTTATGGCTTGTGGAAGTGTTTGTGTTGCAGGATGTCGGACAGACCAGGCCAGGCCAAGTACGGTGGCCCTGAAGTTCAAACTGCAACTACAAATTTAAAAGCACTACCACATATTGAAAAACACAACGACATATTGAAAAACACAACGACATTAAGAAAAACACAACATTAAGAAAAACACAACATAAAAAACCCACAACGACATTAAGAAAAACACAAGAACATTAACCTACCGGAAAAGGTAGGTACCAGTGGGAAACGTGAGACATCGCTGATTGGACGACGACGCCGTTTGACTTTTAAACCAGAAGTCATTCTGCCCATTGCGGGTTTCTGAAAACATGAATGTTGTCGGTGCCCCTGTTGTTATCCAGGAATATTTTGAATCAGAACATACGTAAGAGGTGATACTGGATATTAGTAATGGGTCCGGCAACATGCGTCGGGCTTATAGAGCAAAACCCGTGTTGATGCCCGTATCATTATCAGAAAGTCACGTGACCAATACAGGAACGGTTTCGAATTGACTCTGACGCGGTGTCATGGTGCAGTTTTGTCTGCTGCACCATGCACATATTCAGGACACTTTTTCACCTTCCATACAGCTCCCGTCCCACAGTTCAGTAATCACGTACACCTGTCAGTCACTAATCAGCCAGCACTCAGCACACCTGTCAGCCTCCCTATTTAAGATCCCTGCATTCAGTCCTCCCCTGTCGGTTCGTTCTGTTTACTCCTGTTATTCTGCTCACTGCTGCTCACCTCATCTTGTTCTCGTCCAGCCCGTGTTCCCTTCATCTCTGCCCGCCTGCTGTCGTTCTGGTTCTGCTCTCACTCCAATCCTGCAAGTATTCATCCAGTCGTGCTGCTAAATCCTGCTGTGGTTCTGGTTTCAAGTCTCCATTCTGCCGTGATGTTGGTCTTGCTACCTCCGTGCTCCGGCTCCATCCTGCTTGCCAGTTCCTGCCATCACCATCCTCCTGCTCCAGCCCTGTACAGACTGTTGGGTTATTCATCCTCCACTATCCACCACCTTCAATAAACTCTCCAAACTAGCTCTGCTTGTGTGTGGTTGTGTTCAGGTTCATATAAACCATGACAGAACGAACCAACCTCATGAACCCGACACCCACACAGAGCCCACGACGGAGAACAGGTCAGATGGATCAGAATACACACGCCATAAGCAGCGCAGTGGAGTCCCTGCGCAAGGGACTGAGAAATAATCTGGCCACGCTTGCTGTCTTAAGCCCACTGTCACACCGTATCGAAGCAGCTGTCCTGTTGCGAGGCGTCTGGGAGGAGCAGGTCTCGGACTTGGCGCAGAAGTTTCCGGGACACCCCGCAATAGCTGGTCTCTTGATGGAGGTTGACTGGGACTTTTGGGCAGGGGTCTCTCAATCTCCCGACACATCTCCACCCAGACAACCGTCCATCTGCCTTTCCTGCCTGTCTCTGCCGCAGCTCCCGTTGCCTCATCGTCGGCGGAAACCTGAACCCCGCCGCCCAGTCCCTCCCGACGCAGAAGCTGAGTCCGCCGGCACAGGACCTCCCTCCATGCCCAGCCAGACGCTGCCGCTGCTGCCGCACCAACTGGAGCTGACGTCACCTCTCTTCCCCTGGTGAGTCAGCCAGATACAGTTGCTGCCGCTACTCGGGAGAGTCCAGCTAGAGCACCCGGATCCATGAGACCCAGTTATGGGATTTATTTTACGGGGATAGGGAGGACTTGTTTCTTGCTCAGCACGCAGCCAAAAGCCCAGTTCCTGCACAGCCTGAAGCCAAAGACCCAGTTCCTGCTCAGCCTGCAGCCAAAGAACCAGTTCCTGCCCAGCCTGCAGCCAAAGAACCAGTTCCTGCCCAGCCTGCAGCCAAAGAACCAGTTCCTGCCCAGCCCGTGTGGGAGATTATTGAACTATTAAACCCTAAGAAAGAAGACTCGGAGAGATATTGTTCCTCTGTCTGTGCCAAATGAGTACTTTAATCACAACTTGCACGTACAACAGGTACAAGGGAAAGTTCTGAAAAAAACAATACAATGAACAGACCTTTTATGGCCTACAAATGTGTATGTGTCTGTGTGTCTCCATTGGTGTGTATTGGAATCTGATGACGTCCAGCCTCTTTGGCAGGCTGGACCCACTTCTGGGAAATGTTTATCTCAAAGAGTACAAAAACAGGCCTATTAATTCCGCTACGTGATATATCTTGGAACCTACAGTTAAACAATGTTATCCAGATGTTTCCTTTCCTCTAGCTTGTACTCCCCTCGATGGGAGCCAGGTCAGACTGACCTTACTAATGTTTATCAAACTTCTACACATCCTCCCTTGGCACGTGAACACGTGACATATCTAAAAGACCTCTACGTTGAACATCTGACTCCACACTAATCTAGCTGTCTAGCTGCAATAATAACAACCATGTAAAAAATGTAATTGCTTACACAACCAATGGATAACATACTAATGTAATCAAGGTGTCCACAGAAGTGCTGATTTAAAATGACATATAATAAGTGTAGATTACAATCAATAACATATTTCCAATAATAGAGAGAGAGAGAGAGACAGACTGAGAAAGAGAGAGAGAGTGTCAGAGACCCACTGAGACTGAGAGGGAGAGAGGAAAAGACAGAGTGAGACAGAGAGTGAGTATGCACGCAAAACATTCAATGCTTTCACATTAGCATCAATCCAGCTGATATGGAAGTGAAAAAACCCCGATGTTGGCACTTATTTATGTGTTTCCCTCAGGGAAAAAGTCTTCCATGGATCTCTGTTCTCCGAGCATCCGCCTTACACGGTCACCTGACCGACGGTATCAATTGGAAATCAGCCATGCTACTCGCAATGACATTCAGCATTTGTCATTCAAAAAGAGTACATAAACATAATACAACATACAACATAATACAATAACATAACATCATAAAATGTAACATATACAAGCAACAACAACATATCAACTACATGGATTAGGTATATGTAAATTATCTTGCTAATAATACTGATACGAAGTATTAAAAAAAAACGGATGTTAGAATATAATGTTATGACAATCTAAACTAACCGGCCGCCTGTGCTAACTTATCTATTAAAGCGCTTTATATTTTATTATAGATTGAGTAACTTAAACAAGGTTAATAGGCTTAGTCATCTTCAGTTCGTGTGCTTGGTTTGAATGATTCCATGTGTTATACCAGAAGCAGTTTGAATATGCTTATTATTATAATAAATTATAATTTGGTATTATAATTTAAATAATAAGTCATTCAACTCGAAATTTAGCTATAACAAATATAGTTTAAATGGTGGTGATGTTAGCTAGAAGCTTGTAATGATTTGTACCACTAATGCAGTTATTAAGTAGCTGTTATGAACTCATTTATGCTGGAATAAATTATCTGGTCGGATTTTAACCGACGAGGTTTATCCGGCAGACTGTGAGAACCACAATATAACTGCAATTAGAGTTTAAATCCTTATTCCTTATCACCATCCAATTATATGTCTCTGTATTAATATCAGATGTTAACTCTGAAAGGAGGTTAGCTCTCAATTCTGATAAACCCTGCAACTGTGAATTAGATTGAACACAAAACAATTTCTATTCCGCAGTTGTTGTTTTATTGAATCAAAAGCAATTCCCTGTTACAGTAATTCTCTGATTCAACGACTTTGGAAATCTTATTCACTACTAAACTACACATGCAAAATATATATGGAAATAAAAGAACAAACAAAAACAAATGGGTTAACATGAGCGGTTAGCGAATCTAAGTCCAGCTCACGGTCGTTTAACACCACATTTCAGTCACCCGACACCCTTCCAAGATGGCGACTATGATGACGTATGATCTACCAATTTGCGTGATGCGTGGGGGGAGGTCCTAATGACGTAACCACGCTTGCGCTGATGGGGTAATACCTCGCTTCGAGAGGGCGTGGCTAACTGGGGAGTTTAAATGGAGACCACGAACTGAGCTCGGACAAAAAGATTGCACCCGCTGATAAGCAAAGCAAAGATGGAACAAAGAGAGGGAAAAAGGATGAAAAAGTTGAAGAATCGACTCACGGCGGAGTCTCCACGAACCAAACAATTAAACAACAGCCAAGTCGCTTTCACAAATGCATGCACATACAAAGAAAATATTCAGCAAAATAAACCCAACTCCTTCTTGGAATAAAAGCATTAACCTACACCTACAAAGTTCCTAACCTGCCCAGGCACTTCTAAACACCCTGTGGGTGAGAAAGAAATAAAAGGGGAGAACCCCGTTACTTTGAGATGATCCAGGAGTGAAGTCCCGGTTGGGTCCGTGGGCGCTCGGAATAACGCGGCGTCCTGAATGCACCGGAGAGGGCAGCAGCAGGGACGGGGCGAGGAAGCTCTTTCGTCTCTTCCTCCGGGCTCACAGTCGCTTTGCTCGGCCCAGCAAAAGCGTAGTCCTCTTTCGATCACTGGGAGATAAGGCGGCTTCCAGTATTTGATCAGAGGAATTAAAAAGTACCTTTTTAAGTCGACCTCCTATGTCCGCACAGGGAATAGTTTTGCTCCGGTAATCTTCGAACCAGCAAAGAGTTATCGAGCACGTGGCGTGTGGGTAATTAATCCACGGAGTACAACAGCTGTGTGTCCTCTCAGGTTGGCAAGGAGCCAGGGAAGAAGAAAGATTGTCCTGCGTGAACGAGTTTTATCAACTTTCCCTAGCAACATTATCGGTTGCTAGGACGGCGGCCATTTTGGGCCGCGTTGCATGATGGGAGTTGGTGGCCATTTTGACCACATTGCATCATGGGAAACGCAGTCCGTCATGTCCCAAATTAATGCAGTCGTCACGTCTGAACTGGCACAACACATGGACACGTAGCAAAACAAAAAGAGTCCGTCCTGTTCTCGGGGCTCCTTTCCATCTGGCATGACTCTGTAGCACACGCATGAGTCCATAGACGTGTCCAGGCGGCCGGGGATCAGCCCTTCGGATGGCTGCTGTCTGATGTCATCCATCTGTACATCATTTCCACAATCCACCTTTTCAAAATAGGCACAACACAACACACAAACAAAAAGATTACAATCAGCGTTATCACCAGAATTAGTTCTGTTTTCACGGCCAATGCTCCCCATTCTCCTAAAATTTCTTCCAGACTTTTCCACCACCAGTTGTTTCTACCAGCATTCTCTTTTACTTCTTTAAGCTTCATAAGTTTAGCCATTACTGCCCTAACCGAACCTTTAGGAGCTGTGTTCATGGGAATATATGTACAGCATTGATTACCAAACATGTGACAAACACCTCCCTTACTTGCTAAAAGCCAATCTAAAGCTTGTCTGTTCTGCATTACCATTCTACTTGTTTCATGCAATTGGTCTCCTATTGCCAGGAATCCTTCAACCGTGAAATTTATCATCCTTTGCTGATTATAGTAAACGTAATTTATCCATTCAACATTTTTATTAATAGTAACCCAAGGTAAAATAGACTCAAAACCTGCTTTAACTTCATGTTGTGCTTTAAATTCATCAGGAATTCCTCTTGGTTGACCAATAAGATTTAAATAAACTCCTTCATTTAGTCCGTAATCGCCTAGACTCCGACGAGACCTAGTTTTACCCATTTCAATTTGAGCTAATTCTTTTACCCCTTCATACACTAAGGTTATCAGTACTTTCATTCGTACTAATGCACAGAGCCCTACCCACTTAGGTGGTAAGGTGTTCATTAGCATGTCGTCACCACACATCCAGTAACTGTCTGGATACGTCACTGGATACGTTTGATCTCCTAAAAAGAAAAGTTTGGGAATAGTCATAGTTATATTTTTACAGTCCTCTTCTATAAAATCTGGGTTTTCAAACCAAACGGGCTTTGTAGAAAACACTGGTGTTACATTTGCATGCTTAAACCAAGATAGCACCCAGGTTACATTACATTTTACAGTGGTGTGTCCTACATTAATTCCTTCATTGTCCTCAAAACCGCCACTGACGAAACATTCGTAGTCTGCATCATAATCTATTTCATAATCAGTGGGTGGAACATTATCTGTAGTACTAATGTTAAATTCTGCACACAATGATTCTAATTTATACCCTTTCCATTTTTCTAAGTATTGATGAGAGTTTCTTGAACCATATAAGAGTCTGCAACTCAAACCACACATAGGTAATTTAAAAAATGACACTGCATCTTATCTTGAAGTGAACTCACCATTCCTACATTTTTCTCGTTGTACAAATGCACATTCTATTGACGTGTATTTTTCTGGAATGACCATAGGAACTGCTCCCGGAGCAACAGTACAAATTAAGCAATCATTTTTAGTTAATTCTTTAGCCGTGTACCATGAAAAACTATACCATGTATTGCGTATGGCTCTTTGCCATAAAGGATCACCCCTTAGTCTGGTTCCATGCCATTTAATATCCTGTAATTTATGTATTGCTCTTGGTGTAGCTACTTTTGGATGACGTTTTTCATAGAACTGATCTAAACCTTCAAAGAAATCTTCACATCCTTCCTTTTCAGAGCAACCATACTGTTTTGGATCCGGTTCTGTGGATTCTAATATTGGGTTGTTGTCCTGGTTTGATTTTACCTCAATCGGAGAAGGTACTGTTGTAATTAATCTTATTAGTGAGGGTTTAGTAGTTTTTAAAACTTCTTTCGTGGATTTAATTGTATTTGAAACTACTGTTTGCGGATGTGTTTTAGTTGTGACGGTTGTCGGAGGTTCAGTTATGATGTTTTCAGGTCAAATCACCAAAGGTTTTGCTATTTCTAAATTACGAGGAACCTCTGTAGGTTGCACTTCCTTTTTACTTGTATTTACCTTTGTAATTTTACCATTATTGGTCGAAATTTGTATTGTGCTATTTAAGCTTTTAGATGCTGATGTGACTGTTAATGTCTTTACCGTTAAGGTTGTTGGTTTATTTAGTCCTGATTTGGTGACTGCAGTAGGTAAGGTCACATGTCCACTAGGGACAGTTATTTTCTTTGCTTCTACTGTAGTTCTAGTAGCCATAGTGGTTGGGGGAAAACAATGGACTTCTTCTGGTAAAGCCTCTTTTTTCGGTAAGTTCCATAACATTGTTGAATCTACTTTTCCACTCGAGGTGATGTCTTCGAATTTCAACTCGTATGTTTTGTCAATCCGGAAGGCTATTGCATCTGCTTCAATAATCCAACCGCAATCTGCATTCCAAATAGTCATTTTACAATTAATGTTTTCTTGATTTTGACTTGATAATTGATGGCTTACATTAGTATGCGAATTACACATCCTTTGTCTGTCACCTTTTTGCAGTAATCTAGAGATAATCACGTTTCTTTCAACCAAGTCATATTTATCACTGTTTGACTCCACATTTATCCTAATTCGATCATTAAACATTTGAACTGTAGCAATTAATTCCTTGCTTCCTATTCGTTCCAAATCACCATTTCCTGAACCTACTTTTTCCTTTCCTGGATTCTTTATTGTTAAGTCATACTTGTAATTGTCCTCAGGATCCCAATGGGACTCTATTTTTGTTTCTACACCAAAACCATGGTCCTTAATATGTAACAGGACTGAACACTGGTCTGCCCCATAAACTTTATATTCCTGTTTAACACTTTTCCCGCATAATTTCCTGGTATCGTAATAGACATTTACCTCAAACTCTGTATCTAATTCTGTATGAAATTCTGTATTGGTTACCGTTGCTTTCCATTTGAATTCAGCATGGGTCTCTCTTTTCTTACGCATCCTTTTTGTTTTTACTCTTAATTATTCTCTAAGACCTAGATGAGTCATTAACTTTAGTTCAGCTGGCAAAAATACTGGTGTGTACTTGTTCAAACCCATTAACGTTGTGTTGTACTTATCTTGTTCTACAAGGGTGGATTTCCCTTTATAGACAGAAGTCCCACATTTCATGGTTGGATGTCGATCGTCTCGACCCACATTACTCGTTGCTCTCTCCACTCGTGGTTGAGTTGACGTTGGCTGATGCTGTGGTGCCGGCTGCAGGCTGTGAGAGTTCATCTCTGGCCTTGCTGTTGTTAGGGTCACCACTTCTGCCAACATCCACAGGTGGAATGTCATTAATACTAGTCTCATTGCTGCAAACTTTCTGTTCACGCTCTTTTCCAATGTCTGGTTTCATAGTGTCTCTGGGGTGTACTTTAGTACAATGAGTCAAATGATACCACGTATCACTCCCCTTTACTTGGACGGCGGTTGCGGTTGCTCGTTTGACCTCAAAGGGTCCATCCCATCTCGAGCCGTTCCATTTACGTCTGAACACCTTCACGTACACCAGGTCTCCTGGTTCAACTGGTCTCTTCACCACCGACTCTGGACAGGAACTTCTGGCTTTTTCCTGCAGATAGATAGCTCTATGGATAGCAGTTAGTTGATCCATATATGCTTTCAACTCTGTTTGTAGCTGTTCAAGCGCCAGGCCTTTGAATGGAAGCCTCCATTCAGACACTGGCATTGTTCTGCCTGTTAGCATTTCATGCGGGGTTAAATGTGTGCTTTGGTGCAACTGCATGCGATAGCGCAAGCGGCAAAGCATCAACCCAGTTTAGTTTAGTAGAAGCACAGATTTTATTCAGTTTAGCTTTCAAAGTTCCATTTATCCTTTCTACAATGCCTTGGCTCTGCGGGTGGTAGACTGCGCCAAAACGTTGTTTAATTCCTAACTTTGACAAAACACCTTTCAACACCTTTTGGATAAATGCTGAACCATTATCTGAACTGATTTCTGATGGGATGCCAAATCTCGGAATCACCTCTCTTGTCAGAAACTTAATCACTGTATCAGCTCCCAATGTCTTTGATGGGACTGCTTCAACCCATCGGCTGAACCGATCGATCACCACCAGCATGTATCTTTTCCCTTGTACTGGCTTTATCATGTCAACATAATCTATCACAAGTTGTTTAAAGGGTCCCACAGGGACCGGAATGTGTCCAATCGGTGATTTTATGCCTTTTCGAACATTGTTTTCTGCACATATTTCACATTGGCTCAAGATTTCATCCACCATTGCTTGCATGTAAGGTGACCAATAACCTTGCCTTTTCAACTTCTCCATCACTTTTCCTCTCCCACAGTGATCCAAACCATGGGCTTCTGAGACCAACATTGTGAGCAATGCTACTGGTTGTCATGGTTTAAGTTGTCTTGCTTCTGGTTATTTTGTAGTTCACCCAGCTCTCCCTCCCACAGCCATTAGTCACACCTACTCTAATTAGTCTTCATTCCCGTCACCTGTCAGGCTCCCTTTATAAACTCACCTCAGTTGTCTCCTCGTCGCTGGCTCGTAGTGTTTGTTGCTCTCCTTCGTGTCTGCCTGCACCTGTTCCCCCGTCTTGGTTCCCGGACCGTCAAGTTTTGGTTTTGTGTGGCTGCGCTGCTGGCTTCAGTTTCTTCGTCTTCGTCCTGGTCTCGTCCCTGGTCCTGCAGCAGCCCAGCTCCTCTCTGTCTCGTGGACTCTGTACCTGCCAGTCAGCTCCTGCATCATTCACCTCCGTCTGGTAACAACTCTGGTTCCTCATGTCACCACCATCCACCTGCAATAAACTCTCTTAAATCCTACTCTGTGTGTGCGTGCTGTGTCCGGGTTCACCCTCGACAAAATCATGAAAGTACGAGCCAGCCACAGGGTGAATCCGAGCACACACAGAGTCACGATGCAGGAGCTAGCAGGATCTGCTCCGCCTCAGTTAAATGTCTCTGTGGGTGCCTTCGCCGCTGGATGCGTTTCCGCTGTAGGGATCGTTCTCCGCGGAGCCCACCTCCGACGCAGCCCAGCGTTCTCAAGTTCCTGTCTGCGTTCTCAAGATCCTCGTTCTCAAGTTCCTGCCTTAGATCCTTAGTTTCCTAGTTTAGCTTTTATTTTCTAGATTTGCTTTAGTTTTATGGTTCTCTTGTTTTCTAGTTAGTCTTCTAGTTCTCTAGTTTCTGTTGTTGTTTTAAGTATTTTGGCCCTGGGGTTTTGAGTTATTTAACATTCTTTGGTTTTAGAGTTTTTTTCAGTGTTCCTTAGATTTCTTAGAGTTCTTTAGTTTTGGTTTGTTGTTCTGCTTAGATTACTTGAGTCTCTGTCTTGCTTTGGGTTTTATTTCTTTTTAGCTCAGTTCTATTGTTCTAGGTTTGCCTTTAGTCTCTCGCGTTTTGCTTTTGAATTCTAGTTTTTAACCTTAGATTTTCTGTTGTTTGTGTTCTATTTTCTAGCTTTAGTTATCTAGTTTTTCATTAGTTTAGCTGCACCTGCCCTCGTCTCCCTGTTGCTTAGTTTCATAGTTTTTCTTTAGGTTGGTCCCCTTCCTAGTGTTCTGGTTGGTTTCAGTTTTCTAGCTTTAGAAAAGCTAGGTTCCTGTTTAGCCCAGTAGTTTTCTGTTTAGCCCTGTGGATCCCTGTCAAGTTTGTCAATTCAGGTCTTAGTTCCGTATTTATTCTAAGTTTTGTTGTTTTATCCCCTTAATGTCTGTGTGTCTTAGTTCCTGCGCTGTCTGGGTTCCTGCGCTGTCTGGGTTCCTGCACTGTCTGGGTTCCTGCGCTCTCTGGGTTCCTGCGCTCTCTGGGTTCCTGCACTGGATAGGTTCCAGCGCTTTAAAAAGCTTCCCTGCGCTCTTAAAGGTTCCCTGCGCTTTGAAAGGTCCCTGCGCTCTTAAAAGGTCCCTGCGTTTGAAAGGTCCCTGCGCTCTTTTAGGTCCCTGCGCTTTCCAAGGTCCCTACGCTTCACTTCACCTGTTTACTTATCTTAGTTTTGCCCAGTTAGGTTAGTCTAGTCCACTCTAGCCCTCCGTGGTTTTCGTTTTGCTTGTTTTCTCCAGGTGTCGCAGTTCTGTTCCCCTGTCTCCTAGTGTTCAGGTTTCGTGTTTCCGGCGTGTTAGGACGCCCTCTGACTCCTAGTGCTTTGATTTCGTGTTCCCGGCATGTTAGGACGCCCTCTGATTCCTAGTCGTAGATTTCTTGTTCCCGGCGTGTTAGGACGCCCTCTGGTCCCTGGTATTTTAGAAATTCCCCTCAAGCCCCGGCAATTTCTTCCCTTGCGCCCCGGCGTTTCCCTCACGCCCTGGCGATCTTTCCCTAGCACCCCGGCGTTTACCTCACGCCCTGGCGATCTTCTCCCTTGCGCCCCGGCGTTTCCCTCACGCCCTGGCGAACTTCTCCTTTGCGCCCCGGCGGTTCCCTCACGCCCCGGCGATCTCGTCCCTTGGGCCCCAGCGCTTCCCTCACGCTCCGGCTGTGTTTTCCCTTGGCGTTTCCGTACGCCCATTCCTTCCCTTGGCGTTTCCGTACGCCCGGTCCTTCCCCTTGGCGTTTCTGTATGCCAGTTGTGCCCCAGCGTTTCTGTACGCTGTTGAGCCCTAGCGTATCAGTCCGCCCGTTCCTTCCTCTGGTGTTTCCACACGCCCGTTCCTTCCTCTGGCGTTTCCACACGCCTGTTCCTTCCCTTGGCGTTTCCGTACGCCCGTTCCTTCCCTTGGCGTTTCCGTACGCCCGTTCCTTGCCCTTGGCTTTTCCGCACGCCCGTTCTTTCCCCCGGCGTTTCTGTACGTTAGTTGTGCCCCAGCGTTTCCTTACGCTGTTGAGCCCTAACGTATCAGTCCGCCTGTCCTTCCCCCTGGCGTTTTCATACACCCGTTCCTTCCCCTGGCGTTTCCATACGCCCGTTCCTTTCCTTGGTGTTTCCGTACGCCCGGTCTTTTCCCCTTGGCGTTTCCATACGCCTGTTCCTTCCTTTGGCGTTTCCATACGCCCGTTCCTTCCTCTGGCGTTTCCATACGCCCGTTCCTTGCCCTTGGCGTTTCCGTACGCCCGTTCCTTGCCCTTGGCGTTTCCGCACACCCGTTCTTTCCCCCCAGCGTTTCTGTACGTTAGTTGTGCCCCAGTGTTCCCTTACGCTGACGAGCCCTAACGTATCAGTCCGCCTGTCCTTCCCCCTGGCGTTTCCATACGTCCGTTCCTTCCCCTTGGCGTTTCCGTACGCCCGTTCCTTCCCCTTGGCGTTTCCGTACGCCCGTTCCTTCCCTTGGCGTTTCCGTACGCCTGGTCCTTTCCCCCGGCGTTTCTGAACGCTAGTTGTGCCCCAGCGTTTCCGTACGCTGACGAGCCCTAACGTATCAGTCCGCCTGTCCTTCCCCCTGGCGTTTCCATACGCCCGTTCCTTCCCCTTGGCGTTTCCGTACGCCCGTTCCTTCCCCTTTGGCGTTTCCGTACGCCCGTTCCTTCCCTTGGCGTTTCCGTACGCCCGGTCCTTTCCCCCGGCGTTTCTGAACGCTAGTTGTGCCCCAGCGTTTCCGTACGCTGACGAGCCCTAGCGTATCAGTCCGCCTGTCCTTCCCCCTGGCGTTTCCGTACGCCCGTTCCTTCCCTTTGGCGTTTCCGTACGCCCGGTCCTTACCTTCTGGCGCTGTCGTGCGCCCATTCCTTCCCTTTAGCGCTGTCGTGCGGCCGTTCCTTCCCTTTGGCGCTGTCGTAAGCCCATTCCTTCCCTTTGGCGCTGTTGTAAGCCCATTCCTTCCCTTTGGCGCTGTGTTGCGCCCTTCCTCCCCTTTGGCGCTGTCGTGCGCCCGTTCCTTCCCTTTGGCGCTGTCGTGCGGCCGTTCCTTCCCTTTGGCGCTGTCGTGCGGCCGTTCCTTCCCTTTGGCGCTGTCGTGCGGCCGTTCCTTCCCTTTGGCGCTGTCGTGCGGCCGTTCCTTCCCTTTGGCGCTGTCGTAAGCCCGTTCCTTCCCTTTGGCGCTGTGGTGCGCCCATTCCTCCCCTTTGGCGCTGTGTTGCGCCCTTCCTCCCCTTTGAGGCTGTGTTGCGCCCGTTCCTTCCCTTTGAGGCTGTGTTGCGCCTGTTCCTTCCCTTTGGCGCTGTGTTGCGCCCGTTCCTTCCCTTTGGCGCTGTGTTGCGCCCGTTCCTTCCCTTTGGCGCCGTGTTGCGCCCGCTCTTTCCCCTGGCGCTGTGTTGCGCCCGCTCTTTCCCCTGGCGCCGTGTTGCGCCCGCTCTTTCCCCTGGCGCTGTCAAGTGCCCGTACCTTTCCCAGATGTGCCGCACCCTGGTTGTACTCTGGCACGTCTGTGTTCTCTGGCCCCTTTGGTTCCTCCGTGTTTCTTGGCCCCTTTGGTTCCTCCGTGTTTCCTGGTCCCTTTGGTTCCTCCATGTTCTCTGGCCCCTGGGTTCCCAGTGTTCTCTAGCTCCTTGGTTCCCCCGTGTTCTCTAGCTCCTTGGTTCCCCCGTGTTCTCTGGCCCCTTGGTTCCCCAGTGTTCTCTGGCCCCTTGGTTCCCCAGTGTACTCTGGCCCCTTGGTTCCCCAGTGTTCTCTGGCCCCTTGGTTCCCCAGTGTTCTCTAGCCCCTTGGTTCCCCAGTGTTCTCTAGCCCCTTGGTTCCCCAGTGTTCTTGACCTTTGGGTTCTTTAGTTTTCTGTTTTTGACTCGTGCCCGCCGTCCTGAGACCCCCTCCACCCACCCAGGGTAAGAGGTTTTGAGCCGTCCGGTGTTCGGCCTTGAGGGGGGGTGGTGTCATGGTTTAAGTTGTCTTACTTCCGGTTATTTTGTAGTTCACCCAGCTCTCCCTCCCACAGCCATTAGTCACACCTACTCTAATTAGTCTTCATTCCCGTCACCTGTCAGGCTCCCTTTATAAACTCACCTCAGTTGTCTCCTCGTCGCTGGTTCGTAGTGTTTGTTGCTCTCCTTCGTGTCTGCCTGCACCTGTTCCCCTGTCTTGGTTCTCGGACCGTCAAGTTTTGGTTTTGTGTGGCTGCGCTGTCTTCGTCCTGGTCTCGTCCCTGGTCCTGCAGCAGCCCAACTCCTCTCTGTCTCGTGGACTCTGTACCTGCCAGTCAGCTCCTGCATCATACACCTCCGTCTGGTAACAACTCTGGTTCCTCATGTCACCACCATCCACCTGCAATAAACTCTCTTAAATCCTACTCTGTGTGTGCGTGCTGTGTCCAGGTTCACCCTCGACAAAATCATGACACTGGTGCAACTACTGTAAATGTCCGCTTTGTGATCTCCACAACCCATTTTCACTCATCGACGCACCTCTCTGAGCCCAGAGAGCGTGCTCGCTCGCACCTGCCTCCTGCTGGATCAAAATGATGTCTTCTGATGTCACCATTGGCTCCAAGGTGACCACTGGTGCCAAGATAGCCATCTGGCACTTTGATGCTAGTTTTGCTGCCTCATTTGCGGCGTTGTTCCCCATAATGATTAAATCATTACCATTACGATGGGCGTTGCATTTGATTATTGCCAATTTTGATGGCAGCATCATTGATGTGATCAGTTTTTTTAACTGTTCTTGATGTAGTACTGGACTGCCGTCCGCTCTTCTGAAACCTCTTTGTTTCCAAACAGCAGCAAACAGATAACACACCCCATGGGCATAAGCCGAGTCTGTGTATATGTTTGCTACTTTTCCTTTTGCTAGTTTGCATGCTTCTGTCAATGCTTTTAGTTCTGCTTTTTGAGCTGAGCACGGTTGCTCACATTTTTCTGCTTCGACTGTTACAAAATTGTCTCCTACTTGTTCTACCACGGCATCACCTGCGTGGTTTCCAAGATGATCTCTAAAACATGACCTGTCAACAAAATAAGTGACTTCTGCGTTCATTATCGGAGTTGACTCTAAATCGGGTCTTAGTCTTGTGAATTTCATTGTTTCTGCAAGACACTCATGTGGTTCTCCTTCACAGTCCAGAAGTACCATGTCAGCAGGGTTGTTCGTTGTACACTTTTGTACAGTTACATATGGATATGTTAAAAGTGGCATGTACTGTAAACATGTTGCCTGAGTCATCACAAACTTTCCTTGATTTATCAGTTCTGTGATTGTGTGGTGGGTCCGTATTGTTACCGGGTAACCCATTGTTATGGTTGACGCTTTTTCATAAGCGTAGTAGACTGCTGCTAGACCTTGATAACATGGTGGCCAGCCTTGGGCCACATTGTCTAGTTTAGTGCTGTAGTAAGCAATGGCTTGTTTTCTTCGTCCTACACAGGTTTCTTGCATTAGTACAGCTGAAGCGTACATGTTTTTCCTGTTGGCTACATACAGGTAAAATTGTTTGTCGTAGTCTGGCAATGCCAAGGTTGGTGCCACTTGCATTTCCTGTTTTAGTGTTTCAAAAGCTGTTTTAGCTTCAGACATCCATTTTAACACTGCTTTCAACGACTGGTTTCCTGTTTCCTTTATGAGTTCTCTAAGCGGGGCTGTTTTTTCCACATAGTTTTCAATCCAGTCTGCATTGAAACCTGTCATTCCCAAAAATGTCATCACTTTGCCTACTGTCCATGGACTTGGAGCTTTGCTGACACCTTCCAGTTGAGAAGGTGAAATGCCAACTGTTCCTTGTAATATTTGTCTTCCTAGGTAATCTACCTGTGGTTGACAATACTGTAGTTTTTGTTTGGAGACCTTGTGTCCTCCCTCTGCTAATCTTTGTAGAACTTTGATTGAGTCTTGATGACAGTCATTTAGTGTTTTTCCGCAGATTAACAAATCATCCACATATTGTAACACAGTTCCAGTTAAATCGAGTCCTTCCAAATAATTTTTTAGCACCTGATTAAATATGTGCGGGCTGAGTTTAAACCCTTGAGGCAATCGGGTATAACTGAGTTTTTTACTTCTGTAGGTAAATGCGAATAAATGTTGTGACTCATCCGCTAGCGGAATGCTGAAAAATGCTGAACAGAGATCAATCACGGTGAAAAAATGTGCTTCTGTTGGTACTGAATTTAAAAGAGTGTTTGGATTTGGCACATCCGATTCTGCGTCCACTATTATCTTGTTTATTTCTCTTAAGTCATGAACAAGACGGTATTTGTTTTTGTCTGCTTTCAGAACTGGAAAAATTGCAGTGTTGCATTGACTTTCTACTTCCACCAGCACACCTGCTTGCATCAATCCGCCAATGGTTTTCTGAATGCCTTTTTCTGCTTCTGGTTTTAATGGGTATTGCTGGCGAAAAGGAAACCTTGGATTTGGTTTTATTTGAACTGAGACTGGTTCTGCAGATTTTACTAAGCCCACATCTGTGTCATGTTTGGACCATAAGTGCTCAGAGACATGTTTTAGCATGTCCTCCATTAATGGTTGATCTTCAGAGGAACCATCTTCCTCAGACTGATCTTTAAGATCAACAGGCACTGTCACAACTTGTGGTTTTGCTGTCATCGTTGTTTCACATAGGATCTTGATCACTGTTCCATCACATGATTGTGAAATTAATGGGTTATCTGTTTCTTCCCATGTTGTTTCAGTTGCAAGTTTCATCATTGGTCCCAGATCTTTTGCATGAAATCCCTTATTTACAAACAATGTAATGTGTGGTACTGATTCTGGAACATTGTACCACTCTGAAATGAAATCATTTTGTTTCACCTTTAAAGCTGCACCTTGGTTTCCAATAACAATGCATTGTGTTTCAAGACTAACAGTTCTGTTTTTTGTAGAACTGTCCCATTTTTCTTCAAACTCTGTGCTCTTTGAAATGTCATAGAACATGGTGCAGTGGTAATCTAGAAAAGGTTTTCTGGCTTCTGGAATTTGTGCTTTAATGTACCGGCCCCAGTTAGTGACTAAATCTTCAACTGGGCCTGAAATGTCTCCTAGCCAATAAACATTAGCTTCATGTGTTTGCATGTACATTTGAAAATCCAGACCTGTTTTGTCAACATACAAACCCTGAGGAGAACACCAAATGTTTAATTTCATCTTGCACAATGCATCTCTTCCCAACAGGTTAATTGGTGTTTGGTCAGAGACAAGGATTGGTATTCTTATTTCATCTTCATGAGTTGCCAGTCGTACAGGAGCTGTCATTTGTATTAGCTGTCTTATTCCCGAGAACCCTACTGTTGAAATGAATTTATCAGACATGGGGAAGTGCTTTGCATAATTTGGACTTACACATGTGTAAGCTGCTCCTGTATCGACCAGCATCGGTGTTACTTTTTCTTCAATTAGAATTTTTAACATAGGTTCTTTTTCAGCACCGTCGCTTACGATCGGGCATTGGTTCTCCCCTGTAAGGTTCTCTGGGCCCCCCTAGTAACCAAAATTTGGTTGGTTTACAGGACGTCTAGTCGGACCTGGACGGAACCGGCCACGCGATTGCTTTCGGTAGGTGTTGTTGCCTCTTGGGCAATGCTCGGCACGATGTCCAAGTTCATTGCATGTCTAACATGCTCCCATTATTCCAGGTGCACCAGGCCTGCCTCTGTTAGTCCAGGCGGGACCTCTTTGCTGTCGTCCACAAGGCCCATATGGCTGTGAGTTAAATGATTGAGGATAGACATTCACCACGGGTTGTTGCAGCTGGGTTGGTTGAGGAGCCGGAAAACTCCTTTGTGCCTGATTTGTCACATCAGGTACAAGTTCTGAAAACCTTTGGGGTGGTGGTGCCACATGTTCAGTCGCCTTAATCATTGTGGCTTGAGTCTTGGCTTTGTTTTTTCCTGACAGTTCTCCAAGCTGCATTTGCGCCAGTTTTCTCTGTACGTTTTTATCTTGTTCTGCAATCTTCATCTCCTCTCTTCTGTGTTTTTCAACTGCATGTATCAAATGATCACGGAACTCTCTGTGAGGCATTGACGTCAGAGCCACCACATCCTCAAACCTGCTTCTCACTGGACCAGGCATGGCTTCAACAATGGAATTCCGGAACAGAGTTGTCAGCACAGGGCTCTTATCAATTTCCTCTTCTGTTTCCTGTTTCCATCTTTTCATCTGCCTTGCGATGTAAGTGGCTGGGTTTTCTGTGGCATCAATGGGATTCACTTTTAAGGCTTTTGGATCAATTTTCGTTAGAAATTCCTTGCGGAGTGCTTCCCACAGTGCTGTGCGAAATAAATTGAATCCGATTCCATCCGCTCTCTGTTGGAGCATCCGCGCAAAACGTTCCTTTAAGACGTTTTCCATAGTATGTGTTCCCATGCACTGTGCAAAAACAGCCTTTAGATTGCCAATAGCCCACATTTTCCCCACATTTAACTCTTCAAACACCTTTATCCATTTGCTGGCACCCTCGTTAATGTCTGGCAATTTTGCAACCATTCCGACCAAGTCTTGGCCAGTCCATGGTCAATAGTTTGCTAAATTCCCTTTTACTAGTATTGGTAATTGTTTGTTATCTGTGCATCTCTCAGGTGAATGTATGCCAGGTCTGTATCTTAAATTAAAATCACTTCTCCTTCTAGTAGTGGCTTGTGTTCTTGCTCCCAGGTCTTTCACTGCCTCTTGTTCTGCTATGAGTGGATTATCCACTAAGAGCTCGCTTGGATTTCCTGGTACAATATTTTGTCTCATGGCTTCCTCTTCCATTTCCTGTTCCAACTCTTCAATTATGGTGCGATTAATTTCTCTTTGCAAATCTAACCCTTCGTGATCTAGGTTTACCCAAAATGAATCACCCTTTTTCTTCCTAGCGTAGTCTGCATAGCAATCAATCCCTCCCATAGGTTTCAAAGTTAACGACTTTCTGGCATCCTTTGATGTTTTTCTTGTGGTACTACAATCTTTCAATGTCAGATTATCTGCATTTACAGGTGAATCTGAGTTTATTGGGCCTTCATTGTTCTGATGATTTGCAACTGAAGCAGCAGGTGATCCTGACATATGCACAGACGAATATATGTTTACTTGGGCGGGATCTTTTTGGTAAGGCGACCCTCCTGCGTTCGCAACACTGATGTGAGGCCTTTGTCATAATCTCTTTATGTGTTGTAGAATCCTCTTCAGTTCCATCTCTTGCATCTATGATCAGAGAATCCTTGTTTTTGTACTGGAAATCTCCCATAATATTGACTGTGCCGGATAGAGATGGATAGATTCCAGCAGGTTTTGAATTTTCTGCCTTATCATTTACAGATTGCTGTTTCATTTCCATATATTTTTGCTTTAAAGCACGTCTATAAGCCTCTCCTTCTGTTTTAAAGAAGTTTAAAATCTTCAGCTCGAGGTCACGTTTTTCTTTTCTCTTTTTAGTGTTATTGTTTGCTTTGTAATCCATAACTCTGACTTCCATTTGCTCACAAAGAGACGTGTCAAAACTGCCTGTTTCAGGCCAGGGCGACTAACTTTTCTGCTCTTTTGCTCCATTTCTTAGAAATTTTCTGAATTTTTGAAGCATACTCAGGGTTCTTTAGCCCGATAATAACGATAGGAATGTTTGCCATCTTATTCTGTATTAGTTTAGTTAAATCAAGTTAAGAAAACCAAATTAAGAGATAACACAGGGTTAACTTCTCTCGCAGAAACAAGGAAATTCCTGCAAACTCAACTGCCTCCTTTCAAAGGTTCGTGTGTGTCTCCTCCGGGCGGGAGAGAGAAGGAGCAGCGCCCTGAGGAGAGGGAGGTGGGGGCCTCTTTGGCTCGGGACAGCTGTGTGTGTGCGGTTCTTCTGCCTGAAGAGAACTATGTGTGTGTGTGTGTGATTCTTCCTTTGTGTGTAAGATTTTCCTTCGGGCGGGGCTGAGTAGCTTGGCAACGCTCACTGACGGGCTAAAAATAACTCAGGCTGCAGCTTTCTCTCCCACTGACAGGCAAAAAAGAAAAAAAGACAGACAATTCTGTAAATCCTACAGCTGAAGGTTTTCGTACTAGCTAAATCACTTTGCACAATTATTATCCAACTTCAAGCACAAAGTTTAAGTATCTGCACCCACATCTTTTCAACACAGCAGTTTCAATAAATTGATTTTGGTCCACCAAGATTTCCTTACAAAAAATAAAAGTTTCCAAGCACTGTTTACCTCATCAACCTAGACAAACTTTACCTCTGACAACGGAACTTTGAGGAGAAAAAACAGAGCAAAAGCAACAACATCCAGTTTCATACATGCGCTTTAGTCAGACAGTAGAGCTCTCATCATTTATACTCACACGTAGACGTCTATTACACAACAACAACAATCACTCATTCTGAATCATCACTTCTCAACATTCCCACGTTATCACTCTCCCGGGAAACTTATTGGTTTTTCTAATGGTCCAAATGCTCAATGTTCCAGGATTTTTTACTGTGCGCACAGAAAATTTAAATCAGGTTTTTATTGGACCCGTGGCAAAAAAAAAGTAAAAAAATAAGCATTTATACTTCACGTGCTTCCCAAGCAAGGCCTTATTGTCTCAAATTTGATAGGAGGCTCTTTCACCTCGTTTACCTAAACCTGGAGTACTCAACCAAAACAGACTGCAGTTAACTCTTCAAGGCCACATTTTCATAGGGCTTCCACACGGAATGACCCCAGAAATGCCTTTTTTCTCTTCTTCAAGCGCTGACTCATTAACAGGGCCTCACCCTAAAAGGACTCCGACCAACCGGACATTTCTGAAATCAACCTCTCACGATGATTTTTTTTATTCTAAAAAGTTATATATTTAGTAGAATTTCAGCAAAACCACGAAAGTTAGATCCATTGTATATACGTTGTCACTTCTAACGTCATTATTTAACGGGACGTCCGATCAAAGCGGCTGGGAGTACAAATCACTTCCTTTTTAAGTTGTCGCGTGTGCTAAATTTTGTAGGAATGCCATATCATTCCAAATCTTTTCGTGTTTAATTCAATTCAATTCAATTCAATTTTATTTATATAGCGCCAATTCATGAAACATGTCATCTCGAGGCACTTTACAAAGTCAAAATCAATCATATTATACAGATTGGTCAAAAATTTCCTATATAAGGGAACCAGTTGATTGCTTCAAAGTCCCGACAAGCAGCATTCACTGCTGGAGAAGCGTAGAGCTACAGGGAGAGTCGTCTGCATTGTCCATGGCTTTGCCGCAATCCCTCATACTGAGCAAGCATAAAGCGACAGTGGAAAGAAAAACCACCCATTAGCGGGAAGGAAAAACCTCCGGCAGAACCGGGCTCAGTATGAACGGTCATCTGCCTCGACCGACTGGGGGTTACAGAAGACAGAGCAGAGACACAACAAGAGAGACAAACAAGCACAGAAGCAAATCTGTTCTACATTAGATGGTAATAGCAGGTGAGCTGTCTTCTCTGGATGATGTCTCAGATAACAGAACGCCAGACCAGATGTACCTACTATGAAGAAAAAACAGAGAGAGAACAAAAAGTTATAAGCAGAAATTATGACAAGCAATGCATAATTGAAGAACAGTAGAACTCGATAGAGTGAGAAAAATAGATCCTGATGTCCTCCAGTAGTCTAACCCAATAGAAGCACATCCCCATAGGTAGGTCAGGGCAACATAAGCCACTCTAGTTATAAGCTTTGTCGAAAAGGAAAGTTTTAAGATTAGTCTTAAAAGTAGACAGGGTGTCTGCCTCACGGACCAAAACTGGGAGTTGGTTCCACAGGAGAGGAGCCTGATAGCTAAAGGATCTGCCTCCCATTCTACTTTTAGATACTCTAGGAACCACCAGCAGACCTGCAGTCTGAGAGCGAAGTGCTCTGTTAGGAACATACGGGGTAATCAGAGCTCTGATATATGATGGAGCTTGATTATTAAGGGCTTTATACGTTAGAAGAAGAATTTTAAATTCTATTCTTGATTTAACAGGAAGCCAATGAAGGGAAGCTAAAATTGGAGAAATATGATCCCTTTTGTTGATTTTCATCAGAACTCTTGCTGCAGCATTTTGGATCAGCTGAAGACTTTGAACTGCATTTTGTGGACTTCCTGATAGTAAAGAATTACAATAGTCCAGCCTTGAAGTAACAAATGCATGGACTAGTTTTTCAGCATGGCTCCTGGACAGAATGTTTCTAATTTTGGCAATATTCCAGAGGTGAAAAAAGGAAACTCTGGAAACCTGTTTAATATGGGATTTAAATGACATGTCTTGGTCAAAAATAACACCAAGATTTTTTACTTTATTACCAGAGGCCAAGTTAATGCCATCCAGAATAAGTGATTGATTAAGAACTTTATTTTTTGAGGACTCTGGCCCAAAGATTTTGAGGACTCTGGCCCAAAGATTACAACTTCTGTCTTGTCAGAATTTAAATGCAGAAAATTTAAAGTCATCCAGCTTTTGATGTCATTAAGACATGCCTGTAGTTGAAGTAATTGATTGGATTCATCAGGATTTATGGACAAATACAACTGAGTGTCATCAGCATAACAGTGGAAATTAATCCCATGCTGTCTGATAATTTTGCCAATCGGAAGCATATATATAGTAAAGAGAATTGGTCCAAGGACTGAACCCTGTGGTACTCCACAAGTGACCCTAGAGTTTGAAGAAGATTTATTATTAACATGAACAAACTGGAATCTGTCCGACAGATAAGATTTAAACCAGCCTAATGCTTTCCCCTTAATCCCTACAGTATGCTCAAGTCTTTATAGGAGAATATTGTGATCAACTGTATCAAATGCAGCACTGAGATCTAACAGGACAAGTACAGACACAAGTCTATTATCTGAGGCCATGAGAATATCATTAGTGACCTTCACCAGAGCCGTTTCAGTGCTATGATGAGCTCTGAAGCCTGATTGAAACTCCTCAAGTAGGTCATTACTTTGTAAATGTTCACATAGTTGATTAGCAACTACTTTTATCAAGAATTTTAGATAGGAAAAGAAGATTAGATATAGGTCTGTAATTTACTAACTCATCTTGATCAAGAGAAGGTTTCTTAAGTAAAGGTTTAATAACAGCTACTTTAAAAGCCTGTGGTACATATCCATTTACTAAGGATAGATTAACCATGTCCAAAATAGGGCCACTGATCAATGGGAATATCTCCTTAAACAACTTGGTTGGGATTGGGTCTAACATACAGGTAGAAGGTTTAGATGAAGCTAAAATTTTAGATAGCCCAGAAAGCTCTACTGCTTCTAAACAGTTCAGACACTGTGCAGGTTCTAAAGATTCCTCCAACGCTGCCTCACTTACTGAGGACGAGGTAATCATGTTTGGGAGGATGCCAATTATTTTATTTTTAATGGCATCAATTTTATTTATGAAGAATCCCATAAAGTCGTTACTGCTAAGAGCTAAGGGAATGGATGGATCAACAGAACTGTGGCTCTGGGTAAGTTTGGCAACCGTACTAAAGAGAAATCTAGGATTATTTTTATTATCCTCAATTAATGATGAAAAATATGCTGCTCTAACTCTGCGAAGGCTCTTATTATACAACAATAGACTGTCTTTCCAGATTAGGTAGGATTCCTCTTGGTGTGTAGAGCGCCATTTTCTCTCCAATTTCCTAGCATTGTGCTTCAAGGAACGCAGCTCTGAATTAAAGCAGGGAGCCAGCTTCCTGTGAATTATCAGCTTCCTTTTCAAGGGAGCTACATTATCTAATGCAGAACGCAATGAGGAAGTCACACCGTTAACAAAGGTGTCGATTTGTGAATGGGAAGAAACAGCATTGCTGCCATCTACAGGGCATTACTGCAATACTGAGGATATTAAAAGGGGGACAGACTCTTTAAGTTTTGATACAGCATTATCCGATAAAGATCTACTATAATGGAACGCTCGTTTGGGGGTGGAGAACTCAGTTAGATTAAACTCAAAGGTCATTAAAAAATGGTCAGATAGGACAGGGTTGTGAGGAAATATTGTTAATTCTTCACAATCAATGCCATATTTCAGCACAAGGTCTAAAGTATGTAACCAGGAGTGCGTCGGTTTATGCACATTTTGAACAAAACCAATTGAATCTAGGATAGTTTTAAAGGCTACACTAAGGTTATCACATTCAGTGTCAACATGAATGTTAAAATCACCCACTATAATAACCTTGTCAGTGTTTAACACCAAATCAGATAAGAAGTCTGACAGCTGATCCAGAAACTGAGTGTAAAGGCCTGGTGGCCGATACAAAACAACAAACAGAAGAGGTTTTATTGCTTTGTAGTTTGGATGAGTGAAACTGAGGGTTAAATGTTCAAAAGAACTGTAGTTATTAATTGGCCTGGGATTAATTAATAAATCAGACTGAAAGATAGTTGCCACTCCTCCTCCTCTTCCCACAGATCTGGGAATGTGGAAATTTAAATAACTAGAGGCAGTTGACTCATTTATACTAACGTAGTCCTCTTGTAGCCAGGTTTCTGTGAGACAAAATAAATCAATCTGAAAATCGGAAATCGGAAATCAATTCATTAACTAACAAAGTCTTTGGAGGGAGAGACCTTATATTTAATAAACCACATTTAATTGTTTTATTTTTTGGTTCAAAGTGAGCTGTATTGATTTTTATTAGATTTTTATGATTTGCTCCTTTTAGATCCGTTTTTAATTTGTTTAGTGTTGACCGTGGAAAAGACACTGTCTGAATAGGGTAATGGGTGGGTAACAGTACAGAAGCTGCAGAGAGGTGTGTTAAACTACGGCTCTGAAAAAAAAAAAAAAAAAAAAAAAAGGACAACCGCTGGTTGTCTAGAACACCACCTAGACAACCAGCGGTTGAATGACGACATGTCATCACTGGTCAGATCAGGCAGGGGACCAGAGAAAATTACGGAGTCCGACATTGTTTTAGCAAACTCACACACCGAAGCAACACCAACTTTAGTTACCTCTGATCGGCGTGACCGGGTGTAATTGCCGCCGGCGATAATAACAATATTACTGTATTTACACTTATCCTTAGCCAGTAGTTTTAGGTAGGATTCTATGTCGCCCGTTCTGGCCCCTGGCAGGCATTTAACTAGGGTCCCTGGTGTCTTTAGTGCCACGTTTCTTAATATGGAGCTGCCAATAATTAAGGTCGGCTCCTCAGCGAGACTGTCGCTGAGTGGGGAAAATTTATTAGAAACGCAGACGGGTTGGTGGTGATCTGGGGGCTGAAATCTAGAGCTATGCTTCCTACGAACCGTCACCCAGCCGGCCTGCTTAACCGGCTGTTCAGGTGTTACGGTTATTGGTTCGCTACGTGAAGTTACTCTTTGTGGCTCCACGCTAGCAAAGGAGTGGCTATCAGCCGGTTTTTCAACAGCACGGAGTCGGGTCTCCAATTTTGACACCCTCGCCTCCAAAGCTACAAAAATACTACATTTATTACAAGTACCATTATCACTAAAGGAGGCAGAGGAATAACTAAACATCTGACACAGAGAGCAGGAGATAGGGGAAGACTTAGACAGAGACGGAGAAGCGGAGGAGAGAGTAAGGGGGAAAGCCATTGCGGAGCTAAAGCTAGGCTAGGCTAAAGCTAGGCTAGCGCCCTTTTACCACGCCACAAAGCAAACCGTGTGAAACACGAGGAGTTCCCAAGCGCAATGTGCAGCAACAGAGAATGTTTTACAAGTGCTTATGTGTTAGAAACAGAGGTTACAGCAAAGAGATTAAAGATAATAGCGAGAGAGTCTGGAGCAACAGACCGCAAATTCACACTGTGACAACAGGAAGTGACACAATACGCCTTACCGCAAACAGGAAACAGGAGGGCCTGAAAAAGTTGTCTTTAAGACAACCTTTTCCTGTGCAGAAAAATACCGGTAGATGGCAAGACAAAGGAACGACCTCTCCCATTTGTCAAACAATCAAAAGCACTCTTCCCATGTCAATCATTTTTAAACTTCTACACCCGCAGCCAAAGACCCAGATCCTGCTCAGCCCGCAGCCAAAGACCCAGATCCTGCTCAGCCCACAGCCAAAGACCCAGATCCTGCTCAGCCCGCAGCCAAAGGACCCAGATCCTGCTCAGCCCGCAGCCAAAGACCCAGATCCTGCTCAGCCCGCTGCCAAAGACCCAGATCCTGCTCAGCCCGCAGCCAAAGACCCAGATCCTGCCCAGTCGGCCCCAGAAAGCCCTGATCCAGCTTCACGGGTTGCATCAGAGGAGCCTGCTGCCGAGGATCTGGTCGACGCCAGTCCGGGGTCCGACGCGGGCCGTGAGCACTCCAGTCCGGCGTCCGACGCGGGTGCTGAGCACGCCAGTCCGGCGTCTGATGTGGGTGCTGAGCACGCCAGTCCGGCATCCGACGCGGGTGCTGAGCACGCCAGTCCGGCGTTCGACGCGGGAAGAGAGCATGCCAGTCCGGCGTCCGACGCAGGTCGAGAGCACGCCAGTCCACGCGACAAACTGCGTTTATAAATAAGGATATCTGTCAACGGGATGCATATGCAAAAAAGTTCCGCCGGCCCGTGTGGGACCATTTTGATCTTATATCGAAAAATAAGCTAATTGTTTCATCCTGTTCCTCTCAGAATTTCACTTGATCTATCTGAATTGAAATTCATATCAAATGACTCTTAGCTTACTGTCATATTATTTTCTGCAGGTTAAATGTCGCATTTGTTCAAAAGAACTTTCTTGTTTAAAGGAGAAGTCCGGTCAACAAGGAAAAATCAGGGGATCATTAGCTATAACTAAAACTAATACGTTCGTGGTTATTTAATGAATTTAGCTTTAATCAATAAGAAAATAAAAACATAAATTGTCGTCTGGATCACTGTGTATGGCCGCGGCCATTACTGCCCAAATATGGGCAGTAAGGGCTGCCTGACATCACATCCTGTGACGTGGAAAAGTGGAGAGCCGACAGCATTTCTCCGCACTTTCCAAGCAAAGTCAATAGGAGCCGTTCTACACAGCTGCGATCATCAACAATTTTTTTCGGATTTCCAGAGGACTTCACCATTGAAATTCGCGGGAGCTATTCTTAAAGCAACAATGCTCACTTGCATGGCAGTTGGATGTAACAATACATCATGTAAAAGTGGAAAAAAAACATTAGTTTTTTCACGTTTCCGATTCATCATCCACCATGGGCTGTTTTGCTGGATTACCTACTTGAAGAGAGAGGATTTTCCATCGTGCTTCTGGCCAGAGAGAAACGTCATATGCAGCCAACATTCGGAAGAAGAATTTCTTCAAGATGACATGAGAGCGAGGATTTTCGGTATGTTTTTCTTTTTCATAATGTAGAATTTGCTGGAACATTTCTGTGCCGACCAGAGCGGCGGAGGGATACGACACACTTAAAAAGCATGCTCACTGTTGTGAAGCCCACTTATTTTATGAAACTTTGGTCTTATTTTTTCTAAAGTCACTTGTATATTTCATGAGTTGTGGGGTTGCAGTTTTTTTTGGGCTTGTTTCTGAAAGTGAAGTCGATTGTTTGGGCTCTAAACTAAGTAACGCCGAAATATCCCTCCGCCTCATAACGCGCTGCAGTTCCTCCTGACAGCAGCAGAGTAAACTCAGAAGGAGCCGCTCTGCCCGTATTTTCTGCAGTTCACAGTTGCAATAACTAATGATAACTGCTGGAAGTAGATTAGGCGGTGCAGATCACCATTTTGAGCAGAGATTGGTTCTAAAGATGAGTTTTATACTCATCTTTTAACATTGCAGAACCCAACCCATAAACCATACTTTAATGCTTATTTGTTGTCTTTTTATGTCTCTAATACTAAATGTAAAATTAGTATTACTTTAAATTTAAATGCTTAATACCATGTCTATCTTTGTTTAAGAGGTTAAAAAATGTATTTCGGCATGAAAACGGGTATTTATTTACAAGGGGACTTGCTCTACAGCCGATACCGCACTGTTAAGTCACAAACTGGGAGGTGGCAGTACTGTTCTTCACCAAGATGGCGGCCCCCATAAAAGGACCTTCAAATGAAAATTACTCTTAATTAAAAAAGCTTATCATTTATTGAACAGTATGTAATAATTTTATATTTAAAGTACTTTCAGCAGTTTTAATTCTGATTTTGACCGGTTTTCTCCTTTAAACAAAAGCACCTCCTCAATACTGAGACATTATAGGCCCATGATAAACTCAGGTATACAGCCATTTTACAACTTATTCACAGTTGCTTTATTGATAATTCCTTTTAATTTATTCTTTATCTCACTTTCAACCATCAAACTTCCAGGAAGCAGATGCTGGATGAGGCTCTGCTGAATTTCACCCTGAAGGACTGCCAGCCCCTCATCATTGTGGAGAATGAAGGGTTCAGGGAACTGGTTCAGGTCCTTTAGCCCTCATATGTTTTGCTACTGTTGGTATTAATACAGGGCCTGCTCCTGCTTATCTCTGAAGGCCCGTCTCACCCCGGTTTAAAATTTGGCAGTAAAGGAGAAACAATGATCAGAGGCAAACATTTAAAATATGCATATTTAATTCATTTGGAATTCCAAAAGGAGACACAAAACTTACATTACCATTTCGCTGTATTCAGTATACTACCCCCTGCCCCATGGTGATGCAAGTGATTCTGTTTGCTTACACTACAGCTGAACACATCTTTTAAAAGACTGACTGCCCCTTCTAATTAGTATGTTTGGGGGGGGGGGGGGGGGGGGTGGACCCCAGACATGGAGGCTCCAATTCTATCTGTTCTCAAAACAAAGAGGCTGTTCTTCTTGGTAAAGCTTGATTTATTACTCAGACCGTCCGATCAGGTGTCAAGCCAAATAACCCCCACAGCCATAAACCCGCTCTCAACACATCCTACGTGAGAGTGTATATAAAATTTATCCAAAAGAAAAATGCTCAATAGTGGTTGTGAAGAACCAAAGATCCGCCTCTCCCGAGCACCGAGGCAGGCGCCGGGGGACCCATAACCCCAGACCCCTAAAGGGGCCCCCAAAACAAGGTGCCCAAGAGGGGCCAACACAGGAAATCTGCCCCCCACCAAGGGAAGAGGAGAGACGACCCCGAGGAAATCTCCCAGCCGCCGCAATGCAGAAGCCCCCAGGAGCTGCAGGGGCGAGCCCGTTGGCTCCACCGGCAGCCAGCTACGCTGAAGTGGAACCGGGCCCCCAAGCCCCAGGGGCGCCCACCTCCCGGCTGGTGCCCCGACCGAGACCCGGGGGGCCAGGCCCCACAAAGCAGCCACCAGGAATGAGCCGGCACCCACCCGGGATTCCGCACCGAACCCGAGGGCTGCCTATGCACCAGCGGGCCAAGGCGCCAGCCAGCGGAGGGGGGCACGACGGGGGGGATGGGCTCCACACCTAGCGGAGACTTGAGATGTTCTTGGGAGAGGAAGTGGTTCGGACCCAAACCTGGCGAAAAAAAAAAGAACACATTCTCATTCACACCTTCCCACCCTAGTGCCCCACTAACAACGCACAGACTAGAAAATATGATCAAAAATTAGGAAATTAGATAAAAAAATAACTTATTACAAATGACAGAGTGAATCACAATTTATATTATGTTATCATCATTATATATTTTCTTTCTTTCCATGATGACAAGTGAGGCCTGGCCTCACTTGCCTCCCCTGACTGCACGTCACTGTTTGGGATCTGTCCTTTAATTTTCCTAATACCTTCCTTTCCTGCTAATTTCTGCCTCTGCAAATTTTAACTTCTGTATTAAATCGATTCAAACCAGTAACATCTTACATAAATTCCTCAACATCAGCTTCTTCATCTGAGGGTAACTTTAAAACTGATGCATGACTAGATGCAGTGTTAACAAAATCTATCAAATCCGCAACATTGTCCTTTTGCCAAACACGATTAAGCGCCATTTTACCTTTTAACCAGTGGTGGCTGGCCCATAGGGGGCGCTCGGGCGCTGCCCTCCCTAGATGTGGAGGGGAAAAGTCAAAATATATTTAGATTTCAAAAGTGTTATTAATGTCAGTTTTTAATTAATAGTATGTGGCTACATGGAATATGAATTATTAAAACACTTCTACTAATTGACTCTACCAATTGACTCTCATTTAACAGTGCATTTCCACCGACAAAACGTAGCATTTCTCCCGTAGGGCTGTCACTCAAGGAGCCCCACAAGTGTAGCGAAATAACCAATCGTATAATGTTGCTAGGGAAAATGTATAAATATTTGGCCAATCAGCATCGCCAAAATGAATGGCTTTGGGGCTCCTGGAGTCATAGCCCTTGCTGCACAGTGATATAGGGATATGGCAAGCCGTTTTAACATAAAGTAATGTAGCTAGCAGTCAGTCAGGCAGTGACGTAGAGATAGGGTGACCACCTGCTAATAAGCCCAAGGGGGGACAAGGGGTAAGTTTCTGAGGGACAAAGTGGGACACTGCTTGGCGCGGCGGTGCCCCCACCTCACGGGCAGACTCACTGATAGGAGTTTACACATTTCTAGCACATACCACCTTACATGGTATATTAATAATGCCCTATTCCCATAAACATGTGTAACTGCTGATGTATGCTAATGAATACGCCAACCAATGTGTATTTCTTTCTAAATAAAGATTCATAATACTTTGAACATTCAATGAACAGATGGACTTCCAATTCCGATTTACTTTAGCTATTTAATTTTATTTATTTTTCATTACAATTTATTCACTTTAAATATATTATAATTTAAAATTAAAGGATTAACAGGAATTGTAGTTGCTCTACACCACAGGAACTGTACAAAAGTCTTAACTCACGACTCCAGAGGTTCACAGAACGAGAAGGGGGAGGAAGGATGGTGAACTTGGATGTTGGTAAAGGTAGGCGCAGGAAAAAAACAACTGTTCAGTGTTCTGGGGACACTTTTAGGACTTTGGGGTCACCTTTAGGACTCAAACCTTTTCAAGCCAAAACATGAAGTGGGCAGAATGTTTAGATGTCCACTTATAACATCAGTTTAATCCAAAACATTACAAAATTAACTGACCAGCAATCTAATCACAACGAGCCAACAGCCAGGATGTTTCTGAATCAGATCATTCATTAGCCTACCTTCCATAAGGTCGCCGCTGCATGACTGAAGGCTTCCCCTGGAGCTGCAGCACCAGAGCGCTCCGGTCGTCTCGGTAGAGCCGGTTGATGCAGTCAGGATCCAGCAGAGTGAATGTCGGACTAGTTTTGACTTGAACGGCCATCAGCCTCCATGAATACCAAGTTATCCTTGTTGATATGTTCCTAACAGAGCACTTCGCTCTCAGACTGCAGGTCTGCTGGTGGTTCCTAGAGTCTCTAAAAGTAGAATGGGAGGCAGATCCTTTACCTATCAGGCTCCTCTCCTGTGGAACCAACTCCCAGTTTTGGTCCGTGAAGCAGACACCCTGTCTACTTTTAAGACTAATCTTAAAACCTTCCTTTTTGACAAAGCTTATAACTAGAGTGGCTCATGTTACTCTGAGCTACCTTTATAGCTTTGCTGCTATAGGCTTAGGCTACTGGAGGACATCAGGGCCTATTTTTCTCACTCTACTGATTTCTACTGTTCTCCAGTCTACTGTTCTCCAGATTTGCATTGCATTACATTGAAATGACTGTTGTCATTTCAGCTTTTAACTTTTTGTTCTCTCTCTTTTTTCTTCATAGTAGGTACACCTGGTCTGACGTTCTGTTGACTGTGAAATATTCCAGGGAGGACAGATCATCGACTATTACCATCTAATGTAGAACAGATTACTAGATCAATGTGTGCTTCTGTGCTTTTTGTCTGTCTTGTTGTGTCTCTGCTCTGTCTTCTGTAACCCCCAGTCGGTCGAGGCAGATGACCGTTCATACTGAGCCTGGTTCTGGTGGAGGTTTTTCCTTCCCGCTAATGGGTGTTTTTTCTTTCCACTGTCGCTTCATGCTTGTTCAGTATGAGGGATTGCAGCAAAGCCATGTACAATGCAGACGACTCTCCCTGTGGCTCTACGCATCTCCAGGAGTGAATGCTGCTTGTCGGGACTTTGATGCAATCAACTGGTTTTCTTATATAGGAACAATTTTGACCAATCTGTATAATCTGACCCAATCTGTATAATATGATTGAACTTAACTTTGTAAAGTGCCTTGAGATGACATGTTTCATGAATTGGCGCTATATAAATAAAATTGAATTGAATTGAATTGATATTTATTAACACCGATCCAACTCTTTCACTGCGGAGGTTCGCTTCGGTAAAGTCGCACTGCAGAGCCGTCCGCACCAAGTGACGACACAAAACAGGTTAAAATGTCCTCGTACGTTATGAGGCCACTTCTTCATGTCATCCTCTCAGTCATGAATAGTTTGAAGCTGTGGCCATAGTTACTTCTGCGTTCGAAAATAAGGTGGATAGAGCGACCAACTTTTTTTTGAGAAAGCATTGCTTATGCGTGACACGGTCTCAATTTGCGGGATGCATGAATTGGGCTTCAAACGCTGTGCGCACATGAGCTACGCGGGACGGGTGGTCACCCTACGTAGAGATTACGGCGACGACGACAGAGAGAGAGAGACACACAATTATTCATGTGGTGAGTGAGTTTGAATGTTGGGCTATATGTTGAAAGGATTTTGGAAGGTGCTGTGAACATTGTATCAGGTACATAATTTTGTCAGCTGATATTTTTTTTTTCATATTTTGAAATTCTGTTGTGTTTCTGTTGTGTTGTGAAACCCATTGTGTCATTGTGAAACTGTTTGGCTGAAGATAATGACAGTACAGTATGGTGTATGCCTACTTTGGTGACAAATAGTGACTTTTAGTGATGTATTTAATACTGTTCCTTTCCAAAATAAGACCTAATATAGCTGTAAATGGTTGAATGTATCTGTAAGCTGCTGATTCTGAGAAGGGAATTAAATGCTTATTGTGGAATCGTAGTAATTTTCCGACTTTTAATTTGATGGCATGTACTGGGTTAGGCAGGGAAATCTATTGGCCAGCCCCACCAAGATTTTTTTTCACCAGCCGCCACTGCTTTTAACCTTTAACTGTTAACATTTAGTTCTGCTGACTGGTGATTCCTAGACCTACAATCAGCAGAAGCTGTTAGTGGGCTGTTTCCTGCTTTCTTTTGATCAGCCATATTTAAGTCTGGTGTATTATATCTAAACTAGGGCTGTCAAACAATGAAAAAATTAATCACAATTTAATCGCAAATTATGTTTTATTTCTGAAAGTGTAAAAGCTCATTTAGGCGTTTTAATATGCAATTTTGCAATAAATGACACTAGTTAAAATTATGCTTGTACAAAAGGTATGTTTCTTTTTTCTTTTTCAGTTGTCTCAAACAAACGTTTAATTCTCTCCCAAATTTCCAACAACTTTTCCCAACTTCTAACCGCTTTCTGACTTTTAGCCTACGGTTTATCATAAAAATTTGTCCAAAAACTCACCGTCATCCAACCGTTTTTCCTCCAACAAAACTGTCTCCACCAGCACCTGTCTCCTCAACGCAAATAAAATCAACTCCACAGTACTTTTCCACCGTAAAGCCCACACGTTGCAGGCAGATTCTCACCCCCTCACAGACACACACACACACTCCCAGGAGCCGCGGACTCCTGCAGGCTCTGCTTCTCTCTCTCACACAAGGATCCCATTTTAACCGAGACAAAATGTTGGACAAGACATGACAAAAACAACATATAAAGACAGACAGCTTGCGCGTCACAGAGAGACCTCTATGTCCCTTCCGTATCGGCAGAATCTTCTTTTACTTGTATTAAACAAACCTCTTGATCTAACTGCCGTGCCTCCAAACCCCATGTGGAGGCTAAGAAATAATTAAAATTATCTCTCTGGGATCCCTTTTTTAATCTCTTCGTTTTACAGCTTCATCATCTAAGCGTCTTAGCTGTCTTAGTCACAACTTTTAAGGATGTTAACGTATCTTGACAGTACATGTTCCCTGCTTCTTTATGAGCGTCCCTAATTCTCAAGAGGTAGCACAACCCCTCAGCCCTAAAGTCACCAGTACTTGTCAGCCTGGTTTGTGTGTGGCCAATCCTCCGGACATATTTTTTGTCTTTGTTTTTTATCTTTTTTATTTTCCCTAATTATATTTTATAATTTCTATCTTATTTTAATTTTTGACGTAGACCTAAACATAAATCCCATTCAATCCTTCCTCGGTTTCAACATAAGTTTCATTCAAACCTATCATACTAGTTGCTCTGTTTAACCTCTGATATTTTGAGAAGAGAGCTTTTCATCCACAGCACCACTTGATTTTAGCCTATATCTAATTTTCTGCCAATGGAGAATCAAAAATCTCCTTACCTTTTTCGGGTCGACCCTTGTGGTGCTGTAAGCGATTACTCCTTCGTGCCCAAATTCAAAAGGTTCCTCCACTTACTGTCAAATTCGGGTCACGGCTGACCAAATTGTTGGTATTAATACGGGGCCTGCTCCTGCTTATCTCTGAAGGCCTGTCTTACCCCGGTTTAAGATTTGGCAGTAAAGGAGAAACAATGATCAGAGGCAAACATTTAAAATATGCATATTTAATTCATTTGGAATTCCAAATATTCAGTATATTACCTCCTGCCCCATGGTGATACAAGTGATTCTGTCTGCCTAAACTACAGCTGAACACATCTTTTAAAAGACTGACTGCCCCTTCTAATTAGTTTGTTTGGGGGGGAGGGGGGTGGACCCCAGACATGGAGGCTCCAATTCTATCTGTTCTCAAAACAAAGAGGCTGTTCTTCTTGGTAAAGCTTGATTTATTACTCAGACCGTCCGTTCAGGGTTCGAGCCAAATGACCTCCACAGCCATAAACCCGCTCTCAACACATCCTACAAGCTGTGTTTACTTTGCCTCAAAGGGGAGACATAGTCTAGAGGCCAGGAATTTGTCACGATTTGGGTTTTGTCTTGGTTTATGTTATCAGATTTATTAGTTAAGTTTCTGATTTTGGGGTCTTGTTTGGTTTTGATTTAGACATGTTTTTCTGTTTAGGTTACCTGTTTTCCACCTGTCACTTTATCAGCTCTGTTTGGTCTCCCCTCAGCAATCTGTCAGCTTTCTTGCCTTGATTAGATCCACCTGCTCACTTATAATTAGTCTTCACTCCTGTTCACCTGCTCACTCCCCTATATAGTCCTGCCACAAACCTCTGCAATCTGCCAGATCATTAACGAGCCACGGTGAGTTTAGTTCCAGCATTCTTTATTCTGATTGACCTGTTGACGATAACCCGAGAGCCTTTTTGATTCTGAGCCAGCCTGTTCCCTGATCTGTTTTTCCTGCCCTGTCTGACTGATTTACCGGTTTACCGACTAGTTTCTGTCCTATGGTTATCCGAGCTTGCTTTGCCCTGTCTGTACCTCTGCCTATTTTGGACTGCTTTTTGTGTACCGGATTTTGGACTGCCCTTTTGACTATTGAGCCCGCCTGTTCCTGTTTTCATTATTAAAATCCTGTTTTTTGCCTTAACCTCACTTGTTGGGTTTGAATACTGGGTTTGCCTGATTCACGATCATAACAGAATGATCTGGCCCAACTAAAACCTATCGCCCAACAAGTTTTTAGAGGTTTTTTTTTTTTTCCCCTCCACACGCTATGGCTTGGGAGGGTTCCAGATTGGCGTTCTGTCCCCCTGGTATCGGTCCCAGACGCCATCTCTCCAGCAGCCGCAGCAGCAGTAACCCGCTGCCTGCTCCGAGTTTACGATTGGGAGGGCTCTTTGTCACAAATTCAGATTCAACTCAGAATAGAAGGGATCACTCACCCAGCGACACCGCTGTCGGCTCTGCCCATGGGTTTTATCCAGAACCAACTTTGTTTATGGAGGTCGAAGCGGAGGTGGTGCGGGATCTTCGCCCGGATCTTTTTTTCTCTCTCCCTCCAGAGGAGGAGATGCAGGGAACGCTGTGGGCTCCGCCGATCCCGGCTCTACCGACAGGATCAAACCTCCAGCAAGTCCTGCCGTCCCGCCGTCGGAGGAGGGGACGGAAACCTGTGGGTCGCTCCTTCACCCGTTCTGTTCGGCCGACAGGCGAGTCAGTACCGCGCCCGTCCGTTGCCACTTCCTGCCCAGTGGATCGGAGTCCGGTGCTTCCCAGAGCTGAGCAGCCCACAGCGCCTCCTGTTGGCGCCCGTGATGCTGAGGATCTGGCGCTGGAGGACCAGTTAAGAGCTTTTGCCCCTATTATTAAAGACCTTAGGGAGGCTCTTTTCTGCCAGTATTCAGAGGAGCTGGAGGCAAAATTAAAGGAGGTCGAGGGGCACTATAGAGCGGCTCTCCAAGGTTTCTATAGTGGACTCAATCCTATCCCCAAGGGTCCAGCCGACGCCCCGGCACCTGCACCTGTCCCAGAGGACCCGCCTCCTACCTCAGCTCCAGTGCCGGCCTCCGGCAGCTATAAGGCAGCACTGTCTGCGCAGCCGGCCCAAGACGCTGCAACCCCGGAGGGTCCGCAGCCGGCCCAGGACGCTGCAACCCCGGAGGTTCCGCAGCCGGTCCAAGACGCTGCAACCCCGGAGGCTCCGCAGCCGGCCCGAGACGCTGCAACCCCGGAGGCTCCGCAGCCGGCCCGAGACGCTGCAACCCCGGAGGGTCCGCAGCCGGTCCGAGACGCTGCAACCCAGGAGGGTCCGCAGCCGGCCCGAGACGCTGCAACCCAGGAGGGTCCGCAGCCGGCCCAAGACGCTGCAACCCAGGGGGGTCCGCCGCCGGCCCGCGACGTGGGAACCCAGGAGGGTCCGCCGCCGGTCTGCGACGTGGGAACCCAGGAGGGTCCGCCGCCAGTCTGCGACGTGGGAACCCAGGAGGGTCCGCCGCCAGTCTGCGACGTGGGAACCCAGGAGGGTCCGCCGCCAGTCTGCGACGTGGGAACCCAGGAGGGTCCGCCGCCAGTCTGCGACGTGGGAACCCAGGAGGGTCCGCCGCCAGTCTGCGACGTGGGAACCCAGGAGGGTCCGCCGCCAGTCTGCGACGTGGGAACCCAGGAGGGTCTACCACAGGCCCACGATGAGGGGGTTCAGACGAGCCCTCTTTCAGGCCGCAACTCGGGGGCTCATCGGGACACTGGGCGCCGTGGCCCTCGCCCAGACGACAAGCGGCGCCGTGGCCCTCGCCCAGACGACAAGCGGCGCCGTGGCCCTCGCCCAGACGACAAGCGGCGCCGTGGCCCTCGCCCAGACGACAAGCGGCGTCGTGGCCCTCGCCCGAACGACAAGCTCCGTCGGGGGCCTCGCCGAGAAGACAAGCACCCAGAGCCCCATGGAGACTTAGAGGCCCCTGGACCTCGTCGGAAGCTCTTACCCCCTCATCTTTGGCTTGACAGCCAATTTCCCAAGTGGCTGACCAAACTATCTTTGTCGGAGGTTCTGGAAGGGTTATTGATGAGGTTCTGGGTGTTAAAGGGTCTGGGAGCATCTGAAGTCTGTAGTCCGGGGCCTCCTGAACCTGAAGCCTGTAGCCCGGGGTCTCCTGAACCGGAAGCCTGTAGCCAGGCCCCGTCTGAACCTGAAGCCTGTAGCCAGGCCCCGTCTGAACCTGTAGCCTGTAGCCAGGCCCCGTCTGAACCTGTAGCCTGTAGCCAGGCCCCGTCTGAACCTGTAGCCTGTAGCCAGGCCCCGTCTGAACCTGTAGCCTGTAGCCAGGGGCCGTCTGAACCTGAAGCCAGTAGCCAGGGGCCGACTGAACCTGAAGCCAGTAGCCAGGGGCCGACTGAACCTGAAGTCTGTAGTCCGGGGCCTCCTGAACCTGAAGCCTGTAGTCCGGGGCCTCCTGAACCTGAAGCCTGTAGCCCGGGGTCTCCTGAACCGGAAGCCTGTAGCCAGGCCCCGTCTGAACCTGAAGCCTGTAGCCAGGCCCCGTCTGAACCTGTAGCCTGTAGCCAGGCCCCGTCTGAACCTGTAGCCTGTAGCCAGGCCCCGTCTGAACCTGTAGCCTGTAGCCAGGCCCCGTCTGAACCTGTAGCCTGTAGCCAGGGGTCGTCTGAACCTGAAGCCAGTAGCCAGGGGCCGACTGAACCTGAAGCCAGTAGCCAGGGGCCGACTGAACCTGAAGCCAGTAGCCAGGGCCCGACTGAACCTGAACTCTGTAGCCAGGCTCCTCCTGAACTCTGTAGCCAGGCTCCTCCTGAACTCTGTAGCCAGGCTCCTCCTGAACTCTGTAGCCAGGCTCCTCCTGAACTCTGTAGCCAGGCTCCTCCTGAACTCTGTAGCCAGGCGCCTCCTGAACTCTGTAGCCAGACGCCTCCTGAACTCTTTAGCCAGGCCTCTCTTCTAGCTCTTAGTCCGGCGTTGTCTCCAGCCTTTAGTCCGGCGGCAGGTTCTGTTCTTTCTCTCTCCAGACGTCGGTTCCTGAGGGTCCGGTTCTACCGACGGTCCCCGAGGTTGCTGCTCGGCCGCCGGCCTATGAGAGACCTGCTCCGCCGCCGGCCTATGAGAGACCTGCTCCGCCACCGGCCGCCGGACATCTTTGCTAACCGGGGCCGTCCTTCAGGACACCCGCCGGATTACCTGTCTCACAGGGGTCGTCCGCCGGAGAACCTGACACGCCTAGGACGTCCGCCGGAGAACCTGACACGCCTAGGACGTCCGCCGGAGAACCTGACACGCCGAGGACGTCCGCCGGAGAACCTGACACGCCGAGGACGTCCGCCGGAGAACCTGACACGCCGAGGACGTCCGCCGGAGAACCTGACACGCCGAGACCGTCCTTCGGGACGTCCGCCGGAGAACCTGACACGCCGAGACCGTCCTTCGGGACATCCGCCGGACAACCTGACACGCCGAGGCCGTCCTTCGGGACGTCCGCCGAACAACCTGACACACCGAGGCCGTCCTTCGGGACGTCCGCCGGACAACCTGACTCGTCGGGGCCGTCCTCCTGGACGACCGCCTGAGAACCTGACTCGTCGGGGCCGTCCTCCTGGACGACCGCCTGAGAACCTGACTCGTCGGGGCCGTCCTCCTGGACGACCGCCTGAGAACCTGACTCGTCGGGGCCGTCCTCCTGGACGCCCGCCTGAGAACTTGACTCGTCTTGTTTTGTTTGAGTTTTTATTTGGACATTTATTTGATTCTAGCCCTCCATCCTGTACCTCCCTCCACCCACCCGAGCTAGTCTGTTTTGTTTCTGAGGCCGTCTGGAATCCGGCCTTGAGGAGGGGGTTCTGTCACGATTTGGGTTTTGTCTTGGTTTATGTTATCAGATTTATTAGTTAAGTTTCTGATTTTGGGGTCTTGTTTGGTTTTGATTTAGACATGTTTTTCTGTTTAGGTTACCTGTTTTCCACCTGTCACTTTATCAGCTCTGTTTGGTCTCCCCTCAGCAATCTGTCAGCTTTCTTGCCTTGATTAGATCCACCTGCTCACTTATAATTAGTCTTCACTCCTGTTCACCTGCTCACTCCCCTATATAGTCCTGCCACAAACCTCTGCAATCTGCCAGATCATTAACGAGCCACGGTGAGTTTAGTTCCAGCATTCTTTATTCTGATTGACCTGTTGACGATAACCCGAGAGCCTTTTTGATTCTGAGCCAGCCTGTTCCCTGATCTGTTTTTCCTGCCCTGTCTGACTGATTTACCGGTTTACCGACTAGTTTCTGTCCTATGGTTATCCGAGCTTGCTTTGCCCTGTCTGTACCTCTGCCTATTTTGGACTGCTTTTTGTGTACCGGATTTTGGACTGCCCTTTTGACTATTGAGCCCGCCTGTTCCTGTTTTCATTATTAAAATCCTGTTTTTTGCCTTAACCTCACTTGTTGGGTTTGAATACTGGGTTTGCCTGATTCACGATCATAACAGAATTCCTTTTATTATTCTCCGTACAAATGCCTGATTAATATAACAACTAAGATATTTTCCTCAACACTACTCAGAAAGGTTTGTGAGGAAATTATCTAAAGTAGTTGTTTATTTATCCTTTTTTTCATCTTTAATTTAAATATATTGATCTGCATTTGGTTTGACTTGGTGTGGTTTTCAGACCATCAAACAAATTTTGGCCAAAAAGTACAAGGAGGAACGGGAATGAGTGAAAATGGAAGGACAGCAGGCTGTGGCAGTGAGTATAACCGCTGACATGTGGACATCTGTAAACATGGAGGCTTACTTGGCTCTTACCTGTCACTACATTAATGAAAATTTGCAGCTGTGTACATCTGTGCTGGCAATACTTTCCACAAAGTCACACTGCTGACAATTTGACCCAAGTAAAAAGGGCCATGATGGAGGACTGGGCCACAACCAATAAAGTAAATTGAATATGCATTTGTAATCGGAAGCCCTAGCCTGGACCATCTTCACAACAGCTGTCTGCCCCTACTTCAGGTATGTTATTGAGCATCATTTGTTTGTTGTTTGTAAATCATGTACTAAAATGCCAATTTGTTTTTTTTGGATAACCTTTTTGGAACATCTTGACATCGAAGTGGGCAGGCGGACCAAAAGTCCACAGCTGAAGCCATCCAGGAGATGCACAGAAACATGGCAGAGAGCAATATTGCTAGGTCCCACTATCCTATGATATACTGGAAAAACCAAAAGACAGTCAGTTTGAGCGGGTGATTTCTACAGCTTGAGATGTGATATCAAAAAAGTGTAACATACTCAATTTTTATAAAAATTTGTAAAAAAAAAAAAAAAGCCAATCCACAAGCATCCTCATTCACAACATGTTTACTTAGAGGTTATTACGTTATGATACAGGTTCACATTATTTATTGACTGTATCTAAAAAAATCAAAGACATTTTCAATTTAAATGAAAATATGAAATAGTAAAATGCAACATAAAATGACTTAAATTGTATTATTGTGTATACTAGGTCATCAAATCAGTGTCAGTTAACTCTATCAACTAGGTTGCCTGTAGGGATTTTTAAGGTCCAGCAGGTGTCAGTATTCAGTAACACAGTATCAACACAGTATCAATACAGTTTGGCAACGTGTCAAAACGCTTCATGACGCCTCATCCACCCATCACTACTGGATATGGTCAAGACTAATCACGAAATTTTAGTTAGTTTGTGTACACTGAAGACACACTGAAAAGAAGCTGGACTGTACCTCTTCCTTCCTTTGAATAAGCGATAAGCAGAATTACTTCCAGTTCAAAAGTCAAACGTTGCCGTTGTCCAATCAACAATGTCTCATGTTTCCCGCTGGTACCTGCCTTTTAATGTCATTGTGTTATTCTTAATGTTGTTGTGTTTTTCTCAATGTCGTGTTTTTTTAATGCTGTTGTGTTTATTCTTAATGTCGTTGTGTTTTTCAAGATGTAGTTGTGTTTTTCAATATGTTGTAGTGTTTTTAAATTGGTAGTTGCGGTTTGCACTTCAGGGCCACCGTAGCTAAGCTGACCAAAGGCTTTAAACTGTGGGATCAAAATAAATAGCCACATAGACCGCTGCATGGTAGGGAGGTTGCTGCAGCAAAACACTTATGCAGCTGGCAGCAATCTCCACCAATGTACCACAGCTCACTGTTAGCACAGCCTTGACACAGGAGTATGCAGCCGGGAGCCAGCTCTTCACCACGGTACCGCTGCGGAGAACTCATTGCCAGTACAGCTGCAACACAGAAACATTATGCAGCTGGCTGCTAGCTCATCACCACTCTGACTGCAGCAGAGAGCTCTCTTTCCCAGGCAGAAAAAGGAAAGGCATGCAGCTGTTAGCAGATTGCCGTCAGTCAGCTGGATTTTTCAGTTACAAACACACCTTCCTTACATTTGACAGCATTTAAAAATAAAATAAACTTTACAGGTAATGGCAGCGTTGCGGTCACCACCTTCCGTGTTGGTACGGAAGGTTTTTTTTGAAAACTTACCCCAAAGGAATCTGTATTCAGTAAAGTCCCCATAAATGAACTTCAGCCACTTCAGTGGAACCTTCGTGCATTTTGAGCACCATTGGACATATCAGCTCCATTTTTTAGTAACCGCGGTGAAGTTAGTTTGAGGTTGAATATTGGATATTCAAGCTCGGTGGCTTCTGGGTTGACTGCTTCTTGTTCGAGCCAATACAGCGAGGCTGATCTGGGGCTGCCATCTGCTCGCTCCTCCGCCTTCCTCTTCTGAAATGGAGCAGTCAGACATGCTAGCGTGACTCACATCTGGTGCATCAGCTGGGGGGAGGAGGGAAGAGGAATAGAGAGGGAATGCTGTTTGCTTGATGGTGTGCTCTGATTGGAGAACATTACTTAGAAAGATAACCTACATAGAAAGACAACCCATTTTCTGATCTGACCGTTTTTGAGCAAATCAACAAAGTTGGCTGCCCCTGAGCAGGTCCTTTGGTATTCACTTTTGTTATTCACACGGCCTCATCAGTGCACAACAGATCATATTATACCTCCATAAACCAAAAAATAAATTGGTTATCATGGTACCTTTAATAAATTAACACATATATGAACAGTAGTTTGTAGAGACAACCAGAGTCAAGTTTAATAAAATTTTTCTTTCCTCGGGTGGCGGTTGGGAAGGGGATACTATGATTGCTCTATGTCCGGTTCCTTGTCTTGGTCCTGGTTCATCGTGGCTGTCAGTGCTAGATCTATCAGGAGATATATATATATATATATATATATATATATATATATATATATATATATATATAGTTATATATGTATATATTTATATTATTTTGTGTGGAATGTTGTATATATATACACTACCGTTCAAAAGTTTGGGGTCACCCAAACAATTTTGTGTTTTCCATGAAAAGTCACACTTATTCACCACCATACGTTGTGAAATGAATAGAAAATAGAGTCAAGACATTGACAAGGTTAGAAATAATGGTTTGTATTTGAAATAAGATTTTTTTTACATCTAACTTTGCTTTCGTCAAAGAATCCTCCATTTGCAGCAATTACAGCATTGCAGACCTTTGGCATTCTAGCTGTTAATTTGTTGAGGTAATCTCAACAAATCTGCTCTAAATAGTTCTTGCACAATTTGGAGGTGTGTTTAGGGTCATTGTCCTGTTGTAGGATGAAATAGACCCTTTTCACATGACGTCACTCAACTTCCGTTTTGAAGCGGAGCAGGGTATCTTTACTTCCGGCTACATGCTTTTACATAGAAAATTCGGGAGGTGAAGAGGTGTTTCACTGATAATCAGCGCGATTTCATAAGGTAAGACTGAGACCACAATGTGTCGCATTGACTATCTTTATTTTCCTTAGTATTGGTAGCAATCATTGCTGTTATATAGATGCTTTGATCGGGACAGTAACATGTAGATCAAAGCTAACATGCAGCAGCTTGTTAGCTTACCTTACCAAACTTTTACCTATCAGTAATCAGCGTGATTTCATTAAGTAAGACTGAGAGCACAATATTAAACGTGTCTTATTGACTATCTTTATTTTCCTTAGTATTTGTAGCGATCATTGCTGTTATATAGATGCTTTGATTGGGACAGTAACATGAAGATCAAAGCTAACATGCAGCAGCTTGTTAGCTTACTTTACCTGTCATTAATCTGATGTAGATGTTATAAAATGATTACTGTAGCTTTGCTATTATAGAAATAAATCTTGTTTTTTACTGAGTGAAAAAAGAGAAATTTATCTGCTACATTGTTCCCCTTACTTGATTATGGTGACGTGTTATATATAATTGCAGTCACTGAATTAAAAAGATCTTATTCCATTTGAATCTTTTTGTTCATTCCTAAAAAAAATTACCGTGGGTCTATTGGACAGTACTTCTGTTTCTGAATTTTCTGTGTATTATAATGAATTTTCTTCATAATATTATTTGCACTTATATTAATGCACTTTTTTTTTTAGTTTGTGTGCAAAATACTGTATATTTTAAGTAGAAGCCTGAAATTGTTTTATTATACTGACCTCTTAGTCAGATCAACCTTTAAAAAAGAGATCTTAATCTCAATGGGAGTTTATCTGGTTAAATAAAGGTTTTAATAAGTATTATAATTAATCTATTTTTTCTCCCCTTGTGTCCATCTCTCAGCAGCATCATATCCACCAAGCATGGCACAATCACAGAGAAACTGCTACTGCAGTGTCCCACAGTGTTCGAACAACAACAAAAAACTTTCCATATCTCAGTTTTCACGACTTCCCGGCTGATGCTGAGACTGGAGCCTATTGGGTGACGGCAATAAGAAGAGACGAGGGGCCAAATTTTAAAATCCTTCGCAGCAGCACTTACGCCTGCAGTCAGCACTTCTCTTCCGAGGACACCTATGTTTCTGCAAGTGGTCTTTAACAAATTAAACATCTTTCTTTCTTAAAGATAATTGAGTTATAAGTTTATTTAGCTATTCCCAAGATAATTTCAGTGGCTCACCACGTAAATTTTTATTAGAGCTGTCAAAATCAATTTGTTAATGAAAGGAAATTAATCTGAGAAATTAATTAATTTCTGCACATACAAATGGTTTTTAAAAATACTCACCTGTACAATGTGATCGCACACCGTCTCTTTCTCCTGCATTGTTTACATTTCAATTGTTTACTGTTAAATCACTGCTGCACTTTATCCTGTAATTTACTGTAATTCTCAAGCTGTATGCAAACGGAATTTCGTTCTGTACGCACTCTGTGCATACATAATGACAAATAAAGTTGTCTAAGTCTAATTTGTCTATGGATGAACCCAGAACCACACACACGGGACTTAAAATGAAAGTCTTTATTGAAGGTTTGATGGGATGGAGGGTGATGTAACCAGCGAGGTAGAACTGCACGGGAACAGGGTGATGGTGTTGGCAGGAGCTGACGGCCCGGAGAGAGACTTCTTGGAACCAGGAACAGGCAGCAGGGTCCACAGCTCGGAAGAGAATTGACAGTTCAGGGGAGAACCCACCAGAGCTCGGCAGCAGGCTCTTCTGTAAGGCAGAGGGGAACCGGAGCAAGGCAGCAGGATAAACAGGACAGGTAAAATGGACAGAGCTGCTATGAAGTATCTATATAATAAATAACTAAAATATATGAAGTGTGATGTCTGAAGTTTTTTAAAATCCATGTTTTTTTGGTCAGTTCCTGAAAAATAACAGTATAGGACACAAGGGGTTTGCCCCGACAGCAGCATAATCCATAAATACTATAGTGAACTGATTATTAGTGTGCATGCAGTGTGCATTCAACATTATTGACAGCGTCTTTCTCAGTCTATGATGTCCTAAACTATCACAGTTTTAACAGGAATGGGCAGAATTATTTTATTAATTGAGGCTCCAAATGTACTGACGAGACTGAGAAACACACTGAACCCACAGAGGAATTTTGAGGGATAATGCAAAGTCTGCAACCTCAGTAAAATACTACACACAAAAAAAAAAAAACGGGAGGGAATGAGGCTCCTCATTTTTATTCATAGAGGTGTGACAGCGTGCTCTAACTGTGAGCAAGTGGCCAAAAGCATTGACACTGTTCCAAAACAAAGTATGAAAAGGCTTAACATTATACATCAACTATATCCCTGGTGAGACTCATTGGCTAAAAGCTGTGAAACAGTTAAGCTGATATAGCAATAAAGCTAGCGTAGCAATATAATGGAGAAATAGAAAACTAATAAATGACAAAAGTCCTGTTGGTAGCATTGCTATCATTATCCTAGCATCTATGCTAACAACAGAGCTAAGAAGACAAAGCTCTTACCTTCATAATCGAAAAGGTATTGTTCCACAAAGAACTTGTCATCTTTGTCGAGTTTGGAGGCTGGTGTGGTCGAAAGCTTTTGTGCCAGTCTGTGCACGTCTCCCAAACGAAATTTGAGTAGATTGGTGAGGGACTGTGTGAATTCCCTATGTAAAAACACTGCTCGCGGAGAAAGCGGAAGTAAAGATACCCTGCTTCACCGCAGAACGGAAGTTGCATGACGTCACTGTGAAAAGGGTCTATCGGCTCCAATCAAGCGCTGTCCACTGGGTATGGCATGGCGTTGCAAAATGGAGTAATAGCCTTCCTTATTCAGAATCCCTTTTACCCTGTACAAATCTCCCTTCTGGTGTGGGTGCTCCCTTACCAGCACCAAAGCAACCCCAGACCATCACATTACCTCCACCATGCTTAACAGATGGCGTCAGGCATTCTTCCAGCATCTTTTCATTTGTTCTGCGTCTCACAAGCGTTCTTCTTTGTGATCCAAACACCTCAAACTTGGATTCATCCGTCCACAACACTTTTTTCCAGTCTTCCTCTGTCCAATGTCTGTGTTCTTTTGCCCATCTTAATGTTTTTCTTCTATTGGCCAGTCTCAGATATGGCTTTTTCTTTGCCACTCTGCCATGAAGCCCAGAATCCCGCAGCCGCCTCTTCACTGTAGATGTTGACACTGGTGTTTTGCGGGTACTATTTAATGAAGATGCCAGTTGGGGACCTGTGAGGCGTCTGTTTCTCAAACTAGAGGCTCTAATGTACTTATCTTCTTGCTCAGTTGTGCAACGCGGCCTCCCACTTCTTTTTCTACTGTGGTTAGAGCCTGTTTGTGATGTCCTCTGAAGGGGTAGTACACACCGTTGTAGGAAATCTTCAATTTCTTAGCAATTTCTCGCATGGAATAGCCTTCATTTCTAAGAACAAGAATAGACTGTCGAGTTTCAGATGAAAGTTCTCTTTTTCTGGCCATGTTGAGCGTTTAATTGACCCCACAAATGTGATGCTCCAGAAACTCAATCTGCTCAAAGGAAGGTCAGTTTTTTAGCTTCTGTAACGAGCTAAACTGTTTTCAAATGTGTGAACATCATTGCACAAGGGTTTTCTAATCATCAATTAGCCTTCTGAGCCAATGAGCAAACACATTGTACCATTAGAACACTGGAGTGATAGTTGCTGGAAATGGGCCTCTATACACCTATGTAGATATTGCACCAAAAACCAGACATTTGCAGCTAGAATAGTCATTTACCACATTAGCAATGTATAGAGTGTATTTCTTTAAAGTTAAGACTAGTTTAAAGTTATCTTCATTGAAAAGTACAGTGCTTTTCCTTCAAAAATAAGGACATTTCAATGTGACCCCAAACCTTTGAACGGTAGTGTATATATATATATATATATATAAATGTTTGTATATCTGGAGCGTGTAACAAAAGTAATTTCCCTCTGGGATTATTAAAGTATGTCTGATTCTGATTCTGATTCTTAGAACAGGGGTCTGCATGGTTCAGGTGGACTGGCTGACTAGAATGTTTTTCCCCCCTTTTTTACCTGCCGGACCGTCCAGAGGGTGGGTTGGTGGGTAGGGGGTCGTGATGTTGGTCTCGGTTTCTGTTTGGCTCTCAGACCCTGCCGCCTATCTCTGGCCCTGCGGACTATGGTGATGCGTCTAGCAGACCCTCCTTCTCCAGGTTGGTTTTTGGAGAAACAGGGGAGCCTATTGGAGTGAGCAGGGGAGCTGAATACCTGGGAGGGCATGTTGCTCCTGAGTCATTCCTCTCCATCCTCGCACACCTCCCAGTGCCTGCACCATCATGCTGCCACACATGTAGGACCTTAGGGGTGGGGGCGTCGCTGGGGAGCAGGGAGTATTTCCCAGCCCTGCTGTCTGGTGATGTCCCAATTCTATTATACATCTTAGATACTTTCATTTATCACTTTCTCACAACACTTATCATATATTTGATACTGCATTTTTATACCATTTTATCTTTAGTTTCTATACTTAGATTTTATTCATGTGTGACTCTGAGAAGTTGGATGAAATTTCTACTAAGCTGATGGATGTAGTTACGCCGAGCTCCACACATCAATCTGGAATCGCCATTGGGAGGGATTGCAATACCAGATAAAATGGACGAGCCAATCAGTATCACCGGGCGGCATTTTCATAGATGTCACGTATCAGAGAAGCAACTGTTTGGATTCAAAGGCGGTTTGCAGCAAGGAAGCAAGTGGTGACCAGACATCCCCAAGTGCCCATTTTGGATGACCTGTCCCCGATTTCAGAGTATCATAATGGAGTAAAAAAGTTTTACATAGCAAGAGGTATTAACATGGTCCTGCCAGTGTCCAGACGTAGTAGAAAAGCTGAGCCGAATACACCTTCCCCCACCCCATCGGCATTACAGATCGGGCAAAACAAACCAACCCCCCGATAGAGACTCTGCGCCCCCCGCCCGCTTAGCAAAATCAGAGACATCCCTGGTTTTCTTTAGAGAAATCTGGTCACCCAGTAACATTGATGCTGCTATATCATCAGTGTTCTCCAATCTACCTAATATCATTTCTTTAAAAGAACACCAGAGAAAGTCTTTTGTTAGTGGAAAAGATGGTTTTGGTTTTGATGTTGGTTTTGATGTGAGTGGTTGAAGTAGCACATCAGTAAAGAGCAAATAGGATTAAATCGGAGGCAACCGTACTTTCGTTCAGTTCTTTCTGAAAATGTTTCGACACCTATCAAGGAGTCTTTGTCAATTCTGATGGCTCGCACTTGCAACCTGTAGATGGTGCACTGCTGCTAATGTCTTGGTCACAATATTATACAATATTGTACAGTTCAGAGCTTTAGTATATGTAGTGTAATGCACCAAATCAATCTGACAATGACAATGATGATTATGATCAGAATAAACTTTTGCATCACCTCCCACAAGCTGGAAAGAAAAGAGACAAAAACATTTTTCACACCTCACTTAGTAACTCTTAGTAATTCAAATATTTTAGTCTAAATATTTTAGACTAAACATTTTGGGCTAAAATATTAAACTTTTTATTTGTTTTTCTTCTTTTTCTTCAATCCCACCATTATGTTTAGTAATTTCCGCCAAAGGCTGCAGCATTTTGATTGAATCCATCTGAATGCAGTATTTGCAAGCCATACTCTGATTGGATGGAAAAAAACCTGTCTGTGATTGGCTGGTGGAGTGGACACTTTTTGAAGTTGCGAGCGCAGAGACAACCGAGCAAGCGCACAGCTGGTGTTGAGCGTTGAATGAGCAGGTCGAGAGCGTGAGCAAAGTAACGCGCGAGCAGAGTTGGAACTGAGCGCGAGGACAGTGGGTTGAAAGGAGTTTATCAGAGTTGAGCGCGCGCCAGACCGGTTTTGAGCGTTGAGAGTTGTTTCACTGCACGCTCGGATTGGTTCCTGCGCGCTTAATCAAAAGGCACAAATATCGCTGTCCTCTCAAGCGCATTGTTCGCGCCTCCCTTGTGACTCTTTGGCACCCCCCAGGGGAGGCACGTGTTGAGGAAAATAAATATCTTAGTTGTTATATTAATCAGGTATTTGTATGGAAGAACTGAGGGATGCATGGTTTTTGACTGTGTCTCGCTGGGAGAAGCACGTAGGTAACAATGATAATGTAACTTTTGTCTCCGTTGGGAATTCTTAATGAATTAAATATGCATATTTTAAATGTTTTGCCTCTGATCAAATGTTTTTCCTTTTCTGCCAAATCTTAAGCCGGGGTAAGAAGGGCCTTCAGAGATAACCAGGAGCAGGCGGGTATTAATATCTACAATTTGGTCAGCCGTGACCTGGATTTGACAGTAAGTGGAGGAACCTTTTGAATTTGGGTATGGAGTAATTGTTTACAGCACCACAGGGTCGACCCGAAAAGGAAAGGAGATTTTTGATTCTCCATTGGCTTTAAATTAGACATAGGCTAAATCAAGCGGTGCTGTAGATGAGAAGCTCTCTTCTCAAAATATCAGGGGTTAAACAGAGCAACTTTATGAGGTTTGAATGGAATTTATGTTGAAAATAACAGTCAAGAAACATGGAATGGTGAGGCTGAAGAGAGATAGAGAATAGAGAATAAAAGTGTCATGTTTGGCTTGATGTGTTTCGCCCACATGCAGAATACACTTGGAAAACAGGTAGATTTGTACAAGGTTTATTAGGACTAGGAACTCGGAGAGCGATCTGTCTCTGCAGAACAGAGCTCGAGCAGGAACCAGGAAGACGGGAAACCGGGTTGATCTAGGAGAACGAGAGGATCAGTTAACTACAGGAGGGATAATGGGAGATGTGCTGCTGGACGTGGCTTACCACTGAGCGGGGAAACCAAACCGGGGAGGAGGCGATGTGGACTCAGCGTTTGCCTGATGGTGGAGCCACAGGTGTCTGGGAGACCAGCGAGCGAAGGCGGTAGTGGGTCCGAGCAGCTCCGGGGGAGATCCAGGGATCCAGATCAGCGGGGGAACCAGTTGATGTCCGAAGGAGGCTGGGGTCCAGAGGAGGGAAACCAACTTGAGAGGAGCCAGGAGGAATCCACGAGGGAAGTCAACACAAGAGGACAATTGAGGGATCTTGAAGGTGTGTCGTCACGAGAGGTGGACGTCAGGACACAAGGAGGGACCTGGGAGACACAGAGGTAAGAGCTTTAGCTATGCGAAAGAGATCACGAGGCTAGAGGCTGAGGCTGGCTTGCATACCACGACGGTAACACTCTGGCATCCTCCCGCTGTCTGTGCGCTGTTCTTGTATTGCTGCCCGGCGTTGCTCAACCGCCTGCAGGTGTGTGGGCTCCGCCCAACAGTCAACCACGAACACCTGTGGAGAAAGCAAAGGCAGCAGCACCGGCAGCAAGCTGCACGGCCCTGCTAGCTGGGTCCTGACAAAAAGAGGAAGAAAAGAAAAAGAGAAAAGAAGAAATTGAAAAAGGGATCCCAGAGAGATAATGTGGATTATCTCTAAGCCTTCAAAACGTGGATTTTGAAGGCATGGTGGTTAGATAAAAAGGCATTAAAAGAAATAGAAATTCCGCCGAACGAAAAACAAAGGTATTTCCTTGCGCGCAAAGCTGTCTGTCTTTATATGTTGTTTTTGTTATGTGTTGTCCAACATTTTGTCTTGGGTAAAATGGGATCATTGTGTGAGAGATAAGGAGAGACTGCTTGAGCCCGCTGATCTTGGGAGTGTGGGTGTCTCTGTATGTATTTCTGTGTGTGTGTGTGTGTGTGTGTCCAAGGGAGTGAGAATGTGCATACGGCTGATTACAGTAGAAATGTACTGTGGAGTTGGTCTATTTGCGTTGAGAAAGTAGTGAAAAGTGTTCATTATGGAGCGCGAAGGTGGACATCATTGGGAAAAAAAGGTCGATGCATTAATGAAGCCTAGGCGCAAATTCAAGCTGGGAGACTTCCGCCTACCTGTTACTGCGTCATCTTCATTTCCAGACCTCGACCCGCTTTCTCCAATCTTCAATCAAGCTTCCGTTTAAAAGGCTCCACACCCACGCCGCCTGTCGCTTTCCAGCCGTGCTCGAACGGAATACCGTCTGGCAGCACATCTTCCTTTCCGACCGCTGTTTTCGTCAGCTCCGATTCCTGGCGCAATGAAATCGCAAGCGACGCAGACGCGTCCCAACTCTGCCTAAGTTCCGGTCAGATTCGCTTCATAGCGCGCCGGGGCCTTTCTCAAACTGATCCGCCGTCTCATCCGGGACCTTCCCTGGTTTTGATCGGCTTTGCGGCGCCACCTTGCCGCTCGTCCCAGCCGCAACTTTTCAGCCGGATCTACTCTCTCATTCACTCGCTAATGTGTTCAGAGCCAGCTCAGGTAATATGTATTCACCCATGTTCGTCCTCTATTCAGGCGAACATATTTGATTTTACTGTTTGTTTTCCTTTTCTTCTTCTTCTGGTGTTGCCGGTAGCCAGCGGGTTTGTGGTGGCATTGCTGCCACCTATTGGTTGGAGTATGAAGTGCATTTTAAATTCAGCAATTGATACCAATCGTTATTAAACCGCTGCAACTCTGGTGCAATTTGGCATCGCTTGGACTGGTCTGTATTGGGTTCAGACTTCTCATTCATGCTGACCAGACCACTTCTGTCACTCTTGTCATTTCAATGTTTTGCCAATCAATTACTTCAGGTGTTGTGAAATTATACATGTTAAAGTTTTTTAAGGTTTTTGTTCGTAGGTGATATATTAAAGAATTATTTTTGCTCTTTAACAATGTATTATGGGAAAACCTGCTCAGTTTTATAACTTGTTTTAACTTTTGATATATAAATGAGAAGACTGGTCAGTTAAATAAGAGAGAGGACTGGCCAGATCACACATTGATTATTGCTGTTGTGGTGTTCGTACCTGAGTTCACATGAAACTAAGAACCACATGTGTTATTGTGTTATAATTTGTTTTAACTTGTGGTGGGAACTTATGACAATGTGTTGTGGGAAAGACTGATTCTGTATTCCTTATTTTGTTTATATTTGCTGTATTCTGAGTGCACTCATATTATTTTGCTTCGCACACTGCTGAGATGCTGGGAACGGGTCCTGTTTGGGAAATATGTTTTGGGAGACAGGGCAGCTGTGGAGGGAGAAATGGCCACTCTCGCTCCACATCTGACTCTTTGTTTAGAAGTATATAAAGAGGAGACTTCCCTTAGCCCAGTGAGTCTGCCGTGAGTTCGTGTGTGGACACCGGCATCGTGAACGCTGATCTTAACCTAGGACTGAGGGCTCCCAGTTCGTGTCAATGGTAAGGGCTGATTCTGAGAATCTGTTGAGCGTCACGTTTGTTTGAAAGCTTGTTGCTTTAATGCTTGCTACTTTGCGTGTGTGAAGAGCTAGTTGTTTTAATGTGCTGTATTCTGTGGGGAATAATAATAAATGTGTGCCTTATATTCTAACAGAAACAGTGTTTGAGTCCTTATTTGTGTTTGCCGATCTCTCCCGATCCTGAATAAAATTTCATAAAACAGTAGGTATTGTCTGAATGCCAGCTGGGACCCGACGTCGGGATGGCTGTGGGGATGGTTTGAGTATTGGGCGATCTTTAACAGCAACTTGCTCATGTATTTAGGGATTGTCTATTTCTTCTTTTAAGTTCAAGAATTCATTCAAGATGAATATCCGGAGAGCATCACTGAAGGTGCTGTTGTCTGGTTGATACTATTTTCAATTACGGATCCTCTCTGCAGGCGTGAGGCTAACTGAAGCTACTAAGCAATGAGATCATCAGTTAGCAGGATGCAGTGCAGAATCTGAATTAAATTATTAAATTCATCCAAACAACATGGAATAAGCTAATCGATTCAATAACAGCATTTGGTATGCGTTTGGCATTCTACGCATTTATGAGCTAAGCAAACATTATCAATTATGTCTTAAGAAGTGTTAACCGTGTTTAATGGTCCTTCATTTTCTGAATGTTTTCTTCTTATAGATATTCTTTTCACTATTCCCAGTTGTTCTCTCAAACTAAACCTGTCAGCCTGCAATTGAGTTCTACGTATTGATCTTAACCTAGTTCCATGATGGCTTTTTGCCTGCAGACAAGCTCTTGAATTCTTGATTTCAGTTTCATTCTCATATCAGTTATTTCTGGGCATCAGCTGCTCTCCTCGCTCAGTCACCTCAATCTCGCAGGTGCATCATTTCAAGAGTCACGTTTTTATTTCCAGGCAGCTTGAGCTCACTAATTCCGTTTCCTTCCCTCCTTGAACAGGATACTCTGATTAAGAGTTGCCGTTCTGAACTTTCCTTCTGGTCTGGCTTGCTTCTCGTCCGGATTTGAAATATACTTTCTATAATGATGTCTTTTGTCTGTAGATGCGTTTAATTTTACGGATGTGCATCCGTAAGTTTGGGGATTCTAAAAACAGTTGGTTCGCAGATTCGTGAAATTGTCCAAGAAACCGTCAATCTTGTGGCCTTTCATCTAGAGTTATTTCAGCATTCAGGATATGAGCTGCGCAACAGCAGACGCTCGTGAAGCCAATCACTGGGTGATGGCTATCATCAGCATGCCTCACATATCTGCTCTGACCTTTCATTCATCTTAGCCGCCTAATGCTCATCTTCAAGGTAATCTAACTGCGAATATTGGTGGTGGATTCAAATCTCATTCAAGTCTCATTAAGCCCGCGTCCTGTCCTGTTCATTCCCTCTTGGTCACTTATTCATTTATGTGCATCATCCCTCAGCATCCTCTGTCATTTATCTTGTCATCCAGGTGTCCCGCCATGCAGTTGTCCTATCATCCTGTTCATTCCTTTATGGTCATTCATTCATGCATCTCCTGTCATGTATTCTGTCATCCAGGCGTCCCGCCATGCAGGCGTCCTGTTATTCTGTTCATTCTTTCATGGTCATTAATTTATTCATGTTCCCTGCCATGTTCCCCACTACGTTCCCTGCATACTCCTTGTATGCTTCCTGCAATGTTCCCTTCTATGCTTCCTGCATGCTCCCTGTGTGTTCCCTGCCATGCTCCCTGCCATATTTCCCGCCATGCTCCCTGCCATGTGGCCTTCCCTGCCATACTCTTTGCCATGTTTCCTTCTATACTCTGTGCCATGTTTCCTTCTATGCTCCATGTCATGTTTCCTTCTATGCTCCTTGTCATGTTTCCTTCTATGCTCCTTGCCATGTTTCCTTCTATGCTTCTTGCCATGTTTCCTTCTATGCTCCTTGCCATGTTTCCTTCTATGCTCACTGCAACGCCCTCTTCCCTGCCATGCGGCCTGCCCTGCCATGCTCCCTGCCATGCTCCCTTCTATGCTCCCTGCCATGTTCTCTGCCATGTTTCCTTCTATGCTCCCTGCCATGTTCTCTGCCATGTTTCCTTCTATGCTCCTTGCCATGTGTTTCCTTCTATGCTCCTTGCCATGTGTTTCCTTCTATGCTCCTTGCCATGTTTCCTTCTATGCTCCTTGCCATGTTTCCTTCTATGTTCCTTGCCATGTTTCCTTCTATGCTCCATGCCATGCTCCCTGCCATGTTCCCTGCCATGTGTTCCCTTCTATGCTCCCTGCCATGTGTTTCCTTCTATGCTCCCTGCCATGCGGCCTGCCCTGCCATGTTTTGCCAAAAAAAAAAAAAGCGAGAAGAAAAAGAAGGGGCAGGGTATTCCCACTTCAACTCTCCAGCAACTCGGCCGATGGTCGTCTTCGGCTTTCGCATCCTACATTCGTCCAGATCTCTCAGCCGTTCTCGCAGCTCAATGGTCTCTCAGTGCTCAGGTAAGCACTTCGCAACTCACTGGTGGTGGATGGTTTACTCCATTTAAGAGCTCAAGTCCTGAACTCATAAGGCCCTGCACATCCTCCCGTGCTGCTACTTTCAGGTTTCATTTCAAGTGATCCCACCTCTTGTCCCTGCCAGCTAACAATTTATCCGGTGAATTTACTCCCAGCTTCGCTTTGATCTTCAGCTCCCTGTTTTCCGGTGTCTTTCTTCCTGACTTCTAGTCTATTACTACCACTGGCCTTCATCCACCGATTTCACTCAGTTCATCTTTCTTTTGGGGCGGCCTTGCTAAATTCTATGTCTATCATCTTACCTATAAGCTTTTGCACAAGTCCCTGCTAGTTCGTATCCATCGGCTTCTTTCTTTCTCTTTACTTAATAAGATTTGTAGCTATTCTTCTACCTAACTCTAAGTATTCTCATTACCCCAGTTAGCTTCATTTCCCGGCATGGCTCCACATCATCCCAACGACTCCACATCCGACTTTCATCTACCAGCCCAGCTCCGCGTCACATCAATAACCCCTCAGATGGCCTTCATCTACCAGCCCAATTCCGCATCACGTCAATAACCCCTCAGCTGGCCTACATCTACCAGCCCAACTCCGCATCACGTCAATAACCCCTCAGCTGGCCTTCATCTACCAGCCCAACTCCGCATCTCGTCAATAATCCCTCAGCTGGCCTTCATCTACCAGCCCAACTCCGCATCACATTAGTAATCCCTCAGCTGGCCTACATCTACCAGCCCAACTCCGCATCACGTCAATAACCCCTCAGCTGGCCTACATCTACCAGCCCAACTCCGCATCACGTCAATAACCCCTCAGCTGGCCTTCATCTACCAGCCCAACTCCGCATCTCGTCAATAATCCCTCAGATGGCCTTCATCTACCAGCCCCAACTCCGCATCACGTCAATAACCCCTCAGCTGGCCTTCATCTACCAGCCCAACTCCGCATCACATTAGTAATCCCTCAGCTGGCCTACATCTACCAGCCCAACTCCGCATCACGTCAATAACCCCTCAGATGGCCTTCATCTACCAGCCCAACTCCGCATCACATTAGCAATCCCTCTGCTGGCCTACATCTACCAGCCCAAGTCCGCATCACGTCAATAACCCCTCAGCTGGCCTTCATCTACCAGCCCAACTCCGCATCACATTAGTAATCCCTCAGCTGGCCTACATCTACCAGCCCAACTCCGCATCACATTAGCAATCCCTCTGCTGGCCTACATCTACCAGCCCAACTCCGCATCACATCAATAACCCCTCAGCTGGCCTTCATCTACCAGCCCAACTCCGCGCACATTAGTAATCCCTCAGCTGGCCTACATCTACCAGCCCAACTTCGCATCACGTCAATAACCCCTCGGCTGGCCTACATCTACCAGCCCAACTTCGCATCACGTCAATAACCCCTTAGCTGGCCTTCATCTACCAGCCCAACTGCGCGCACATTAGTAATCCCTCAGCTGGCCTACATCTACCAGCCCAACTTCGCATCACGTCAATAACCCCTCAGCTGACCTTCATCTACCAGCCTGGCTTCGCGCCTCGTCAGTAACCCCTTAGCTGGCCTTCATCTACCAGCCCAACTCCACATCACATTATTAATCCCTCAGCTGGCCTGCATCTACCAGCCTGACTCCGCACCATGTTAGTAACCCCCAGACGGCCTTCATCTATCAGCCTGGCTCCGCGTCATCCCATTCAGTTTCCACTGCCATCCGTCATCTCGATTTTTCCCGCCTGCTTTTCACCTCTCGTTGCGAAGTCCTGGCCTCGGCCCCGGCATCAGCCGAGAAGTTTTGGGGGAGCATCCCTATTCAGCGTTGATGGGCTCATCTGAATTCGTCGGAATTCACTGCTCAAATCTTCAGCCGGGGCCCGAGCGCCAAAGAACTGTTATTCATTTTGTCAAATAAATTTGTTAATCGTTTTCTCTTTCTCCATCTGAGTCTCTCCAGATTGAAATAAAGCCTAGGCGCAAATTCAAGCTGGAAGACTTCCGCCTACCTGTTACTGCGTCATCTTCATTTCCAGACCTCGACCCGCTTTCTCCAATCTTCAATCAAGCTTCCGTTTAAAAGGCTCCACACCCACGCCGCCTGTCGCTTTCCAGCCGTGCTCGACCTACCTCCTCCCCTTCTCCACCAGCATTCCAAGACGTCATCTTTTCCAACCTCCACCACCTGTGTCGGGCCCCGGGGGAACATCCCTATTCAGCGTTGATGGGCTCATCTGAATTCGTCGGAATTCACTGCTCAAATCTTCAGCCGGGGCCCGAGCGCCAAAGAACTGTTATTCATTTTGTCAAATAAATTTGTTAATCGTTTTCTCTTTCTCCGTCTGAGTCGCTCCAGATTGAAATGATGTTTGTTGAAGCGCAGGAAAAGTTTGAATGGAGAAAAGTGATTTGAAGTGTTAACAGCAGCTGGTGGGAGACTTTCATTGGAGAAAGAACGGCTGGATGACGGTGAGTTTTGGAGCAAATTTTATTTTAAACTGTAGCCAAAAAGTCAGAAAGAGGTTAGAAGTTTGGAAGAGTTGTTGGAAATTTGGGAGAGCATTAAACATTTGTTTGAGACAATTGAAGGAAGATACCTTTTGTAAGAGCATAATTTTAATTAGTGTCATCTATTGCAAAATAGCATATTAAAATGCCTAAATGAGTTTTTACACTTTTAGAAATAAAAATATAATTTGCGATTAAATGGTGATTAATTTTTTTTTTTAATTGTTAGATAGCCCTAGTTAGATATAATATACCAGACTAAAATCTGGATGATCAAAAGAAAGTAGGAAACAGACCACTAATAGCTTTTGCTCATTCTAGGTCTGGGAATCAAAAGTGAGCAGAACTAAAAGTTAAACGTTAAAGGTTAAAAGGTAAAATGGAGCCTAATCGTGTTTGGCAAAAGGACAATGCTGCTGATTTGATAGATAAAAAAAAAAAACCTGTATCTAGTCATGAGTCAGTTTTGGAGTTATCCTCAAATGAAGCAGCTGATGTTGAGGAATCTATGACAAATGTTAATGGCTTGCATCGTTTTACTATAGATACTGATATTGCAGAGCGGCAGAAATTAGCAGGAACGGAAAGTATTAAGGGAAAATCAAAGGACGGACCCCAAAGTATTCATTATATGAAACTACATTCTCAAAGTCCCACCAAAATGCAGATGCCCTTGTTTCAAAGTAATTTACGAGTAGAGGAATTTGTTCCTTATTTATTTGGTGATGTACAACTCCTGGTGAATAAACTTCCCAGCATTGCTGCTGGTGGTCGATTGTGGCTGGCTGAATTAGATAATTTGACCAAAGGCACAAAACTGGCCCTGGGTGATTTTAGAGCCATTCTAGGACTATGTCCCCCCCGCTTCAACTGCAGATAACATTGAATATGAGGCTCAAACGTCCTGCATCAGGGATGAAACTTTGTTGTCTTTAGTAATTACTCGTTTGGGAAATGCAATTAGAGAACATTTTCCCTTATCCACCCCGGCAGGGGTTCCCAAGTTTGACTGGGACCCACAACAGCATCCGAAAGAATATATAACTCAAGCCGAAGAAAAATGGATCAAACACACAGGTGTGGATCCTAAAACAAATCGGTCCAATTTGGGTGAATTATTTAGAGAAGTAGTGTTAAAAGGTGTACCCTCTTCAGTATCGCAGCTGATGAACTTAAATCCTGATATGAATGGTTGTGAATAAGCTCGCTGGGAAAAACATTTGGTACACTATTTGCATGTGGCTCAAAGGGAGGAGAGGAAGACAAAGCAAGAGGTAGAGGACTTACAAGTTCAATTACTAAAATTACAATTACTGGAAGCAAAACGGAAGGTGAGTAAGAGAAAGCAAAAGATTGAATATATGAATGTATCAGTATCAATTACATCTCATGGTGCTCCAACCCTGACGGTCCCACCTCAGTCTAATTTAATTCAAGGAGGGGGGTTTGCCTCCTCCTGTTTTCTATCCTTCATTTAATTACAGGTCTGTTGGTCCTGGACATGGAAGCAGATGACAGTATGGTGGTCAGTGTCGATTCGAGTTTGGAGCATCACACTGAGCATTTAGAGCTGATATGATGGATCTGTTAGAGCACCCATCAACATCTGCCACAACTCATTTTGTCACTGAGATGGTCCTCAGAGAAATAACAGCGTCTGCCGTTGCAACACATGGGGGAAGGGTTGCTGACATCTATTGGGAACTGTGAACAGAGTCCGCAGCATCTGGTGTTCTCTCAGTGTCCCACCCATAGAGGCCACGAATGCAAAGTCTAATGTTCCTACCTACTTTCATCTGACCTGCCAAATGTCAATCTGAATCTATGACAGGAACCACACAGACTGGTAACAAGAATCTTTAAAGGTATACTATGCAACTGGGATTGATTTTTCAGCGAGGCGCCCCCCAGAGGGCGAAAGTAAAAGTGCACTGTCGTAAATATGCTCAGCTGTTCTCCTGGTTTCTTCGTCAAGCCAGGCGCGGTTGTTTTGAGCTTAGCAGACAGGCGAACGCAACGAATACAAAAGTCGAAAAAACGGCAGTACAAACAATGACTAACACAGTGAAAGTATGAACATGCACACAGAGAGAGAGAAACCATTCCAATGCAGTGTTTCCCCTAGGAATTTGCTTACCGGACGACCGGCGGAGCGGGGGGGTGCGGGGGGTGGGGGGGGGTGTAGAGACAAGCTTTGCGCGACCGGCGGAGCGACCGGCAGAGCGGGCGGGCGGGCGGGGGAAAGAGACAAGCTTTGCGCGACCGGCGGAACGAGCGACCGGCGGAGCGGGCGGGCGGGGGAAAGAGACAAGCTTTGCGCGACCGGCGGAGCGACCGGTGGAGGCGGAGCGGGGGAGACAAGCTTTGCGCGCATATCGAGTTAGTTTTTTTTTTTTGGAATGTTGGGAGGCGGTAGCGTAAGGGAAACCCTACAATGTTACTTACAATCGCATCAGTAGAAACGCGAGGTCCGCGTCAGCCTTGCAGCCTTCTTTTTCTTTTAGCTCTCGCCATTCGGAAAAAGCTTGCCCGATGTTCACCCGTGTACGACTCCTCTTTCTGTCCACAGCCCTTTTCCTCTTTCTTGCCTGCTCCGACATGGGCTTTCGCTGTTTTATTGCTGGTTCCGCCATAATAACTGCACAGATATCGCCACTGCGCTAGCAACAAACATGTTCTCGCCGTAAAGCAAGACCGACTCTCGCGATCTTGCACGAGATTCTGAGCCTGTGGGCGCGGGCCGAGGGCTCCTGCAGTTGCAAGTGCGGTATTTCCCCCACAGACCACCAGGGCGGCCAAGAAAACCTTTGTTCAACCTGAAATGACTCATTTAATCATCCAAAACGGTATGGAACACATTAATTAACTGAAAAATGTTGCATAGTGTGCCTTTAAGGTAAAACACAGATAGCTATTTCTAGGAATATGTATGTGGCAACCGAGCGCTGCTGCTGAACAATTAGAATGGTATGTGCAGTTGGATGACATGTTTCCTCATGTTTTTCTTTCTCTCCATGCTTTGAGCACCAGGCAAATGGATCAGGGGAATGGTTAAACGTTTCCTTCAGGCAACCAATTGAGCACCTACCAGCGTACAGGTTTGCTGTTTTGAAAATATACTAATATCTATTACATTTTCTGTTATGTAACTGATAAGTTCCTTTTAAACATGAGTTTTTGATTCTATTATGGCCAGGAACGTATTGATCATAATTAAACAGCAGAAGGTGTACTTTGACATCATAACTGAGCAGGAAATCCACTGGGGTGGGATTACTTTCACGTGATCCAGTTACATTTAGGGTCACTGTTGAATTGTCTCTCTGGGTTAACTAGTGCAGTCATAAATCTAGCGCAGGGGGGTTACTATCAGCGTGCCTTCCAGTTTTATGACATTGGGCCTCAGACTGGAATGCACAGATGTGATTAGAGCTGAACATTCTGTGTTTAAACAAAATACTATAATTTTTGTGTTTAATCCATAAGTGACCATTTCCACTTTGGATTTTTCATTATCAGTGGTACACATGTATAGATTTGACAAATATGTTGTGCTATTTCTCATTAGCTAAAGAATATTGGAATATTTTCAATTTTACATGTAAAAGTTGCCAGCTACGATATACCAGACAGCCACCAGGATTTGTTATATTACCAGGTATTTTTAATCAGGTTATAACAGATGTTTTACAGACATGTCCTTTGCCCAGAAACACCATCCTGATTCAGTATGTTAATGACTTGCTGTGGGTTTCTCTTAATGGTGAAATCTGCCTTCAGGCCGCTGAGTTAGCTTTGGGACATCTTCATCAACATGGTTTTACGGTCAGTACAGATAAATTGTAAATTGCCAGAAAATGTGTCTTTCCTGGGCTGTGTTATTTCCGCAGGAACATGTAGTATTTACTCTGGTCACAAATGGACCATTCTCACAAAGCCGAACTGCTGCATGTGACAGAGCCTATCAGGCTGCAGTTGTTATGGCACTCTGCTTATATTAATTTTACACAACCTTTGAGGGACCTCGTGAAGATATCAGGTATGATGAACTTAAATAATATTTTGATTTGGATTCAGGATACGAGGACGTGTCTTTTCCTACTTCACCAAAGATTATCCTTTGCAGTTGAATTGACTCCCTTTGACGGCTTTTTACTGTTCTCTGTTGATGTTTCTGTGGGGGAGTGAGATAGTGTTATGTACATATCAGTAAATGTTAGATAAAATAGAAAAACAGAGGGCAACATAATGCAGATAAGTCTGATTTTATTAGTGTGAGCAGATGGTGTCTAGGATGGAAAAGGTGAAACCAGAATTGAATGCTCCTGGATTAAAACAGTGACTTTTTCTGAAGCACACGGAGTAGGACATCTGGGGTTAAGTAGAGGTTACATAATTTAATAGAGTGCTGACATACAGTTAGATCCGGCATGCTGAAATGTTTTGTGTAAAGTGGTGAGATGCGTGGTCACTTTAATCCATAGAAGATTCGGACATCGTTACAGGAAAAATGTACTTTGATTTCAAACCACAATTAACTAATTTCTGATTCCACAGACATGATCCCCATCAGAGGTTTAAAGTATTTGTGTGTGCGTGCGTTGATTCTTTTACAGGACGACCAGAGGCCTGTGAAAGGAGAGGACAGAGAAACTGTGATAAAATGTCTCATTTACTATTACATTTCTAGGCATAGGTTTCCTTACAAGATGAAGATGGACAATGGAAGGTGGTAAGAGTTAATTAGAATCTGAAAAAACAATTGGCTAAAATATGTGCACAGACTAAATTAAAATGGGGTAAAGCTTTGATGTTTGTTTCTTGCTGGGGTGTCAAATCGGAGTGTTCAGTTACTTCCACTACAGGATACATTCTCTGTGACTGAAAGGAGTTTTTCGGGGTGCGACGTCGACCGCCAGGATTCACAGGTAACTCGCAAAATTTGACATATAAAGATTGTCTTATAGTTACAGATTGAATAGGAGACATAAACCAGGATATTGGAAGATCCCAAGGACCGTGAGGGAGGATGACCACCCCCAGACATCACTGAGGGTGCTCTAAAGGTCATCGAAAGAAAGATGTTGGAGCCATGATTTAGGGTGCTTGACCAGATTGCAGAGCCGTGCTTGCCAGCCACAGAGAGGGTTCAAGGAAACATCAGAGAGCAGGTTTCGGGTCAGACTCCCTGACTAAGAGGGGCTTTCAACTACCGCCCACCTGCACCAACGGGTGACAGGGCAGTTCGAAGCACCGAATGCCACTCGGGAGAGGCAGCAGGATTTTTATTTTGTTTTCGTTTTTATTTTGAAACAAAATGATTAACATGCAGCTGTATGGAGATTGCGGTTGGGACAAATGACTCTATAACCCATTATTTTGAAGGGCAAGAAGAAGGCATCTAAGAGACACTAGACGACATCAATGATAACAATTGAATACATTGTGTAAAAAAAAAAAAGAATTTTGTAATCACTGAATTTGTCTTATGAGTTCAATATTCCTAAGATGTTAAATACTAGTACTGTTAGGATCTTGGTTGTGCATTGCATGATAATTTGGTTTTTATTCTGTGATTTGATCGGATTGTAGTAGTATTTTCACAGGTTATATTAATTTCTAAAGGACATCCTTGTTAATCTGGTATTGTGGGAGAGGATTTAACCTTAAAAAACAGACAGACGAGACCAGACACCACAACTTCTCTTCAGTGACCAGCAGGGGGATTTGTTTATTCTGGACTTACAATCATCTTCATTTCACAGCAGTCCCAACAATCCCAACAATATGGGGTAACTTTCAGCCTTTATAGGGATACATGACGTATGACGTAAATAGGAACATGATATCTTACTGTGTACAGGCATTGCTCTGGACCAAAAGCCCTCCCTCCCTAGTTGGAGGGGTGTGTGTGTGAAATGGTGTGTGTGCTCTTCCATTTCTAGGAAGTCTTATAAACAGATCTTTGGAAAAAGATAGTAGGAGCCAAGAGTAGTTCAACTAAAGTTCCTTTGGCCTTACTTTACCTTGTTGTGATTCAGTGAAACATTCTAGAACTAATCATTCTTTGGGCAGTGATTGCAGTTATTAAGACAAACAGGGTTCCACCTTGACAATATTAAAATATGAATTCCTCCATAGTATAAGACTCCTAGAGTCATTTTCAGTCATTATATGGTGGAGCATACATTTAGTAGGAAATCTTTCAGCATGGGAAATAAAACTTCCTCTTCAGTTATAAGATTAACAGTTTTCTGATAGTTGCACATATATAGTGGGATAACACATCACTGAAGAAGGTGTTTTCTTTTATTGGCTCTAGTATATTTTAGGATTCAGATAGCCTCAGTATCTTTTCAGTTTATAAATTGGGATATCTTACTATTAAGGGAAACATTTGAACTTAATTTGGTTTCAAAATAAGTATAGTATTTCATTTGGGTTGTAGGTTTCTGTTCTGTATGGTTTTACTAGTCGTCTACAGAGGGGAAAGTGGATTAGGAAATTCCATCTTATCATTTACACTTTGTTTGAGGGTTCCAAGACATTAAATTAGTTCTAACTCAGTGATTGGTTTGATCTGTTGGATCAAAACAGAGGGAATTGTTGAGGAAAATAAATATCTTAGTTGTTATATTAATCAGGTATTTGTATGGAAGAACTGCGGCATTCCTGTGTTGAGGATCAGTGGAGCAGATGTGCGTTTCCCTATCCTCACCACCAGAGGAGCAGAGAGGTGTGGATAATCCCATGTTGTAGAGCTTCAGAGCCAGCATGTCTGGCATTGAGGCAGGTGATGATTGGTTTCTTGGGGACAGGCACGATAATGGATGATTTCAGACAGGCAGAAACCATGGAGAGCTGCAGGGAGAGGTTGAAGAGGTCCTGAAAGACCCCTGCTAGCTGGTCAGCACACGATTTAAGCGTCTGGGCTGACACCATGTCTGGACCTGCGGCCTTGTTGGTGTTTACCTTTTTCAGGGAAGAGGTCACTTGGTGGAGCTGCAGAACGAGAGGCTGGTGGTGCTCCTCTGGCTGGGGAAGATGTTCAGGCTCTCTGCTGCTTGGAGAGTTGAAGCATGCAAAGAAACTGTTTAAGGTATCAGGGATAGCCGGGTCATTGCTCAGCTGCTGGTTGCTGCGCTTGTAGTCCGTGATGTTTCTGATGCCTTTCCATATGTTGCGTGGATTGTTGCTGCTGAAGTGGTCCACAATGCGCTGCTTGTACCTTTGCATGGCCTTCTGGGTGCCTTTTTTAAGCTTGGTTCTAGCCCTGCTGTAGGCTAGTCTGTCTCCAAATCTGAATGCTGCATCCCGGGCCTTCAGCAGGGACAGCACCGAGTTGTACACCCATGGTTTCTGGTTAGGATACACTCTGTGGGTAAGACAGCATCAGTGTAGAAGTAGATATAGGAAAACACAGATGATGTGTAGCTTTCTATGTCAGCACCCTCTGTAAACAGATCCCAGTTAGTGTTTCCAAAATCTTCTTTCCAAACCTGAATGGTTTCTATCACCTGTCTGGTTCTGCAGATCAGTGGCTTGTAGGCTGGAATCAGGTCCACAGAGATGTGATCTGATGAGCCAAAGTTAGGAGTTGGAGCGACTTTGTATGCTCCTGGGATGCTACAGAAAACTCGATCTAATGTGTTATTGACTCTGGTCGGGAACTTAATGAATTTAAAGAACTTGGGGAGCACTTAACCTTTAAATTGACATGGTTAAAGTCCCCAGCAATGATCATAGCAACTTCTGGATTACTGTTTATTTGGCCAGGAACAAAGCAGAGGAGTTCCTCAAGAGTTAGCTTAACAATAGGTTTCGGTTGAATGTAAACAGCAATGATTATGACAGAGTTGAGCTGTCTAGCCAGTTTAAATGGTCTGCACTTAACTGCAAGGTATTCCAGGTAAGGTGAGCAGAAGGATCCGATGACTTTTGCCGAAGTGAACCAGGTGTTGTGGATATAAATTGCCAGACCTCCTCCTTGCTTTTATTCGCAGCTGCCGTTCAATCAGCCCTAAACAGCGTGCGTTGCTCCAGCATCACCGCTTCTTCGGGGACGCTGTCGTCTAACCACAATTCTGTGAAAATTGCTACTCAGCTGTCCATCTTATGGGCAGCGATTCTTAGCGGGATCTCATCAAGTTTGTTGGCAAGGGATCTTATGTTGGCCAGAATCAGGCTCTGGAGTGTTGGGCTGTATGGATTAGCTTTTAGCTGAGTCAGCAGGCCTGCCTGACAGCCTTGTCATCTCCTTCTTTGCTTACCCCAATTCCTGGGCCTCCAGACAGTGGAGCTTCTGTTGGCCGTTGTAGGTCAGGTGAATAAAGTCAAGTTTCGACGGTCGGTATGGTTTGTGCACTCAAGGGTTGGGTCGCAGTTCCAACAGCTCCTCTCTCCTGTACTGTATTAGACCTGGGAGTGGTGATAACATGAGTAAAAACACAAAAGCAAACAAAATTAATTAATTAATTAGTGCCTCGACTGCTGCAGAATTCTGCGACGCCATCTTGGTAACTCAAGAAGGAACAACAGCAAAATGACCAGAAAGAAATCAAAACTCAGAAATACCTTAATAATCCTTGAATTAATCAGACAAACATAATTGTGCTCCTTGGAAGACATTTTCCTCTGTTTGTTGTTCTTGTATTTTGGTTATGTCTCTCTTATTTCTTTGTTTGAAATTTAATTTACCCTTTTTTTTATTTCTCCCCTAACATAAAGTAGCTACAGTCAGAGTAGTTATGCAGATAATTTGAAAGAATGATGTGTTTTGAAACACAATTACAAAGAAGAAAAGGAAAGGAAAGATGTCGTTTGCTATTGTAGTGGATTAATATCTCACAATGAATATCTTATAATAAATATAGTCTTATCACAATTGATATAAGGGGTGCTGTAAACATTCACCTAAGAAACATGTGTGTGTGTGTCCAGAATAAGAATTAGGGGGTCAATGGAATTTACCAATTTACCAGGGGAAATTGAAAAACCTCTGGGTCAAAAGGGCAAGCCATTTGCAATGTAAAGCAGAACATGAAAGACTCCAAAATGAACACAGAAAATGCAAGGTCCAAGTCCGAAAAGGTAATGACGTGTAACCATATGGAAATGAGTAGGGGCCATGATTGGGAGGAGCTGTGATGTGTAACCATGTTTTTAAAAAAGCACGCCCCATAAAAGTTTCCACTGATAGGTAAAAAATTAACAAAGATATCCGTGGAAAAAACAATGGAAATTATGTAAAAAAGGAGTGGCTCACAGGAGGAGCTCAAAGATCCAGAGAATGTATTTAAACCGACCGCTTTCTGTATGTTGTCAGATGATGTTGTCCGGAGCACATCTCACGTGTGGTTGTCTTGTGTTGTTGCAATAAACCACCCTGGACTGAGACTCAGCTACCTTTGTTCACTTTTTGACTACTGTTTGATATTTTTAACTGCCTTACCAAGAACTTAGAATTTTTGAAGGACTTAGTGCAAATCATTACGTTGTGGGGAGGCCCATCCACAACACTATACCTTCCCAGGATCAGCCATAACATAGAAACAACTCACTAAAATGACAGGGGACCAGGTTTTGACTTACCTAGATACTAACAAAAAGGTTTTTTTCTGAGCTATTGCTAATCCAGAAGCTGGATGGAGATCCTGAAATGCCACCTTTCTTCCAACAGAAGACTCTGATAAGTGAGCTTTTGCAAGTGTACCGTAAATATGACTACATTAAGCTAAGATTTAACTAACGTCATGGGTTAAAGTTGCTGCAACGGATTTCCATCAACCGGAAAATGAGAGCAAAAAATAGATCCACTTGGTTCCGTTTAGACTTTTTATTCAAGGTTTTAAACTGAAGCTGCTCTCAACCAATGAAACCTGGCAGAGCCAGGACATTAGTCAATCAGAAAGAGACAAGGGTTGGTCTTTGCAAAGCGGACATCTGCCAGTCTGAGGTTTGTCAGTGTTCCAACATTTTAACTTTTGGAAGAACGTCTCAGACTGACCACAGATGGCATGAATGAAAGTAGAGGTGGTGAAAGGTTTTCTTTGGACTTATGCGAACCGCCAAGCCAGAAAGTTCAGCGGATTGAACATCTGACAACAACTTCCTCGTATCTATTACTATTGGTCCCACCTGTGGCCATGTCATTTGTCAGCGTTTATTCCCTTGCTTCCAATAACTTAGCTGATAAACGCTGGCCACCAACCAGGATCTCCTTTGCAATTATGTTTTTATTTAAAACACGAAGAAGAGTAGCGTGCTAGCTCAAACTAATTTAGCATGATGTGCTTTTTTTTGAAGGGTTGGATATATCGACCATATTGTTAACACAAAGAGAGATGGGCTTAGTTGAGAGAAGCGGATGAGAATGGGAAGACTGTTGGGTTGTGATGCAAAAAGCTTGACATGCCAGGTGTGTTTATGTACATAATAAATACCGAACATTTTCTGCAGCACACTTCCTCTTTACCTGTGAAACTAGGGGGACCAGATTGGGCGGAATTGTCCCATATTTTTCACTGTTGTCCCGCAAACTGAAGTAATGTTTTTGATGCATACAGATTATTAAGGAAACTGTGTCCAAAAAAAACTGCAGAGAATGGTTTCTAACTGGGTGAGGCGAGAGAAAAGCGATTCTCGGAGAGCTTTTTATGAAGTTTGCCAAAGTTATTTCTTATTTTGTGGAGCGAGATTTGTGACACGACACTGTAGAAGCAAGTCGCACAAGAAACAGCTGAAAAATGGACTTACTTTTACTTTTACCCCAACCCAAAAACACCTGCCAGACAGACAAGCTTTGGCAGCCAAGATTAACTTCAACAATATTTAACTTTATGCAAAGGTTTAATAACATATTTCTAATTAAAATGAGTTCATCTAGTTAAGTTATTTTCTGATAAAAAGCAATTTTATTAAACTTTTTTAAAGTTTAACATCCGTGCAGTTATTGCTTCAAGCTGTATTTGATGGGGAAACGCGGCTCGACGTAACACAGGATCGGGGGAGGGGGGGCTCCAGTCACAGGGCTAAAATGTAGCCTTAAACTAGATGCATGAGAGCTGAGATCTGGATACTTAATAAATGACTGAATCAAACAAAGTAAATATTGAAATTGTGTGTGTATTATCAATGAAACAAATGTTAGGTATATGAAACAGGTTTAAAGTCTCAGACTATATTTATCTTAAGCTATAAGAAGCAGTTAAATGAACAGAGGGAGACGTTTTGAAAGTGTATTGATGAATTGCTCCTCACAGGATGAGTTTAAAGTTTAATGCTTTGCTTCAAACCCATTCAAAGAGGGGGTTATAAAATATCCAGGTCTGAGTAGATAAACTGTCTCCAAAGCAAACAGAGATTACTAAAATATGCCATTAAAGGGATTAGAATTGCAGTACACTTTAGGCATAAGAAGTATCATCTGCTTTCAATTAGAAGTCCTTTCGGTTTGATGCAGGGTCAAGCTAAAACAGATCAAAATTAATTCCTGTCTCCGCCTCAGGTTCAATTCAATTCAATAAAATTTTATTTATATAGCGCCAATTCATGAAACATGTCATCTCAAGGCACTTTACAAAGTCAAATTCAATCATATTATACAGATTGGGTCAGATTATACAGATTGGTCAAAAACTTCCTATATAAGGGAACCAGTTGATTGCATCAAAGTCCCGACAAGCAGCATTCACTCCTGGAGAAGCGTAGAGCCACAGGGAGAGTCGTCTGCATTGTCCATGCCTTTGCAGCAATCCCTCATACTGAGCAAGCATGAAGCGACAGTGGAAAGAAAAACTCCCCATTAACGGGAAGGAAAAACCTCCAGCAGAACCGGGCTCAGTATGAACGGTCATCTGCCTCGACCGACTGGGGGTTACAGAAGACAGAGCAGAGACACAACAAGAGAGACAAAAAAGCAACGAAGCACACATTGATCCAGTAACCTGTTCTATATTAGGTAATAGTGGTGATCTGTCTTCCCTGGATGATGTCACAGCTAACAGAACGCCAGACCAGGTGTACCTACTATGAAGAAAAAAGAGAGAGAGCAAAAAGTTAAAAGCTGAAATGACAACAGTCATTTCAATGTAATGCAATGCAAATCTGGAGAACAGTAGACTGGAGAACAGTAGAAATCAGTAGAGTGAGAAAAATAGGCCCTGATGTCCTCCAGTAGCCTAAGCCTATAGCAGCATAACTATAGAGGTAGCTCAGGGTAACATGAGCCACTCTAACTATAAGCGTTGTCAAAAAGGAAAGTTTTAAGATTAGTCTTAAAAGTAGACGGGGTGTCTGCCTCACGGACCAAAACTGGGAGTTGGTTCCACAGGAGAGGAGCCTGATAACTAAAGGATCTGCCTCCCATTCTACTTTTAGAGACTCTAGGAACCACCAGCAGACCTGCAGTCTGAGAGCGAAGTGCTCTGTTAGGAACATACGGGGTAATCAGAGCTCTGATATATGATGGAGCTTGATTATTAAGGGCTTTATACGTTAGAAGAAGAATTTTAAATTCTATTCTTGATTTAACAGGAAGCCAATTAAAGCTAAAATTGGAGAAATATGATCCCGCTTGTTTATTTTCATCAGAACTCTTGCTGCAGCATTTTGGATCAGCTGAAGGCTTTGAACTGCATTTTGTGGACTTCCTGATAGTAAAGAATTACAATAGTCCAGCCTTGAAGTAACAAATGCATGGACTAGTTTTTCAGCATCACTCCTGGACAGAATGTTTCTAATTTTGGCAATATTGCTGAGGTGAAAAAAGGAAACTCTGGAAACCTGTTTAATATGGGATTTAAATGACATGTCTTGGTCAAAAATAACACCAAGATTTTTTACTTTATTACCAGAGGCCAAGTTAATGCCACCCAGATTAAGTGATTGGTTAAGAAGTTTATTTTTTGAGGACTCTGGCCCAAAGATTACAACTTCTGTCTTGTCAGAATTTAAGTGCAGGAAATTTAAAGTCATCCAGCTTTTGATGTCATCAAGACATGACTGCAGTCGAAGTAACCCTGCCAACACACCCATGAGGGGCCCATGCGGGTTGGATGTGGGCTGGTGAGTGGGCCCCAGCTGGGCAGCCCAGCCGGTGCCCAGCTAGTTTTGTCAGTGGGTTCCATGGTGGCCCCTTGTGGGCAAGCCCACATGGGCTGAGGGTGGGTTTCACATGGGCAACCCAGTTTTCACCCACATGCGTCCTACACTGTATAGCCTTTATTATTACAGGTTATTTAATTTTGGAGTGGGTCATTTTGTGTTATTATTGTAATATGTACCTATTATTTTTTGTAAATGCTGCTTGTGAAGACTTTGATGCAGTCAACTGCGAGTTGCCTCTATGCACTATATAAATAAAAATACCATGTCATTGTTCAAGGTTTTTTTATTATTTCAAAAGCATATGTATTTTACAGATGCATAATACACACAATATGATACAGATTATGAAAGTTTTATACAAGACAAAAAAATGGAACAGACAAAAAAAATGGTCCCATAACAAATTTTCTTCGGCTGAGCGAGAAGTGGATCTAGTGGGAGAAGGAGAGAGAAGGACGGACCTGTCTGGCCTGTCTATTGCCTCCCCTGTCCCTTAGACTTAGACAACTTTATTTGTCATTCGGTATGCACAGAGTGCGTACAGAACGAAATTTTGTTTCATACAGCTTTTGTAAATCGCAGTAGAAGTTAAATTACAGTTTTAGGTGCGGCAGATTTAGAAGTAAACAGTAGATTTTAAGTATACAGTATACAAACAATTGAAATGTAACAAAAAAGACATTTATGTACAGATTAGATTGTGCAAGGGCATTTGTGCATGAATGCATTTATTTGTGCAATTTTAGACTAGGAGTCCGATAGCATTTGTAATGCTATATGAGCTGCAATGATGCAAAAAATGCAAATGTTGTGCAGAGTTTGTGGGTTGTAGTTTAGCAGTTCAACAGCAGTTCAACAGTCTGATGGCAGCAGGGAAAAAGCTTTTGCAGAACCTGGAGGACCTGCAGCGGATGCTGCGGAACCTCTTCCCAGAGGGCAGCGGGGAGAACAGTCCATGGTGGGGGTGTGAGGGGTCCCTGATGATGTTACAGGCTCGGGACATGCAGCGCTGGAATGAAATGTCTTTTATGGAGGGAAGAGGACCCCCGATGATCCATTCTGCTGTCCTCACCACTCTCCTCACGTTCTTCCAGTCGGCGGCACTGCAGCCTCCACCCCACACAGTGAGACAGCTGGTCCGGATGCTGTCTATGGTGCTTCTGTAGAAGGTCGTGAGGATGGGCGGGGGCAGGCGGGCTCTCCTCATCCTCCGCAGAAAGTACAGTCGCTTCTGTGCCCTCTTCACCAGTGACGTGGTGTTCGCAGTCCAGGTGAGGTTGTCTGTGATGTGCACCCCCAGGAACTTGGTGCTGCTGACCACCTCCACAGCTGAGTTGTTGATGAGCAGTGGAGCATGGCGAGGCCGGTTCTTCCTGAAGTCGACGATGATCTCCTTCGTCTTCTCCACGTTCAGGATCAGGCTGTTGTCTCTGCACCAGCCCACCAGCTGCTCCACCTCCTCTCTGTAGTCCTGGTCGTTGTCGTCTCTGATCAGGCCCACCACCGTTGTGTCGTCTGCAAACTTCACGATGTGATTGGTGGTGATCCAATCAGCCATTTTGACACTGCCCTCTCCACATCCTTCCTGGTGATCTGGCTGGTTAGGCTGTTCTTCTTTAAAGCTCCTGCAGGAAACATATGTTACGGTCACTTCACATGTGCCAACAACACTCTCAGCAAGGATTGTAAAGTCAACCATGTTGAAGTGATATTCACCAAAAACTGATTACTTTAATATCCCAATTACATTAAATTAAGCTTTCTAGCATGACTGAAATAGCATTTCAGTAATAACCATAGCCAAAAATGAGTGTCAATGTATCTTGACAAAAGTTACTATATTACAGTTATTAATTATCCATTATGCATTTACCAAATATAACTTCAAACAGCTTTAAAGACCGGAATTCCTGCTTGCTTCCGAAGACATTATTTCTTAAAAAAAAAATAATAATAAAAAAGAAACTTTCAGCTATGTTAAACACAGCAGATGAACTCCAACCAACAACTGCGAATGATTTGGTTAGAAAAAATGTTCTGGGGTTAATCATAGATCTAAGTCCATTAAGTGAAGCTATATTTGTTTTGAGTATATCGCATCACAGAGGTGACTACATCAATGTGTGCATTATAAGGCGGAGGGATTTCTGCTGGTTATATACACTGCATCGTCACTTATTTGAGAGCCAAAAAAGCGACTTCATTTTCAGAAATAAAGTGAAAGAAAACGGTTGGCGTTGTGGTCTACTCACGGCACTTTTTAACTTTCGGTCAAATACCGACTGCCAAAAAAAAAAAAAAAAAAAAGAAATACACTAACCAACCAGTGCAAATCTAGCTCTGATTCCCTTAAGATGATAGAATGTGCCGCAGAGCCAAAGCTCCGAGCCGACGGCGGTAGCAGCTGGCTCGGCCTAGTCCTCAACCACGTTGCGGTCGTGGCCACCTACAACTGTGGCTTTTTTTTGTTGCTGCTGATACTCTAAAACCCCTAGAATTCTCTAAAGTATCCCTGTATTCCAGTATTTATTAGATGTAGAGGAATTCTTACCTGTATGTCGTCCGAAAGATACCGTCTTCGTTGCAAGGATAAAAAAAAACATCCATCCAATGACGCCGGAACACGGTTAGGCTATTGTGCACAAAATGGCGCCTGCTAACTTCCGGCTAAGCGTGGTCAGAATCCACTTCCGGTTGAAATATAACTGTTTTGTTAGCAAGACTATCGATGATCCTGGACGATCCAAGGTTTAGTTCTGTTACAGACCATTTTCGGATTTGTTTAATTAGCTTGGGTGATCGTAAAAGATACTAATTTAGTTGTGAAATTATTAAAATATCAACATTATAAACGTTCCCCTGTCTCGTGTTCACTGCCCCCTAGTGACTGAATTGAGAATTGTGGTAATTTATATCCCCTTCTAAAGTTTGTTAAAAAGGCCATGATGAAATACTAAATTCTTAGCATCCTTCGTTTGCAAGACATCTTAGAAAAACATGTTTTTTTTAAAAAAGCTCTTAAAAGCTACTAAATCCACAGCGTGATGATGTTAGAACAGAATTAACTAGATAAAAAGTGTACAAAATCATTACGCTATATATATAATAATAAAATAACAAAGCACATATAGTATTTGGTTTGACATTAATTCCAGTGTATCAATATGAAAGTAGAATTCACCTGTGTGAAAACAAAAAAGGAAGAAACATTAAAAACTTTTAGAATATTGATCCAGTCCCAGCAAACACGTCCAGGTGGGGCCCATGTGGGCCTCACTTGGGCTAGATGGGCTTCAGCTGGGCATGGGCTCAGGGTGGGCTGTGTTGCTGGGACCCCTGTGGGCAGCCCATATACTGCCCACATATAGACCAAGCATGGGCAATAGGTGGGCTCCAGTTGGGCAGCCCTTACAAATTCAAAATGGTCAAATCGACTTACAGCCAGGTCTCCTTATGCTATTTTATTTATTTATTTTTAATAAGTAAAAGTCTTTAATATCACACTAATCCAGCCTAGATGATGCATAAATAATTTAAATAATTTAAATTTAAACCTAAACAACCTTTAGTGAAGCGGCTGAAAATTTTGAGATTTTTTTTGAGATGTTTCATAATAAACTGGATCAATATTCTAAAGGTTTTTAATGTTTCTTCCTTTTTTGTTTTCACACAGGTGAATTCTATTTTCATATTGATACACTAATGTCAAACCAAATACTATATGTGCTTTGTTATTTTATTATTATATGTATAGCGTAATGATTTTGTACACTTTATCTTAATCTGTTCTAACATCATCCCGCTGTGGATTTAGTAGCTTTTAAGAGCTTTTTTTAAAAAAACATGTTTTTCTAAGATGTCTTGCAAACTTAGGATGCTAAGAATTTAGTATTTCATGGCCTTTATTAACAAACTTTAGAAGGGGATATAAATTACCACAATTCTCAATTCAGTCACTAGGGGGCAGTGAACACGAGACAGGGGAACGTTTATAATGTTGATATTTTAATAATTTCACAACTAAATTAGTATCTTTTACGATCACCCAAGCTAATTAAACAAATACGAAAATGGTCTGTAACAGAACTAAACCTTGGATCGTCCAGGATCATCGATAGTCTTGCTAACAAAACAGTTATATTTCAACCGGAAGTGGATTCTGACCACGCTTAGCCGGAAGTTACCAGGCGCCATTTTGTGCACATAGCCTATTTAATCGTGTTCCGGCGTCATTGGAAGGTCGTTTTTTTTTTATCCTTGCAACGGACGGTATCTTTCGGACGACATACAGGTAAGAATGCCTCTACATCTAATAAATACTGTTTTTCTGAAAGTAACTAGTGCAGGAGCTAGGTTTAAAGTGTCTGTTGCAGGAATACTTTAGAGAATTCTAGGGGTTTGTAACCGCAACGTGGTTGAGGACTAGGCCGAGCCAGCTGCTACCGCCGTCGGCTCAGAGCTTCGGCTCTGGGGCACATTCTATCGTTTTAAGGGAATCAGAGCTGGATTTGCACTAAATCCAGCTCTGATTCCCTTAAAACGATAGATTGGCTGTTTAGTGTATTTCTTTTTGTTTTGTTTTTGTTTTTTTTGGCAGTCGGTATTTGACCGAAAGTTAAAAAGGGCCGAGTAGACCACAACGCCGACCATTTTTAACGCGCGTTAATGTTTTTTTTTCTAACCAAATCATTTGCAGTTGTTGGTTTGGAGTTCATCTGCTGTGTTTAACATAGTTGAAGTTTCTTTTTTTTTTTAGAAATAATGTCTTCAGAAAGAACAAAAAGGAGGAGAATAAAGGCAAAAGCGGAGCAACATTTGCTTGAGCTTGAAAATAAGTCTATAGCTTTGTTGGCAGATAATTCTGCGGAGGAACATTTGCTTACCCTCGAAAAGGAGTCGGCTGATTTGTTGGCAGTTAATTCTGAGAACATTGATTCCATCGAAACTTTCTACGATGCTTGCGATGAGAATTTATCAATTAGTCATGAAGACGGAAATTCCACTGATGTTTTTTATGACTGTAACATTCCATTTGATGATATTGATGAAAATTGGGATTCATATGATATGCCAGATAGTGACTGTGATTTCCATGGAGATGAATATGCCGACATGGTAGATGACGACGATGTTTCATATGGGCTTGCAGAGTGGGCCACAGAATTCAACATTTCACAAACAGCGCTGTCTGCACTTTTGAAAATCTTGAGCAGAAAGGGCCTTGATGTCCCAATGGATGCCAGAACTCTTATGTCCACTGACAGGTCCTGCAAAGTCACAAATTTGGCTGGGGGATCATACTATCACTTTGGGATTGAACATGCTCTCATATCTGAGCTAAAATCTTTAGAGCATTTTAAAGCGACTGATACACTCACACTTCGGATTAATATTGATGGAATACCCTTATTCCGCAGCTCTAGTGTGAGTCTGTGGCCTATTCTGGGTAGAATTAAGGAAATTCCAGAGTGTAGTGTGTTTGTAATTGGAGTGTACTCTGGTGCATCCAAACCCACAAACGTGCAGGAGTATTTACAAGAGTTCATAGAAGATTTGAAAACTATTTCTCAGAGGGGTATTGTTTACGGTGGTGCACATTTCATGATAGCAGTACCCGATGCTTTTATTTGTGATGCACCTGCTCGCGCCTTTCTTAAATGCTCCAAAGGCCATACAGGCTACTATGGATGTGAGAGGTGTACTCAAAAAGGCCAGCACAAGGATGGAAGGGTGTTTTTTCCTGAGGTATCAGCAGAGCTCAGGACAGATGAGCAATTTAGCAGGCAGGCCTATCAAGAGCATCAACTGTCAGTGTCCCCCTTAAATTGTCTAGGTATAGGTTTAGTTACCAGTTTTGTGTTGGATTACATGCACCTTGTGTGCTTGGGGGCAATGCGTAGGCTCATATTTCTTTGGTTGAAGGGGCCGCTAAAATGCAGGCAATCTGGGAAATCTTTTGTTGTCATGTCAGCTAATCTGGTTTCTCTTAGGCAATATTTACCAAGCAATTTCGCAAGGAAACCACGATCCTTGTTTGAATTCAGCACATGGAAAGCTACGGAGCTTCGTCAATTTTTGCTGTACACTGGGCCCATTGTCCTCCTCAATAATATACCTAGTAGAATGTACAGAAACTTTTTACTTCTATTTGTTTCTATGAGAATTCTTCTTTGTCCTCGGTTATGTTCTCCTGACAATTGCGACTATGCAGAGGAGCTTTTGAAGCTCTTTGTAACAGATTTTGCTTCAATTTATGGCCCTGAATTTGTCATCTATAACATCCATTCATTGATCCACCTAGCTCAGGATGCACGGCATTTTGGCCCCTTGGATGGTGTTTCAGCCTTTCCCTTTGAGACATTCTTAGGTAAACTGAAAAAACTTGTCCGTCGACCACAAAACCCAGTCCACCAACTCGTCAGGCGCATCCATGAGAAGCAGAAAATGTCAAGCAAAAAGTCCACACCAGTGTTTACCCCACTGAAACGGCTACACTTTTCTGGACCAATGATTAATTCAGTTGATACTTGGGAACAGTATAGATCTTACAATGATGGACAGACGCTGATCTCCTCTTCTCGTGGCAACAACTGTTTTTCTGTTGGGGGAAATGTTGTTATTGTGCAAAACATATTGTCACATTCCGGAACCGTGAAGGTACTGTGTAATTCCTTTGAAAACGGCCAACCGTTTTTCACCTATCCAATGGACTCCTCACTTGTTGGAATTCTTTTTGTCTTCAATTTATCTGAACACTTGCAGCTACTACCTGTGGAGGACTTAAAAACAAAAATGGTTCTGTTACCACACAAGACTGGATATGTGGCATTGCCACTCCTGCACTAGCGTGCTACCTATTTTTTTATTTTATTTTGTTTTGTTATGCATGTATGAATTTCTATTGATGTGTATTTTTTTTTTAGCATGTTGCCTTTTGCAATTGTTGATTTTGATAATGGTGGAGGATTGGCAGTGATTCCGACCAAATGGTTTGTCGGGCCTGAGGAGGATGAATGCTACTGGCCACCAGCAAGAGTTAACATTGCAAAGGCGGTCACAGAGCAACATGACCCACACTTTGACTGGGCAACCTACACGTTGACTGTCAAGAGGAAAGCAGGTAGTGTAACCATCTTTCTTAATTAATGTATGGTATGATCCGACAAGAAGAGCTAACATTGATTTGATTACAATTTGTTCTCCGAAATAAAAGTAATTGTAATTCTTTCTTTTGTATCTCTCGGACAGCAACATACGAGGTAGCTCGTATAAAATTAGTTGAGTTTGAGCAGAACACGGATGTCCCGACAGAGTCTGATTCTGCGGAGAACATGGGAAGGGGAAAGCGCAGAAAGAGGTAAGGCTGTTTGGATTATGCATGCATGTTAGTGTCGTCTCCCAGCACCACACACACTGACAGTCTATGGAAACACTGTCTATATGCACAACTGTGCATATAACTGATTGTGGTGTTATATTTTACAGGTCTAGGAAAGTGGTGTTGTCCAGCGAGGAAGAGGATGACAGCCCTACACCTCCACTACCTCCATCCACCCTCGGGTATGTACTGACACCTCGTCTGCCTCCATCTTCTCTCAGCTCTGTGCTGACACCTCCATCCTCCCTCAGGTCCGCCCCGACGCCTCCATCGCTGTCATCCACCCACAGACCTACACCTCGTCTGCCTCCATCCTCCCTCAGCTCTGTGCTGGCACCTCCTTGGCCTCCATCCTCCCTCAGGTCCGTCCCGACGTCTCCATCGCTGTCATCCACCCACAGACCTACACCTCGTCTGCCTCCATCCTCTCTCAGCTCTGTGCTGACACCTCCTCGGCCTCCATCCTCCCTCAGGTCCATCCCGACGTCTACATCGCTGTCATCCACCCACAGACCTACAACTCCTCTGCCTCCATCCACCCTATGGTCTACACCTCCAGCCCCCATCAGGTCTGCCCCGACACCCCCTTTGCCTCCATCCATCCTCACATCCCATCCTGACAGTGATGCGAGCGAGAGAAACTGATTAGAATGTGTACTTTTCATTTGGCCTGTTTAATTGTCTGATTCAGGTGTCTGTGCTGACATCTCCTTTGCCTCTATCCAACTGGTCTACAATGACACTTTTTTGCTTTTATTCTTCCTTAGGTCAGCCATGTCACCACCCGAATCCCTGCCAACGAGGGACATCCTTTTACGCATCCTCGAACTTCTTGAGGAACTTAAAGAAGACAATCGAGCCACTAGAAGGATGCTACAAGCGCAGCGTGGCAACAGTGGCAACACCCTGTCTTTTATCCCAGATGGTTTCCCCCTAAAGACAGTTAGAGAAGTCGAAGAAATGGAGGAGAAACTGTCTGACCCAAGCTTCATGTCTGACCTGGTATGTATGTAAAGTCTAGGCTAGTGAAATTTCATTCAGTTTTTTTGGGGGGTGGCAGTAAATCTGATTTAAGCTGCAACAAATCGTCAAGTTGAACAGTAATCAATAATTCAGTTAATTGGCTGTTATAGCTTTGGTAAAGCAAAAAATTCCTAATTCTATTATTTCAGCTTCCTAAATAAGAATATTTCGGTCTTCTGCATTTCGGTTCATTCATGGTCCATAAACTGAGTATCTCTTTTTGTGGACAGAACAAGCGATTTGACAAGCACCAACATATTTCAAAGTGTTTTAACATTTCATGATTATAGCAACCAATCTATTAATTGGTCCTTGCCACATGTCTCTCCGCTTTCTCCACCCCTTTCCTGTCAGTCTACTGTCAATAAAAGCGAGCCAGTAGGTGCAAAAAATAAATTAAAAAAATAATTTAACTTTGTACTGACTCTGTTCTCCCTTAGATCACAGCAGTGGCAGACATTGGAGGGAGCACTGTGGATGAGGCCACAAGACGGATGATGGTCTTCATCATGGACCATGACCTGTCAAGGCTGTATAATTTTGTGGGCCGGAATGGCAAGCGGGAATTCCGGTCTTTAAAGCTGTTTGAAGTTATATTTGGTAAGTGCATAATGGATAATTAATAACTGTAATATAGTAACTTTTGTCAAGATAAATTTACACTCATTTATTGGCTATGGTTATTACTGAAATGCCATTTCAGTCATGCTATAAGCTTAATTTAATGTAATTGGGATATTAAAGTGATCAGTTTTTGGTGAATATCACTTCAACATGGTTGACTTTACAATCCTTGCTGAGAGTGTTGTTGGCACATGTGAAGTGACCGTAACATATGTTTCTTGCAGGAGCTTTAAAGAAGAACAGCCTAACCAGCCAGATAACCAGGAAGGATGTGGAGAGGGCAGTGTCAAAATGGCTGATTGGATCAAGGGACAGGGGAGGCAATAGACAGGCCAGACAGGTCCGTCCTTCTCCCTCCTTCTTCCACTAGATCCACTTCTCGCGCAGCCGAAGCAAATTTATGGGACCATTTTTTTTTTCTGTTCCATTTTTTTGTCTTGTATAAAACATTCATAATCTGTATCATATTGTGTGTATTATGCATCTGTAAAATACATATTATGCTTTTGAAATAATAAAAAACCTTGAACAATGACATGGCATTTTTATTTATATAGTGCATAGAGGCAACTCGCAGTTGACTGCATCAAAGTCTTCACAAGCAGCATTCCCCAAAAATAATACATATTACAATAATAACACAAAATGACCCCCTCCAAAATTAAATAGCCTGTAATAATAAAGGCTATACAGTGTAGGACATAAGGACCCATAATCAGCCGAGGGTCCCAATGTGGGTGAAAACTGGGTTGCCCATGTGAAACCCACCCTCAGCCCATGTGGGCTTGCCCACAAGGGGCCACCATGGAACCCACTGACAAAACTAGCTGGGCCCCAGCTGGGCTTCCCAGCTGGGGCCCACTCACCAGCCCACACCCAAACCGCATGGGCCCCTCATAGGTGTGTTGGCAGGGGTTTATAATGAAACATCTCAAAAATATCCCAAAATTTTCAGCTGCTTCACTGAAAGGTTGTGAAGTGATTTAAATTTCAATTATTTAAATAATTTATGCATGATCTAGGCTGGATTAGTGTGATATTAAAGACTTTTACTTATTAAAGATAAATAAATAAAATAGCATAAAAAAGGAGACCTTTCAGTGGCTGTAACATGTTGATTTGACCATTTTGAATTTGTAAGGGCTGCCCAACTGGAGCCCACCTATTGCCCATGCTTGGTCTAGCCCATCTACTGCCCACATGAGTTATGTGGGCACTATATGGGCTGCCCACATGGGTCCCAGCAACACAGCCCACCCTGAGCCCATGCCCAGCTGAAGCCCATCTAGCCCAAGTGAGGCCCACATGGGCCCCACCTGGACTTGTTTGCTGGGAATTGATTGGATTCATCAGGATTTATGGATAAATATAGCTGAGTGTCATCAGCATAACAGTGGAAATTAATCCCATGCTGTCTGATCATTTTGCCAATCGGAAGCATATATATAGTAAAGAGAATTGGTCCAAGGACTGAACCTTGTGGTACTCCACAAGTGACCCTAAAGTTTGAAGAAGATTTATTATTAACATGAACAAACTGGAATCTGTCCGACAGATAAGATTTAAACCAGTCTAATGCTTTTTGAAACGTTACGCCCACTTTCTGAATATCAACCAATGACAATTTAGTAAATCTCTTAGGAGCGAAACCACTTTCTTTTTCTCAGCTGAGCTTTTCAAAATAAGACTAAATATGTAGAAATGCTACTGATTAAAGTGAAACACATCTACAAAGTAGTACATCTTTAAAAACATAAAGGTTCACTGTTTTGGTTTTTAAAAACCCGCATTTAAAGTATAACAGGTTCAGCAAAGGTTGAAACAAGAATTTCCACATAATAATCCTTCAGTATAATTCTTTATTGAGACTAACTGTGCATTGAATGAAATAATGTGAGTCTTGACACATAGTAATGAGTAGAAACGCCCATGGAATGGGCAAGATGATAAAATTGTGTTACAGAGAAATTTCAGATGTCAGACATTGAAAGGTAAAACACACCTTGGATGATTTTTTTAAGAAATACTGAGAAAACCTGAATATACATTTAGGCATTTTGATTACTTGCAGGCAATGACTGCAGTGCAGTCATTAATAATAATAATAATAATAATAATAATAATAATAATAATGCATTCAGAATCAGAATCAAGTTTATTGCCAAGCAGGTGTGCACTTACAAGGAATTTGACTTGGTGTTGATGGTGCAGACAAAATAAAATAGGAATAGATATATATATACAGAAGCTATATACACTCAGTAAACTGTGCGTTAATGTAACGCAGAAGCTTGTAAGTCCTGAATGGAGGAGAGAGACAGTGTCCAGTGTCACAGGCGGCTCTTGGCCTTGTTCATAAGGCCGGTAGCAGATGGGAAAAAACTGTTCTTGTGGCGTGAGGTTTTGGTCCTGATGGACCGCAGCCTCCTGCCAGAGGGAAGTGACTGAAATAGTTTGTGACTGGGGTGAAGGGATCAGCCACAATCTTCCTGCACGCCTCAGAGTCCTGGAGGCGTACAGGTCCTGGAGAGATGGAAGATTGCAGCCAATCACCTTCTCTGCAGACCTGATGACACGCTGCAGTCTGCCCTTGTCCTTTGCGGTGGCACCAACATACCAGATGGTGATGGAGGAGGTGAGGATGGACTCAATGATGGAGGAGTAGAACTGCACCATCATTGTCAATTCAATTCAATTCAATTCAATTCAATTTTATTTATATAGCGCCAAATCATGAAACATGTCATCTCAAGGCACTTTACAAAATCAAGTTCAATCATATTATACAGATTGGGTCAGATTATACAGATTGGTCAAAATGTCCTATATAAGGAAACCAGTTGATTGCATCAAAGTCCCGACAAGCAGCATTCACTCCTGGGGAACCGTAGAGCCACAGGGAGAGTCGTCTGCATTGTACATGGCTTTGCTGCAATCCCTCATACTGAGCAAGCATGAAGCGACAGTGGGAAGAAAAACCACCCATTAACGGGAAAAAAAAACCTCCGGCAGAACCGGGCTCAGTATGAACGGTCATCTGCCTCGACCGACTGGGGTTACAGAAGACAGAGCAGAGACACAACCAGAGAGACAAAAAAGCACAGAAGCACACATTGATCTAGTAATCTGTTCTACATTAGATGGTAGTAACGGGTGAGCCGTCTTCTCTGGATGATGTCAAAGTTAACAGAACGCCAGACCAGGTGTACCTACTATGAAGAAAAAGAGAGAGAGCAAAAAGTTAAAAGCTGAAATGACGAGAGTCATTTCAATGTAATACAATGCAAAACTGGAGAACCGTAGAATGAAGAACAGTAGAAATCAGTAGAGTGAGAAAATTAGACCCTGATGTCCTCCAGTAGCCTAAGCCTATAGCAGCATAACTATAGAGGTAGCTCAGGGTAACATGAGCCACTCTAACTATAAGCTTTGTCAAAAAGGAAAGTTTTAAGATTAGTCTTAAAAATAGATAGGGTGTCTGCCTCACGGACCAAAACTGGGAGTTGGTTCCACAGGAGAGGAGCCTGATAGCTAAAGGATCTGCCTCCCATTCTACTTTTAGAGACTCTAGGAACCACCAGCAGACCTGCAGTCTGAGAGCGAAGTGCTCTGTTAGGAACATACGGGGTAATCAGAGCTCTGATATATGATGGAGCTTGATTATTAAGGGCTTTATACGTTAGAAGAAGAATTTTAAATTCTATTCTTGATTTAACAGGAAGCCAATGAAGGGAAGCTAAAATTGGAGAAATATGATCCCTCTTGTTGATTTTCATCAGAACTCTTGCCGCAGCATTTTGGATCAGCTGAAGACTTCGAACTGCATTTTGTGGACTTCCTGATAGTAAAGAATTACAATAGTCCAGCCTTGAAGTAACAAATGCATGCACTAGTTTTTCAGCATCACCCCTGGACAGAATGTTTCTAATTTTGGCGATATTCCGGAGGTGAAAAAAGGAAACTCTGGAAACCTGTTTAATATGGGATTTAAATGACATGTCTTGGTCGAAAACAACACCAAGATTTTTAACTTTATTACCAGAGGCCAAGTTAATGCCATCCAGATTCAGTGATTGATTAAGAAGTTTATTTTTTGAGGACTCTGGCCCAAAGATTACAACTTCTGTCTTGTCAGAATTTAAATGCAGGAAATTTAAAGTCATCCAGCTTTTGATGTCATCAAGACATGACTGCAGTCGAAGTAACTGATTGGATTCATCAGGATTTATGGATAAATATAGGTGAGTGTCATCAGCATAACAGTGGAAATTAATCCCATGCTGTCTGATAATTTTGCCAACCGGAAGCATATATATAGTAAATAGAATTGGTCCAAGGACTGAACCCTGTGGTACTCCACAGGTGACCCTAGAGTTTGAAGAAGATTTATTATTAACATGAACAAACTGGAATCTGTCCGACAGATAAGATTTAAACCAGCCTAATGCTTTTCCCTTAATCCCTACAGTATGCTCAAGTCTTTGTAGGAGAATATTGTGATCAACTGTGTCAAATGCAGCACTGAGATCTAACAGGACAAGTACAGACACAAGTCCATTATCTAAGGCCATGAGAATATCATTGGTGACCTTCACCAGAGCTGTTTCAGTGCTATGATGAGCTCTAAAGCCTGACTGAAACTCCTCAAGTAGGTCATTACTTTGTAAATGTTCACAAAGTTGATTAGCAACTACTTTCTCAAGAATTTTA